>CAWUFW010007773.1:600000-966419 GCA_963921515.1 Calotriton arnoldi | reverse complement strand
TCCAATACTGGAGAACCAAAGTTACAGGTAAGTAACTTGTTTTCTTCACCAGTGAAAACGAAATGGAGTGTTTTTTCACTGTCAGGATATAGCACACACCTCAGTGTATGTCCTGCCTTTTACCTACACTGCACCCTGCCCAGGGGTTACCCGGGACCTACCACAGGGGTGCCCACAGTGTACGCAAAAGGGAAAGTAAGGCCTGACAAGTGGTTGCACTTGTCAGGACAACATGCTAACTTAGCAAACTGCGCGCAGGCCCTACACTGAAGGCCTGAGTTCCCTTCTCTGTGCGCCTTTGCATTACTAGCCCTTGCACACACAGTGCACATCACTAGGGACCTTTACTAGTAAGGCAAACATACCAATCATGGCCCACCAATTACCATTGTACTTTACATAGGGAACCCTTGTACTTTGACACTGATCAGCAGTGGTAAAGTACCCAAAGCATCTAAATTGGCAACTCTATGTCAGGAAAACGGTCTAGGGGGAAAGCAAAAAGTTTTAGGGAACTTTAGCCAAAAAGGCCAAGTCCTACACAAGCCCCTCCCAGCCAAAAGCCAGGGTAGACCAATCATTACCTTGATGGACTTCCCTGCTTTGGGCGATGTTATGTTATGTTATGTTATGTTATAACAATTTTTATAGCGCACTAATACCCTTAGGTGTCTAGGCGCTACGGACTGCATACTGTAGAGGGAGACTAGTATCTAAAAAGCCATGTTTTGAGATGTTTCCTGAACTCAAGTAAGGAGGGAATCCTCCTGAGAGCAAGCGGAAGTGAGTTCCACAGCCTAATGGTGCTATGTCTGAAACTCCTCCCCCCCCAGTTCATCGTCCTAACTCTGGACGTAGGCATCAGAAAAGCATTTGTTGAGCGTAAAAATCTGGTGGGGGAATACCAGCTAAAACAGTGCCATAGAAATTGTGGACCTTGTCTATAAAGTGCCTTGTATGCTATACAGAGAGCCTTAAATTTCACACGTTGGGCGACTGGCAGCCAGTGCAGTTCTCGGATCCCGTCCCTAATAGATTGAGGTTTAGGGACATCTAGCACCAATCTGGCAGCAGCATTCTGTACCGCTTGTAATCTTCTAAGTAGGTTCAACTGTAAGTTTATATATAAAGAATTACAGTAGTCCAACTTAGATAAAACCAAGGAGGATAAAACAATTTTCCTAGTATTTTTCGGGATAAATGGAAGAATTTTTCGCACAGTTCTAATTGTCAAGAATGCGGAAGACACCACCTTTGAAACCTGGGATTTAAAATTAAGCTTCTCATCTATTATGATTCCCAGATTTTTAGCCTTTTCTACCGGTGTAGGAAGGGAGCCCAATGTACTTGGCCACCAAGAACCAGGACGCAGGCCCTCTACCACAGGGACACCCTCCTGTTCCTCGCCTTCCTGACCCCAGGGGTTCTTCCTGATCACTACCCCCTGAGCCAACAATCCTGTTCCATGGATCCCTCCCGGCCAGGGGAACCCCTCCAGGGGTGCTGGACCCATGCCAACCCCACCCTGGAGTGGTACCCTGGGAAGGCCCATTGGTCAGGATACTACCTCCAGTCATCCTGCCCTCCAGGTTAAAAGTGGGTTTACTCTGGTCACTTCTAGGGGACCCAGCCCCACTGGCTGGACACTGTCCCACCGGTGTTCCCACTGCGGAACGCAACCCTCTTTTAACCTTCCATTTATTTTTCTGGGCCTGCCACTTAGGAATGGCACCCAAAAACTTCAGGACGGCAGGAGCTCTGGCTACAGACTCCCCACGCCCTCCTGACGCTAGGTGTTCTTCCTCACACCTCTGGCAAGTAGGCACTAGACCTCCACCCGGGGGCTCTCCTACGGCCCCCCCAGTTTCCTGGGTGGTGCTGATGATCCCTGGGGGTGATGCTTACTCTTCTTCTCCCCTCTTTTGAGACAAGAGGCTAGCCAGCAACCCCTCCTCACTACTCTGGGATCTCCTTGCGCCACTTGGCCCTCCTTCCCTCTCTTGGGCCTTTTCAGGCCCCTGGACCCATGACCAGCGGTCCGGTTCTCGTGCAGACTCCCGGGAATCAAGGAGCCCACACCTTAACCCGGGGTGGCGCAATCCTGGAAAATAATTTCTGAGCCTAGGCTCCCCTGGGGCCAAATTGGTCAACCCCGCCAAATTATTTACCATGCTAACCACTACCCAATCCTCCAGTGCACTCTTGTAATCATCCACACTTGGCACTGGCTGTGCGCTGCCACCAATCCCACTGGACTCTGTTTGTTTACCCTTAATTTCCAGTTCCCTCATGCTTAACTCATGAGCGAAGAGAATCCGTTTCTCTTCCAACGCGAGAGCGTTCCTGCTCTCCTCTGCTTGAGTTTTAAGTTTTAACACCTCCAACTCATGCAGTCTGACCCTTTGGTTTTCCTCCAACTCCTCTGGTGAAAAACTCCTCCCTGAATGGCACTACCAGCCCCTGCGGCTGGTCTCTCCACTGGCAAATCCTGTGGACCAAATCCATTCCCTGGGTCATCCTCATCCACCTCAACATCCCCCGTCTCCTGAGCCTCTTTGGCTTCCCACCAGGCCCTCAAGGCCATTTGCAGTTCCTCCTTCTTGGCGCTACCCTTCATGGGACATCCCAAAGCTCTGCAGAATTTCCTCAACTGATCAACCTTGTAGGAAAACAGTGCCTCAATGTTAAACTCTAATTCTGCAGCCTCAGCCTCACCGGCTATCTGGCTCTCTCCCTGAGACATGATGTGTGGTTTAAAGGTTACTCAACAATAGAACCAACAATTCCAAAAACACAATATGTGGTTGCGTCGTGGTCTGCAATCAATTTATGATGAACACCAATTACTGTCAGTGATTTTGCACATACACGTTTAATTTACATTAGGATCAAATCTCACCGCTCTGCCGCCAAATGTTGGAAGTGGGGTTCCTTATCTCTCACCGCCGCCACCAAATGCTGGAGGCGGGAGCCCCTGTCCCACACCGCTGTTGGCAGGTGCGAGATCCGGACCCCTCGTTTCAACGTTAGGCTAAGTAAGGACACCGTCTGAGATAGCCCTGCTCACCCCCTTAGTAGCTTCGCACGAGCAGCCAGGCTTATCTCCAAGGCACGAGTGTAGAGTATGTGCAACCACACTCACAGCAACCCAATGATGTCACCACGAATAGACTCCACACGAGTTTTTATAAAACAAGTATAATCTTTATACAAGAAGATATACGATATGACCACACGATACAAAACCAACATATAATAATGGGTAGTATTTTTTCCAGTGGATTGGTAGGTTCTAATCCCAACAACCGCTTCTAACCAACAGTTAAGCTGACTTCTAACCGTTTCCAAAAGGTTAGGTAGGTCGTATTGCTAGAATCACACACGTTGCAAAAGAAACGAAATACTGCAATGCGTAACGATATACTCCTGAACTGTGCAATAGAGAAACAATGCCATACGTAGCGCCACAGTCATGTACTTTGCAATAGAAGGAATAATACAATGCGTATCACCACCAGCATGCCCTGTGCAAGGAAGAAACAAAGCAATGCGTCACGCTACAATCATGTACTGTGCGATGAAGAAATAATGCAATGCGCCACGCTTACAATCATGTACTCTGTAAGGGAAAATAACGCAGTGCGTAGCGCACCCAGCATATAGTTCGTCAGGCACAAATAGAGTCAGGCGTCATACGACAGTTCGATAGTTCGTTAGCAGCAATAATGCAAAGTGTAATATGACAGTCTAGGTGCTCCGTTAACAGTTACCCCCGACATGGATCAATGATGACACAAAAGTACTGCTTCTCACTCCGGCCCCAGTACTGCCCCTCCTTGGGCCAGCACGGGCCTCGATCCGAGCCAAAGCAACAGGCTCACGCAGCTGCCAGGAGCGAGAGGCAGAGAGAGTATCCCTCCAAGCCTGCACCCCACCCCAGATGGTGATCCACGTTACCTGGGGGGGCGCGACCCCACTCTCCTCCCCTCCTTCAGCGACTTGGGCCTTGATCCAGAACTCCGTCAATGGGCACGGCGAGCTCGGGCCGGCGACTCCGCTCCTCCGGGACTGCCGGTCCGGGCCGCTACTGTTGCACTCCGAGGGCCCAATGACCTGGCCCTCCTTCCGGCGGTCTCAGTGGACACCGAGACCCGCCCTCAGCACTTGTGGAGACTTACTTCGATTTCGGTGCACACGCTACCCAGGCACTCCTCACCAGCACCTCTGGTTGCACCGCGACA
Organism: Calotriton arnoldi; assembly: GCA_963921515.1. Classification (NCBI taxonomy): domain Eukaryota; kingdom Metazoa; phylum Chordata; class Amphibia; order Caudata; family Salamandridae; genus Calotriton; species Calotriton arnoldi. The sequence continues at coordinate 962,178 of CAWUFW010007773.1, read as the reverse complement.
CGCACTCTGCGCGTCCGAGACTCGCCTCTTCTCTGGTGCACACGATGACCAGGCGATCATCACCACGCCTCGGCTTGCACCTCGACACGCACCCTGCGCGTCCGAGTCTCACCTCTTCTCCCGGTGCACACAACGACCAGGCGCTCTTCACCAACGCCTTGGCTTGCACCATGACACGCACCCTGCGCGTCCGAGACTCACTTCTTTTCCCGGTGCACACAACGACCAGGCCCTCCTCACCAACGCCTCGGCTTGCACCACGACACGCACCCTGCGCGTCCGAGTGTCACCTCGTCTCCCGGTGCACACCACGACCAGGCGCTCCTCACCAACGCCTCGGCTTGCATGACGACACGCACCCTGCGCGTCCGAGACTCAGTTTACTCCTGCATGCCCACGATCACAAGGCACAACTTCTGAGGGTCTCAAGCTGCAAAAGCACGCGCACACCGCATTGCTTGGGACTTCTCCGGAAACTTTTATGTTCCTGTGTTTCCAAACAGGGAGCCAGCTCACCTCGGGCCCTTGGGGTTCAGAACACAGCACAAAGCACAGTCCTGTTCAAGAAGGGGGGTACACCACCCACTGCAATGTCCCTTCAGTCTCTTCCTTAGTAAAAGCTACAAACTGCAGGCCAGCCCCAGATCACGAAGCAAGGGTCAGTCCTATCCAGCAGTCTCTTCAGCAACTTCTTCCTTGGCAGAGGTTCTTCTTGACCACGAAAGAGGTCAAAGCCTTTGCAGACTCGACCTGTCCATTTCGCCATTCAAAATTACACCAAATTCTAGGGGTTTCAGTTCTCTTAGTTATACCCCTTCATGTCTTAAAGTTCGTTGTGCTCAGGGGTGCCTGACCCCTGCCTAAATCAGTTCTGGGTGTCTCCCTCCCAGTGTCACCTTTCTCCCTTTGATACTGGGGGTCTGGACCCTTAATCACTCAGCAGGAGATGGGTCAATTGTTTTATAGCTGCAACCCAGGCCTCTTCACCGCCCAGGGTTTCTCCTCGCATACTCTCCAGATGCAGGTCAGCCAGGTGCCATCTCACCCCCTCCCATCTCAGATCCAGACAGTCAATCCACATTCAGCAGAGACACACAGAAATGCTTAAAGCACAAAACTCAGCCACTTTCTAAAAGAGTGGTTTCTGAACACACAGTGACAAAACCATTCATAGAAAGATGTGTTATGACACTGTGCGTTCATACATACTAAACTTCACCTCTCCATTATAAACTTATAGGAAACTAGGTTAACAAAACACCATACCCAGCCTCCCCCATTCTGTCCTATGGGCAGAATGGCCTTTCACCAGTGAAAACGAAATGGAGTGTTTTTTCACTGTCAGGACATAGCACACACCTCAGTGTATGTCCTGCCTTTTAACTACACTGCACCCTGCCCAGGGGTTACCCGGGACCTACCACAGGGGTGCCCACAGTGTACGCAAAAGGGAAAGTAAGGCCTAACAAGTGGTTGCACTTGTCAGGACAACATGCTAACTTAGCAAACTGCGTGCAGGCCCTACAGTGAAGGCCTGAGTTCCCTTCTCTGCACGCCTTTGCATTACTAACCCTTGCACACACAGTGCACATCACTAGGGGGACCTTTACTAGTAAGGCAAACATACCAATCATGGCCAACCAATTACCATTGTACTTTACATAGGGATCCCTTGTACTTTGACACTGATCAGCAGTGGCAAAGTACCCAAAGCATCTAAATTGGCAACTCTATGTCAGGAAAACGGTCTCGGGGGAAAGCAAAACGTTTTAGGGAACTTTAGCCAAAAAGGCCAAGTCCTACACACCCCCAGTCACAGATCTGTGTTGAATCCATCATTGTTCTTTAGCTCACTTCGCCACCCCAGTTTGGACTCAGCCATATGCAAATCAGTCTTGGCCCTGTGCCTCATGGGAACAGTCCAGCCCGAACTGCCAAGCCAGATCCTCTCTGGACTGGAAACAAGCATCCTGGGACCGGTTTGGGGGTAACACCCCTCATCAGCCAGGCTAGCTTCAATCCAGTAGCAAAGTGAGCAAGGGACCCACATCTGGGCATACCCTGCCAAATTAGGGCGAACAAAACAAACAAAAGGAGATGATGGACGGAGCGCTGAAACTTTGCAGACACTCACCCCCAGTCACAGATCTGGGTTGAATCCATCATCATTCTTTAGCTCACTTCGCCACCCCAGTTTGGACCCTGTGCCTCATGGGAACAGTCCAGCCCGAACTGCCAGGCCAGGTCCTCCCTGGACCGGAAACAAGCATCCTGGGAACTGGTCAACAGGTGGTTGGCTCCTCATTCCTCTTAACACAAAATAAAACAAGACTTGTCCTTTGTCAACATTTCAGCTGTTCCAGTGACTGATGGAAATGCCTGGGATAAAGTTTCTTTTGATATATTTGGTCCTACGGAGAGCCTGCAGATTCCATATGTGTTCAAAGTTTCTATGGATGATGTAATAGTACTGGGGTTACAATCAGATGATTGGGATGTTGATACTGTGAATTCAATGCTTTCTGAATTGCAATATTATACTGTGTTTGACTCAGGAGCTTTATATCTTAATTCCGTAAACTATGCTGAGATGTTCTGTTAATACCATTATTGACATCATTTTTTGCATAAAGCAATTGGGCAACGTCCCCATTATAATTATACCTAGTGGGAACATTGTCCAACTCCACTACAAGGAAGTTCAAAAACACAGACAGATAAATGTACTTATTTCACAGGTTATGACCTCTCAGACCCAACATCATACTATTTTAAATTGATTACAACCCAGTCGAAAAAGTAAGGGCCACATGTATCAAATTTGGACATTGCGATTACCTAATTGTGATTTTCTGAGAATCGCAATTAGGTAATCGCTATTTCCAATGTATGAAACTCCATAAGTTTCATATAGCGATACCTTGTGGGTCGCAAATCAACCTGCCTTATTAATATTAATGAGGTAGATTGCAATATGCGACCCCCTAGGTATCGCTAAAATCAAGGGGATGGTAGCCTGCTGGGGTCAGCAGACAACCATGTACGTGATTGCTTTTAAATAAAGCAATCTTTTTTTTAAATGCAGCCCTGTTTCCTTAAAGGAAAACGGGTTGCATTTAAAAAATAAAAATGAAAAGTTTTCTTTTCATTTAAAAAAAACATTTTTACAACCATTCCCAAAGGGGAAGGGGTCCCTTGGGGACCCCTCCCCATTTGCGGATGGGTTACCACCTACTTGAAGTAGGTGGTAAAATGCAAATGTTTTGCAACCGCATTCACGGTCACAAAACATTCATGCATACCATTAGGATTCGCTATTTGGAAGGGACGCTCTAAACACGCCCCTTCCAAATACCGAATCGCAAACCCATTTTGCGATTCGGTACCAGGTTACCGAATCGCAAAGTGGGGTTCGATACATGTGAAAAGCCTTTTTTTCGTTCACAAACGGGCCAATTCTGCGAATCGCCCCGTTTGCAAACGCAAAATTTGTTGATACATGTGGCCCTATATGCTTAGTCAGACTAAGCTGATATATGCAACCCCATTTGTCGAACAACTGGCCCTTAAGGTTTATGATTATTGGAAAGACATTATTGATTTGAAATTGATTGGGGGTACAAAACCCTGCTAGTTCCAGGGTACAGAAACTCTATTTCGAGCCTGTCTGATTCCCACACAAATTCTTTTTCTAAATAAAACGGGCCAACAAACTACTTGTCTGTGATTGGCTAAAATTAAACAACTGAATGCCCTGATTATTACTTCCATTGCCCGCTTTGAATATTGCCAATCTTACACAAATTATACAGAAGACCAGTTAAATAGTAAAATACAAAATGGTACATTTAACTCGCCATTTGCGACTCCTGGTGGGTGGTTATTGTGGTCAGTAGACACTAACGGATGTCATGCTCGTTTTCTGAATTCCACCTCTGGTTTCAAATCCAGTAGACTGGACCCACGATACTCACAGTCAACCCATTCAAACACTATTACCACCTGTTCAGTGGGTAAAATATGCCAGCAGTGGTTAGAACATTCCACACTGTGTGCAGTCAAATAACATCTTTCTCTTTTATCCAAGGACATGAATTTATCTGATTTTTTTATTAGGTTCCAAGTCACCTCATTCTAAAAGATTCCCATATGCAGCCTATAATGAAATATGAACATTGTCACAGATTGAAGCTGCTATGTGTTTGAGACAAATTGATCAATATAATTTAGATACAGTACTTGCTGTAGCAGACGACAGTATTTATACGTTATAATCTCGTATTTATAATTTGAACAGCATTGTGTCATCTGTTATTGATATTGTACAGAATGATATGCCAACATTGTATCATGGTCAAAGTCAGCTCAGATCCATTATGCAGTTTAGTTGGACACTTCAAATAATCTGCCTATTAATTTAACACGGACACAACAATCCATCAATATGAAAGACGCGATATATACCATGTTACATTTAGAAAAATTAGAAAAAAACACGTTTACTGTGACCAAGGCGCCCTCCACGGTATGGTTAATACACGGAGTCATCTCCCTTCCCATATCAACATTCCAATTTACAGCTTGCATGAAACATTTTCTGATAGATAGATATGAACCCTGGGGAGCAGCGACAACCATGAGTTATGGTCCCTGCCATTTACCTATCGCTGTGAATTTGCTGATAGAGAGGTTTTTGTTATGGGAGAGGAGTGTGACTCCGTTGCCGGTCATTCACTTGTTTGTCAACATGTAAAAATCAACGGCGCTTGTAACGTTTCAGCACCTAATTTGGCTTGTTATTTAAAGGGAACTCCAGTTCCCGCAATTCTTCCGTTCATTACTATACTCTCAAATGGAAGCTATCTTATGCTTAATAATCAGGGCTGTTGCAGTATGTGGGCAGGAGTCCCGAATATTGTGTCCGTTTCCCAGTTAGTCACTTGTTGCAACAACGTCCTGTTTCCCCCTCCACATGCAGTTGTAGATAGCTCACTGGGGCCTTCAATTCTAACTTTGAAAGCAGATTTCAACAAGCTAAGCAGACTTAAAGCATTATTGTTTCAACAAGAAGTGGCTCTTACATCTGCCCACATGACCTTCAAATTGCAGGTGGCCAGGTCTACTGTTGAAATACTGTCATTGTTAAATACAAATCTTCCCCTGCATTTAGGGGAACTGATACATCAAATATTTAATGCTTCTGATAATCCAGGTGTAGCACATTTTTTTAAACTTGTGAGCTCTGGCCTCGTCACTTCTTTCCAAACTATCTTTGGAGTAATACTAGCTTTTATACACTCTATTTTTTCCAGCGTGTTTGTGAGTTCCCGGTGCTGCTGTTCCTCATTTGAACAGTTCAATGCTCATAAGAAAACAGATAAGCTACAAAAGGATATAAAAAGTAGAGAACTGACCTGTCCATACCTCAAGAAAGATTTCTATCAATATTCAGGTCCAAATAATACTTCTTTTAAAAGGACCACCTTTTCTGACACCAACTCAGATACAGATAGTGACCAAGCTGCAGGCATCTCATAGCAACGTAATTATAAGAATCAGCCCTCTAGTTCACACCACGTTTTTTAGGTTTAAATCTGTTTTTATTGTCACAACTTCAGCACAAAATACAATGCACATCTTTGGTGCTAGAGGTAACAACTTCCGGCACCAGTACAAAGCGTGACTTTTGATCAAAAGGGAAGGGAAAGGGAAAGAAAAGGAACCCCCGCCCCCATAACATCCCCCACCCCTCCCCTGTACAATAGCTGTGTAGTGTTCAATGTCAAGGGTTCTGAGTGTGAGTCATTCATGGGGTACCCTCTTTTCCTCCGTCTAAGGCTGGGTCAGTGAGTGTTAATAATCGCAAGTAATGGGGGCAAGTCAGCTCTGAATTATTGGGATAACAGGGCTATAAAAGTGCGTCAGGTAGTTCTGAATGTTTCGCCCCTGGCTGTGAGCGTAAGGGTGAGCTTCTCGATCCCCAGGATGCCCCACAGACGATGCAGCCATCCCAGGTGTGTCGGTGTGGTGGAGGACCCCCAGAATGATAGGATGGTCTGATGAGTGGCCCCCAGCGCAATCATATCTGGCGCCCCCTACATGATGCAACGGGATTACGTGAGAGGGTTAGAGAGACCCCGCAGAGTGTACAATGGAAATCAGGGAGCTGTGTTGAAAAATGGGTTTCAATATCGTCGAGGACAGAGTCCCAGAACGATGTTATCTTTGGGCAGTCCCACAGTATGTGAGTGGGCGTGTCTCGCCCCACACTGACGCCTGCACTCGTCACTACTAGCCGGGTTCCCTTGGTGGAGCCTCACAGGGGTTAGGTACCAATATGATGTGATTTTCATGGCTGTTTCCGAGCCTGATGTATTATAGGCGGTGTGTCGTGCTCTGTGGTATATGTCTGACGACTCCTTCTGGGAGAGTTGGCGCCCTAATTCTGTTTCCCAGCGTTGTTGGGCTGGGCATTTGTCCTCAGTCTCTGTGGGTCGGAGAGGAACATATAGTTCTGAGATGAGGCGTTTGAGTGTTTACTGGGAAGCCATTTCCTGTATGGGGTCAATGTTCACTCTGCTCCACCTCGCGCTGATGGGTGCAGTAAACAGTGTCTAATTTGGAGGTAGCAGAACCGTTCGTTCTCGTGGATGGAGTAATCCTTTTTGAGGGTGTCGAAGGGGATAGGGCCCTCTGGATCAAAAAAATGCCCCGCCGCTCTGCAGGATACTCCCCGCCACATTTGAAAGGAAGGCCCGGTCCCGGCTTCAAAAGTGGGGTTATTGACGACTGAGGTCAGAGGAGAAGGAAGGGTGGTCAACTGTCCTCTGCGGGTGCACCATTCCCACACCCCCAGAAGGGAGCTTGTGACTGGGGAGATATAGAGGCTGGGTGCCCGATGCGGTCGCTGAAGGAATGGATCTTTCTCCAACGAGGTCCCACCTATGGCCCTGTCCATAAAAAGCCAGTGTTTCTCTGACTCTGCTCTAGACCACTCAACTATGTAGCGAAACTGGGCTGCCTGAAAGTAAGCAAGGTACTCCGAGTCCACCCTCCATCAAAAGGAAGTGGCTTCGCACCTTGCTCATCCTGGGCCATTTGCCCGCCCAGACAAAGTGGTGGTGCGCAGCCTGCAAGGCCGGGATTGTACCCGCCGAGGGAGTTAAAGGCAGAGCCTTGAATAGGAAGAGTATTCTGGGTAAGGTAGCCATCTTTAAGGCTGCAACGCGGCCCAGCAGGGAGAGTGGGTAGTGCCGCCATTGCTCCAGCTCGGTGTGTAGTCGTTTCGTCAGTACTCAATAGTTAAGGACGTTCATTCGCTCCAGTGTCGGGCCCAACTGGACTCCCAAGTAAGGGATGGGCCCGGTCGCCCAGCTAATCGTATAGGCCTGTTTCAAGGTCTCAACTATGGAAGGGGGAACCGAAATGTTGAGAGCCTGGGACTTGTGGAGGTTCATACGGAACCCAGACGCCTCCCCGAACTCCTCCAACTCTTTTAGAAAATGAGGTAGACTCTCGTGGGGGTTATCTAGCATGACCAATATGTCATCTGCATATAAACTGATCCGGTGTTCCTCCCCGCTGAGATGAATTCCCCTGATCCCGGGGTGGTCTCTCACTCGCTGCACAAAGGGTTCAATATAGAGAGCGAAGAGGAGGAGTGAGAAGGCCCTGCCGTGTGCCCCGACGTATTGAAAAGCTCTCTGAACTTTGTCCGTTCACTCGCACCGAGGCTACTGGGGACCCATAGCCGCTTAGGACCCAGTATCGAAATCTTTCCCCTAGCACGAAGTGTGCCAGTGTCACTTCCAGGAAGGGCCAGTGGATCTGGTAGAATGCTTTCTCCGCATCGACCGAAAGCAACATGCTAGACCCCTCCCACCGACGAGCTTTATCAATAATGTGTAGGAGCCTTTTGGACTTGTTCGCGCATTGTCTCTGCGGGAAAAAGCCCGCTTGGGCCAGACCTATCAGGCCCTGCATAAAGGGATTAAGGCAAGCTGCCAGGATTCACGTAAACAACTTCGCATCCACGTTTAAAAGTGAGATGGGGCGATAATTGGCGCATGACCATCTTTCCTTCCCAGGTTTGGGGATGACAACTATAGCCGCTTCGTGCATGGAGGACGGAAGAGTGTCCATATTTGCAATAGCATTAAAGTGCTGCGTGAGGATTGAGGTTAACTCTGAGCAGAAGGCTTTATAAAAGCCCGAAGAGAAGCAGTCCGGACCCGGAGATATCAAGGCTTTCTGCTTAGAAATGGCTGAGATGACCGCCTCAATTCAGATCGGATCGTCAAGGGAGTCCGCCTGGGCGTCAGTCAAGCGGGTCGTAGCTGCGGTGCGGAGATAGCGCAGAGGAGCTTCTGGGGGTAGGCTGCTCCGAGTACAGGGTTGCATAAAATTCTCTAAAGCAGGCCGCTATCTGAGTGTCGCTTCTATGAGGTCTCCTTCTCTGGAGAGGAGGTAGTTCACTCTGTTGGACTGTCTTTGGGCTCAGAGCTTGGTTGCAACGAGCCTTCCACATTTATTCCTATTCATATAGAGGGAGTATTTTAGGCAGAGAAGTAAGTATTCAGCCCTGTCTAGGTATAGGCTCGCCAGTTGTTTCTGTGTAGCTTCCAACTGGCGCTATATCCTGGGTGCTCCGGTGGAGTGATTAATGTGTTCTAGTTCTCAGACCTGCTCCTGGAGCTCCACCTTTTAGACCTTTCGTTGGTGGTTTTCAGCCGCTGAGAGAGCTATATGCTCCGCTTGATGACCGCCTTGAGAGCGTCCCAAAGAGTGGATGCAGGGATGTCGGGGGTATCGTTAAGGTCTATATAATCACTGATGTCTTTCTTGAGCTGCGTGACTACCTTTGGTCTTTGCAGCAATGTTTCCCGGAGTCTCCATTACCACCGCGTCTCTCTCTGTTGAGGATTATGTAATTCGAGTATGAGCGCTGAGTGGTCAGAGAGGGATCTCGGTTCAATCTCCACTGACCGAAGTAGTTGCTGGAGGTCATGGGTCCCTAGACAGTAATCTAAATGGGCATATGATTTGTGGGCGTGTGAGAAAAATGTGTAATCCCGGTCGTGGGGATGGGCTGTCCTCCACAGATCAATCAACCCCACCTCACTCAACCAGGCCAATCCTTCGTCCGACAGGGCCCCTGCCCCACCCTTTCTGAGGACCGAGCAGCCCATGTTGTTGTTGAGTACTATGTTAAGGTCACCCCTACTAGGACTAACCGGTCTTGGGATGTGAGGGCCCTCTTCTAGTGCAGCATGGATGAAATGTTCCTGTCCCTCATTATGCATATACAGGGAGCCCAAGGTGAGTGTCTGAGTGCCCAGTTGTATTTGATATACCAGGAGATTGCCCTTGAGTTTGATAAGTTTAAGGCCAATCGATCCCTGAAATTTCCGGGAAATTAACATCGCCACCCCAGCTGCCTTACGTCCTGTGGAAGAAAAGAATTGATGTGGGAATGCCTTGGATTTAAGCCTATGGGAATCCCTCACGAGGAGGTGAGTCTCCTAAAGGAGACAGATGTCTGTGCTAGAGTGTTCTAGGTATGGAAGAACAGCCCTCCACGTGACTGGGTTATTGAGCCCCTTTATGTTTAGAGAGATCACCTTCAGATAATTCCCCGGCGCCATAGTGTACTGTCCAGCTAATGGCCCTTCGTTGGTCCCTCTGTCCCGCGGGCTGTACTACGATGTGAGATAAACCCTGAGGTGCGAGGGCTCCTGCATATTAGGCACTAGTTTCCCAGACTCTGAGACCCTCCGTGGTGTTACAGTTTGGTACATAACAAACAAATACATTTGAACAAGAAACCAGAACAAAGTCTCAGGAAGGGGCGGGACGTCCTGGTCGACCCAAGCCATTCCTAGAGAAAAACAGAAGATGGGGTCTGTGGTGGCAATTAGCTTCCATGGGACTCCCTCCCCCTCTCACCACCAGATATCGTCTGTCTTGCACCCAGTTTGAGTTTCAACTTCAGCATCTCAGTCGGTGTTTCCTTGTGACAGGTCTCCCGCTAGGCTCCCTAGCACTGCCTTCCTCTCCTGGGCCATCGTGGCTGAGTCCGGCCTAGAGAGACCTCTGCCCTGGGATTTCCGTCTCCACCGGGATCAATGGTCCCGGTTCCTGATCTTGCCGTATTCCCCAAGGGCCCATCCGGTGGTTCAATTTGGAGAAGATCGCCGACTGCTCTGATGAAGTGCAGTTGGTGGGTTTTCCCTTCCTGGGTAAAGACCAAATGAAAGGGGTGACCCCATGAATATGTGGTGTTATGTTATCGGAGGAAGGCAGTCAGTGGGCAAAACTCTCTCCGCTTCTGAAGCTTGATCGCCGAGTGGCCCTGGAAGAGTTGAAGTGGGTGGCCGCTGAAGTACACCGAGTTGGCGTCTCTGGCCCTACGAAGGATACGTTCCTTCAAGGGGAAGCTGCATACACATGCCAGGATGTCCAGGAGGGCAGGTTCGCAACTATGGGCGTACCCACTCTGTGAACTCTAGTCGGATGTCAGATGCCTGCGTGTCCTCTAAGACCTGGGCAAAGAGGGCAGTGACATATTGCTCCACGTATCCTGCCTCCGCCAGGGCATTCCTGATTTTGATGTTGTTGCGCCTTGATCTGTTTTCGAGGTCCTCGGCATGGGCCTGGAGGTCGATCTGCTGGTCTGTGAGGCGGATAAATTACTGTCTGAGCTGCTCGGTTTCTTCGTCCCTGCTGATCTCATGGTTTTCAAGGGCATCTACTCTGTCCCCAATGTCTGAGATTTCTTTCTGTACCCCCTGCAAGTCTTGTGCCAGGTCTCTCTTGATCGACTGCAAATCTTCCTTGAAGGTCGAGAACAGGGTCTCCATATATGTCCGGGTGACTGGTGCATCCCCTCCATCTTCGTCTTCCGGGGGCGGGGGGCCACCCGAGGGGCCAGGCGATCCACAGGTGGGGGAACAAAGTACTTGGCAAGCATGTCCTTCAGGGAACGGTCTTTCTTGGTCCGAGGCGTTGCCATATCTTCACCTGCAGGGGAGACCTAGGTCGCAGCGGGCGCAGCCTTGCGCAGGTGGGATTCCTTGTTCTCTCTTCTGTGCTCAGGGGGGGACATGGGCACTTGGATGACAATGTGGAGGCTCGGTGGAGAGCGTACCAGTACCAGGGGGGTCCTGCGTGTGAGTCTGATTAGGCTGGCTGGGGGTATGGCAGGCTCTGGGGCCCTGGCTATGCTAGGAGATGTTCCCTTGATTGATCCTGGGGAGACGGGCCCCCGTCTTCACAGGGGGGGAAGCCGGCTTGTGTGCGCCTTAGATTACGACTTGGCAATGTGCTTGCAAAGTCCAGCCTGCCTCCCCCGCAGCTCACCGCTACTCACTCACCGGATGTGCTCGGGCCGGTCTTGTGTAGGCCTCAGTGGCCCCCCTCCCGATGTTGGCCCCTCAGGCCTTGGGTTGGTCCACAGCGTTTTCTAGGCGGGGGCGCCTCCGACACCTCCCGTCCTCTTCAGCCCCTTGGCCAACCGGAGCAAACTAGTTGCTGCCACCAGCACTGCTGGGGCACGCCACTCGTCCACCAGGCGGGCACCGCCCTGCATGCTTCACTGTCTGGGCCTGGGTAGCCCAGAAGGGTCTGCGATTCCCTGTGGGGTGCCTCCCACCCCTGCTGTCCTCTTCGGCCCCACAGCCCTCCTGGGAAAGCGGCCGTCGCCCTCAGTGCTGTCAGGACTCACAGCCCTTTCACCCCGCTGCCACTGCACACGTGCTTTGTTCTTCAGGCCCTGGTATCCCGGTGAGTTCATGGGCTTCCCAATTGCCTCGGGGCCTCCAGTTAACCACGTCCATGGGTGTGCTGTGGTTGCGCAGGGGATATCCAAGCTGAGGCAAAGGGGGCTTCTCCCTTTCTGTTACGGGCCCAATCAGCCAGGCCTCGCGTGTCGCAGGAGCTCTCCCACAGCGTCCGTGTGCTGGCGCCTATCAGGGCTGCTTCTCTCAGTGGCCTCCTGTCTCGGGTCAGGCTGGGGGTCGCGCGCTGCTGCCCACTGCTCTCCCCTGTATCGGGCACACCCCGCTGCCTGCCGATGCCGAGTCTGCTCCTCTCACTCGGACCTCCAGGGTCAGTCGGTCGCACTCTGGATAAGCACGGCCCTGCGCGCCTGATTCTGCAGGCCTGGTGCTCCCAGAGGGGTCAAAGGGTTCCCGGGGACCGCAGGACTTTAAATTCACCCCTCATGAGAATGGGTGCCGGGGGTACACGGAGATTCACTGAGGCCGGAGCAGAGGGACCAAAGTATGCGTCCGCTCACTCCGCCATCTTGCATACCAAGTTTTTTTTAGGGTAAGTTCACAGAGATACAGCACCCCGGAGGAGACAACGGGGAGCGAGACGAGGGTGGCATCAGAACCAATACACCCCTGGTTTCAGACAAATCAGGAACCAATATTACGAATGGTAGATACTGACCAAACGATTCCTATATTTAATCTGTCCTCTCATGTACTCTCTAAATCTGAAATTTCAGTACTTATATCAGGGCTCTCCTTTGTACCGACACACAAAAATGTCCGGATTCAGACTAAAATTGAACTCTATAAATTTTTCCTGAATATGAGACTTAAAAATGTATTTGCCTCTCATGTAACCACAATAAAATCAGATATTACAAGTTTTCAAACCCCTTCAAGTTTTTATCCTTCTAACCAAATGATTTCAAAAAAAGTTCTTACGTTTGAAAATGCCATCTCTTCAAAGATTCACAATATGTGAAATATAACTTTTCTAAAGATGAACACAAAGCTTTACAGACACTCCCAAACACCATCATACAACCCGCAGACAAAGGAGGGGGTATTGTCCTTTGGAACAAAAACTCTTATAGAGATGAGCTCCTTAAACAACTCTCAGTCGCTGAACACTACAAGAAACTCTCTAAGAATCTGACAGGGGAATTATCTAAAGTGATCCTACAACTCAGTAAAAGCGGATCTGAAGGAGGCTGGTTAAGCGATAAGGAAGCTGCGTTTTTAATCAATAAAGCCCCCACTGTCCTAGTGATTTATATCTTACCCAAAATACACATAAGCTCTGTTAATACCCCTGGACAACCGATTGTCTCCAGCTGTAACTCTATCCTTAAACCACTCGCTCAATATACAGATTTCTTTATCAGACCTTTTGCAATTGACAATCCCACATACATCAGGGGCACTACAGCCATTATCAATATTATTGACAACCAACCATTTAACACTAATGAAGAACTATTGGTCAGTATGGACATAGAAGTCTGTACACCAATATACCACAACAAGACATATTGAGAATGCTTAATGAACTTTTGGATTTGAGACCTCGACCACAAAATGTACCCACAACATTCATTATGAAATATCATTGTGTAAGAATTTCTTTTTTTTTTTAAATGACTTCTAGCAACAACTTAAAGGTGTAGCAATGGGGGGGCGTGGCCAAGCAACATGGCCGATTGGACGTCAGTCCTTGAGCTCCCGGCCGGCCTGCCCAGTAATCTTGCATGATTCTGCAGATAATTGTATGCAAACAATGCTAAAATCTGCCCTGCTGTACATGTACACTGTGGGTTTCAAGTAGAGGCATAGAAAAATCACAGCGGCCAACTGAAAAGGAAGAATCCCTGAGCGAGGTCCGGCCTGCCTGGTGGAGGTGGAGCAGATCACACCCTGGACGGAGGTGGCAGTGGGTTGCGGCGGAGGCCCTGCTGTCCTGACTGGCGGAGCAAACTCCCGAGCCGGAGAGCTACATGGTGTGATACCGACTGCGGACTGGGGTGCAGACACAGTGCAGTGTGTCCTGGGGGCAGCCAGCAGCGGCCTGCGGCGGTGACGTGGCCTGGGTCAGCAGGCAGGAGCAACGGGGCCCTGAACCAAAAAGGCAGAGGCGGCAGCAATTACCCTGGCGGCCGTGCTCTTCTCCTCATCCAGTACCGACTGGGGCTTCTGGCTCCGGCGGGCTGCGGCTCCTGCGGTTTCAGTGGCTGATGCTCCGGAGTCCTCGCTGATCGGACTGCGGCGATATGTCCGAGGGGAGCGCGGACAAACTTCGTGGCACCCGGGCATGAGCTGGAGCCCTCGGTGATGCGGAGACAACATTGCAGGTAAGGGGGCGGGCAATGGGGGGACAACCGTGAGCTCTGTTGCTCCCCCCTTTGCCCCTGCGCGAACTGGAAGCGGCTGGGGTCGTGGGCCCGCGGCTGGAAGAAAATAAATACCGGGGCTTGGAGGCCTCAGACAGAGGAAATGCTGTCCGACTGAAGACTCCCTGGTGATCTTGGGTGGGGCCTGCTCTGCACTGTCAGCCGGGGGTGCTTGTGGGCAGTGCCGGTGGGTTAAAATACTGTACACAGAGCCACGGGTACGGGTGGGTCGAGCCCGCTCGGTGGAGTGGGCCTTAGAGCGAGGACACATCAGGGGTGCCCACTCTCGCCGCTGTTCTTTGCATTAGCCATCGAGCCGCTGGTGGTTTGGGTACGGTTAGAGCTAGAACAGTGGGGCATCCGGATAGGTGAAACATTGCAAGGTAATATCTTTGTATGCGGATGTCGCCCTCTTTTATATAGTCTCTCCCCAATTGGCGCTACCTAGGCTCCTGCAACACCTGGATGATTTTGTGGAATACTCTGGGTTGTGCCTCAATTGGCACAAATCCGGCCAAGCTGCCTTTGGAGAGCCTCCCTGATCTTGGGATACGATGTTAGAGAGCGCATTTTAGGTACTTGGGCATGCAGGTGGCACTTGACGATGCCCAGCTGACTCACCTTAATGTGGATAGGGTCATAGATACGCTGCAACATTCTGTGACCTTTTGGAACTCATTGCCACTCTGTTTGATGGGCAGGTTGGCAGTGTCCAAAATGGTGGTGCTACCTCGCTGTCTCTACGTGTTGCAAAACTCGCTGTGTCCAGTTCCCAATCGGGTTGTCAAGCAGCTGAACTCTCTACTTGTAACATTATTGTGGGTGGGCCGGCGCAGTAGGGTGGCATTGGGTACCTTGACTCTTCGGTAAGAGTAGATGCTTGGAGGCGCCCAGATTGGACCTATACTATTACACGCCTCTTTTACAGCACGCGTTCCGTTGGTTAGATGATAGAGACAATTGGGAGAAATGACTACTGGCAGGGCAAGCTCACCCGGATAACCTCCCGGTGGCATTAATGCAGGGCAGGGGAACTCCTGATAATACACCTTACATAGTTCATCACACTGCGACTATCTGGCAACAATACATGGAGAAGGTACTGCGACGGGTCCCGTTCCACAGGGAGCTTCCTATATGGATACTCACCCCAGTGCGGGAAATTAGCTTACACCTGTCCTTCCAGTTGTAGAGGGAGGGGGGATGTGAAGTCTTAGCAGATCTCTACCCGACTGAAACATTCATGACATACGAGCAGGCATGCGGGGACTTTGCGTTGGGGCAAGGACAATATCTACACCATATCAGCCTGATGGAAATCGCAAAGATAACCTGGCCCACGTACCCTGATATACCGCAAACAACTCTCACACTAGATATACTGCTCACATGTGGTTCTGGACACAGGCTGATCTCCCTCCTATACAAAGCTATGAGGATGGACTCAACTGGCCCTCCTCATTGTGCAAGAGCAGCTTGGGATGCAGACTTAGCCGGGCCACTGGATGACAAGACTTGGGCAGCCATAAGCGCGCTTACACATAGTGTCCTGCAATGCGCGATTTCAACTGATACACTATAACTTTTTGCACCGCACCTACCTAACACCGGTGAGACTATGCCGTATTACCCAAACCCGGACCGACACGTGTCCTAGATGTGACGAAGATAGGGCGGATATTTTACACTTAGTATGGAGATGCCCCAGGGTGAATCAGTTCTGGGGTCAGGTGGTGAAGAGAGTGCAGGAGAGCACAGGCTTTTGCATTAGAGGGGAGCCTTTGCAATTCTTGTTGGGATACGTCAAGAAACCCAGGAAGCGAAAAATGGCTTACAAACTGCTTTAACTGATGTTAGTACTAGCTAAGCGCAGGGTGGCTATCACTTGGATGGGACAGAGAGGCCGGGATCTAAAAGCATGGCATAGGGACATATGTGAGTGGACCTTAGCAGAAGAAATTAAACCGCAGAGATGACAAACTGCAGGACAACCTTAGTGAGTGGCGTGAGTTGTGTAACGCTGTCCTGAACTTAGACCCAGATGGGGAAGTCCAGCATAAACCAGCTGCTAATGGAGAAACACCTGAAAGGGAGGGGAAAGAGAGAAGAAGAGTGTGATGGGTGGTAGGCAAATGTATACTCCTGATTCCAAATCTATTGTTAATCACTGCTTTATAACTATTCATACTGTTAAGTGCTTGGGACGGAGTTCCCAGATGTAGCTGTCAATATGCCTCCGAAGCCTGTACTCATATGCTTGTTGTGATATTTGATGAAATTAAAAATAAAGGTTAAAAAAAAAAAAAGGGTAATGATGGGTGCAGTTTTTGCTCCGGACATTGTGAACATCTATGTCTCCTGGTTTGAGGAGCAACACATTGAATGTATCATCAATCCATATCGAGATAATATCATCAAATGGATGAGATACATCAATGATGTTCTCATGATATGGAAAGGTAATCATGAAAGCTTACTGACCTTCCATACATGGATTAATTAATTAAATCCTAATTTAAAATTCATGAGGGACACAGTTCCCGGGAATAGTGCTGGGCGTGCATGCAGAAATGCCATGTAGGATGCTGGCGCTGCGGGTATCGTTGGGGACCCAAACATACCCAATAGCTTCTATTTACAGCCCAAATGAACATCAAGAAACCTTCCTCTGGGAAACACTGAATACCATCCTCGAATCCCCGGATGAGGATTTATTAGTGGGGGGAGATTTTATTATATAGTAGCAGACCCCAGAATGGATAGGTCTGTGCAACGTATGGGACACTCGGGGTCACTCTCGGATTCTATGATGCAGAAACTGGGGGAGGTTGGATTGATAGACGCCTGGAGACACCGCTATCCCACCGCTCGGGAATACACTTTTTTTTCTGTGGCACATCAAACCTATGCGCACATAGATCTGTTTCTGACATCCCCGCGAGTTACGAGGGACACCAGAGAGGTCATGATAGGGACTGCTGCTCTCTCAGATCATTCCTCGATTTCCCTTGTACTGCATCTAGCCGGGGGATCCCAACGCCAGAGAACGTGGAGATTAAATTATAAACTGCTCACATACGACTCCAACTTTACCGAAATACGGGCAGCCTTACAAACCTATTTAACAACCAATGATGACGGCTCGATTGCTATTCCCCTGGTGTGGGACGCACTGAAGGCCGACATAAGGGGGCGGTTTCTAGCCATCGCGACGGGCCTGAACAAAGATATGAGGGACAAACGGGAGCACCTGGAGTTGCAGATCAGGGAGTTGGAGGGGGTTCATCGCCGTACAGGCACGTTCCAGACCAGACGACAACTCAACACCGTGCAGGAGCAATTGAGGGCCCTGGACTGCGAGCGAGCAGAATATGCTCTCTTGCGCACTAAGCAGCGCTATTATGAGGGGGGGGAAACAAAACCGGAAAACTCTTGGCACACTTGCTTCATTCTCAGACAATTGCTCGTCGCATTGCAGGGATCAAAAACCCTCAAGGGGAGATCCTTCGATCCGATAGCGCCATCGCAGCGGAATTTGAGACCTTTTACACTGATCTCTACACAGCGTATCACCTGGACTCGGCGGCGGCCGAGGCTTATGCCCATCAGGCGCCGGTGGCCTCTCTTCCATCCCCAGATGCAACCAAATTAGATGCAGATATCCACCCGGACGAGGTCCTGCGGGCCATCCAGGGACTCACTCTGTGGAAAGCTCCAGGAGAAGACGGTTTTTCGGTCGATTTTTATAATGCCTTTGCCTCCGATCTCACCCCGCTAATCGTCTGTCTTTTCAACACATTTAGTGAAACCAGAGCCCTGGCCCCTAAGACGTCTATGGCAGAGGTGGTTGTGATACCCAAACTGGGAAAAGATCCATTGGACTGCGCCTCATATCGTCCCATATCCCTATTAAATGTTGATTTAATTTTTTTTACCAGCATATTAGCAGCTCGTCTGGCCCTCTACATGCAGGGCCTGGTGGGCTCGGACCAATCCCGCTTTATTCCCATGAGGCACAGGGTCAGACTGATTTGCATATGGCCATGTCTGAACTGGGGTGGTGGAGTGAGCTAAAGAATGATGATGGATTAAACCCAGATCAGTTGACTGGGGGTGAGTGTTTGATTTGCTCTAACGCTCCGTCCATCATCCCCTTTGGTATCGCTTTGTTTGCCCTAAGTTGGCAGGGTATGCCCAGACGTGGGTCCCTTGCTCACTTTGCCTCTGGATTCAAGATAGCCTGGCTGATGAGGGTTTTGAACCCGAAACCGGTCCCAGGATGCTTGTTTCTGGTCCAGGGAAGACATGGCTTGGCAGTTCGGGCTGGACTGTTCCCATGAGGCACAGGGTCAGACTGATTTGCATATGGCCATGTCTGAACTGGGGTGGTGGAGTGAGCTAAAGAATGATGATGAATTAAACCCAGATCAGTTGACTGGGGGTGAGTGTTTGATTTGCTCTAACGCTCCGTCCATCATCCCCTTTGGTATCGCTTTGTTTGCCCTAAGTTGGCAGGGTATGCCCAGACGTGGGTCCCTTGCATGGTGAGCAAAAAAACGATGGATTTAGGCCCAGATCTCTGTACTGGGGTGAATGTATGACATTGTTCTGCATTCTGTCCATCAACTGTTGTTTTTCCCTTGCTCACTTTGCCACTGGATTCAAGATAGCCTGGCTGATGAGGGTTTTGAACCCGAAACCGGTCCCAGGATGCTTGTTTCCGGTCCAGGGAAAACATGGCCTGGCAGTTCGGGCTGGACTGTTCCCATGAGGCACAGGGTCAGACTGATTTGCATATGGCCATGTCTGAACTGGGGTGGTGGAGTGAGCTAAAGAATGATGATGGATTAAACCCAGATCAGTTGACTGGGGGTGAGTGTTTGATTTGCTCTAACGCTCCGTCCATCATCCCCTTTGGTATCGCTTTATTCCAGAGCGCGGCTGCAGTGATGGGACCCGGCGATTGTGCCATCTCTTGGATAAAATCCAGCGCACCCAGCAGCCTGCGGTGCTCCTGTCGGTGGATGCCGAGTAGGCATGTGACCGGGTACACTTATTTGAGGCAGGTACTACATAGGTTTGGTATCGGCGAACGATATTCGCAGTGGGTGAATTGTATATATAGTGGCCCAGAGGCGCGCATCAGGGTGAACGTAGTCGCTTCCGGGCCCTTTCAGATAAGGAGGGGTACCCGACAGGGTTGCCCGCTCTCACCCCTACTCTTTGCGCTCTATATGGAGCCGTTTGCTGAAAGAATCCTGCACCTACCTCCCATCACCGGGATTCGGATGGGAGACAGAGAGCACAAAATCTCGCTTAATGCGGATGATGTGGTGCTCTTCCTTTCGCAACCGTTACTCTCCCTACCCCCCTTCTAGAAGAAATCGAGGCCTTTAGCTGGCCTCTGGCTTCAAAATTAACATCCAGAAGACACAGGCCCTCAGCTTAACCCTTCCCAAAGCTGACCAACAGCAGCTAGCGACGCAGTTCCCATTTGTGTGGGCCCCCGGGGGCATCCCTTACCTGGGGCTGCGGATAGTCCCCACGATCGAGAAGACGGCCCAGGTGAATTACTCGACGCTCTTAGCCGAGATTCGGGGGGAGCTCCTTACTTGGAAGAAACATACAATGTCGTGGTTGGGTAGGCTGGCGGCCATTAAAATGACTCTTTTGCCCCGCATCTTGTATGTGATGCAGACGCTCCCATTGCATCCCCCGCCCCGGCTGGTGGCCCAGCTGCAACTCCTTATTAAGGGTTTTATATGGGGAGGGAAGAGAGCGCGCATGGCACAACACCAGACGTACCTGAGGCAGGAAGACAGGGGACTTGGGGTTCCACACCTAGAGCGATAATTTCAGGCAGTGCAATTGCGTTACATGATAGAATGGTATAAATTGGAGTCGGAGAAACACTGGTGCTTTATTGATCGCGCGATCGCAGGCATGCATATTTGGAAGGTACCCTGGCTCCCTAAACGACACCGGCCGGTCGGGGTTTATGTTTCTCCGGTTTTGAGGGCCACCCTTAGGGTGTGGGACAGGGTTTCAGCAACCTTGCGGACTCTCAACCTCCATGTCGCCACTGACCCCTTTTATAGGCAACCCAGACTTCCCCCCGGCTAAGGAAGGGAACAGCTATCTTAAATGGCAAGAAGCCAACTGCAATAGAATTGGCAACCTTTTCGACGAGAAGGGAGTCATCGATTAACTTATGTCAGTCTTTGGAGTCCCCAAGGACACGTATTGGCAGTACCTTGCTCTCCATCACTGGGTGACTCAAGCACAGGTACACCTCCACGCGGGCCGCCCCCTATCTAAATTTTAGCTATGGTACATAACCCATAGTTCGGATAAGCGCCTGATATCAGATACATACGCCTTCTTGAATAAGCCTAAAAACAATACTAAATCCCCTGCGAGGCGTAGGTGGGAATCTGAACTTGAGCGCAAGTTCTCCCTAGAGAATGGCATGATATTATCCATAGGGCCAGGGCCTCCTCCTGTAGCACTGCTGCAAAGGAAAAGTTCCTAAAAATAGCACATTATTGGTATTATACCCCTGCCAGAATTGCACAGTGGAAGCCTGGGGGGATGACCTTTGCTGGCGCAGATGTGGGCAGTCTGGCACCCTCACACACATTCTCTGGCAATGCCCGAAGATACAGACCTATTGGGACTCAATTATGCAAGACATAGACACCATCTAACACACGGAAATACCCAGATTTCCCAGTTACATTCTATTAGGACTTCCCAATTCGCTTTCATATCCCCACAAGTCTTGCCGGGGAAGAACGATCACTTTAGCACTGGGCGCCGCTAAGCAGGTGCTGCTGTCTAAATGGGGAACAGAGGAGGTCCCAACTAAACTGGACTGGTTACATCGAGTTTGGGAGGTAGTGGGCATGGAAAAGATCACGGCAAGCCTTACCCGCACACTACCCAGATTTGATCAAACCTGGGGCACCACCATTGAATTCCTATCCTCGGAATTTATGGAGAACGTGTCCGAGATATCTCCGGGTCCTTCGACTCCCAAATGCAAATCCCTCCACGGAGGACCACACGCACACAGGATAGAACACTCCCCCTGTGGACAGACGCCTACACTACTGGGATATAGACCACCTCTAGATACCTGAAGCCTGTCTTTTCATTTTTTTCTACACTCTACCCCTCCTCACCCCATTTACGAATTTAAGTATTCTCTGTCGTTCCCCACCGGCCAATGGATGTAGGTGGAGGCTATTGTTACCTTTGCACACTTAAAACTAATAAAAGATTTAAACCATAAAATTCACGAGGGAATTTGGTCAACATCAAATGAATTTTCTTGATATTACAGTGAAGGTGGATGAGAATAATCCACTCTGTACAACACTATTCACTAAACCAACAGCAAAAAATATGCTCCTCAAATACAAAAGCCATCACCCACAGGCGTTCAAAGATGGGTTACCTTTCGGGCAATTTTTACGTTTACGCAGAAATTGCTCCAAAAGGAAGATTACTTTTTTGAGGCACAGAAACTGAAAGAAAAGTTGAAAGCTCAGGGTTATCCAGCTAAACTTCTCAAATAATCGCTTAAACAAGCCTGGTACAACAACAGAGAGGCTCTCTTAGAAGTAGGAAGACGGCCAACTGACACTAGATTAGTTTGTGTGTCCACTTTTGGTTCCCTCTCAAACAGGATCAAAAAATAATCATCAAACACTGGACCCTTTTTAAAGGTTTCCAGAGTTTAAACAAAAACCTCAATTTGCATTCAAAAGAGGATCTAATCTTAGAGATCATCTAGTTAATGCCGATGATACACCTAACATAGCAACAGTTGATAATATGGTACAATTATCACCAGTGATTGGCCATTTCAAATGAAATGTGTGTTGCCTGCAACACAACTAAGACCATGAAGACTTTTATCATTAGTGCCCAACAATTTACACTCAAACAATTTTCAAATTGTAATACAAATAATGTAGTTTACTGTATTCAATGCCCCTGTGGACTCCACTATATAGGCAGAACCACTCAACAGATCAAGAAACAGATGCTACAACATCAGTCCCGAATACGGTGTAAAGTGGAAAACACCCCAATGATTGAACATTACATCAAATATAAACATTCTGAGAAAGATATGTCTTGATGGGTCATAGATGTAGTTAGACCATGTAAAAGAATGTCAAATATTGATCATGTTCTAACAATGAAGGAGAATCTCTGGATCTGTAAAACTGACAACGTGACAAAAGGCCTTAATCTAGCTGTTGAATGGCAAACACTCCCACGGTCTGAACGGCCTACAGAACAGATGTTAACAGCACTAGCTGTAACAATGTTAAATATTGATTATCCTTGAATTCATGTCGATACTTGTGCTGAAGTTCGTATATACACCTGTGGAACAGTTTTCAATTATGTACGCTGTCAAGTTTGGCAGTTTGATTAGTTTACCAACATTAAATCATTATTGAAAAGACAGAATGTTAAAATGACTTCAATGTGTACATATAAAAAATAGATACACTATTGTTTAAAAAATACAGATTTGCGATATTTCATTTGAGCACATACATAATTAGGATTTTCTTGGTTGGCTTTTTGTGTCTAAACACATTATTAATGATTGTTTTTAATAACATGCATGTAAGATAACATTTCTTTTCCTCTAACCAATTTAACTCCATTGAGTCAATTTATATAGACCGATATAAGAATTATTCACTAACATGCGAGGGAACCACTCTAAGATGACCGCCACCACTTTAGTTCAGACCTCGT
The DNA here is from genome assembly GCA_963921515.1 of Calotriton arnoldi. NCBI lineage: Eukaryota > Metazoa > Chordata > Amphibia > Caudata > Salamandridae > Calotriton > Calotriton arnoldi. Next base: position 939,233 of record CAWUFW010007773.1, on the reverse strand, counting down.
GCTATTTTGATAGAAATAAGCAATGACTGTTTCTAATAACATGCATGTAAGATAACATTTCTTTTCCTCTAACCAACTTAACTCTATAGAGTCAATTCATATAGACAAATATAAGAACTAGTCACTAACATGCGAGGGGACCACTCTAAGATGGCCGCCACCGTTTTAGTTTAGACCTTGTGCTATTTTGATAGAAATTACCCGGAAGCATAAATACGCTTCCTACGCCATCCACAGAGCAGCTGTGTTTTCTCTGCGGGGACGCTAAACTGAGGTGGCGCCTTTCGTATATAAGAAGTAAGATCCCTTGAACAGTTTTTGTGGTATATCCTACGTCTATAATTTTATTTATCCACTCATTGCGCTTCAGGTTTATTTACTTTACCTCCAGTTTCCTTCTTTTAAGCACCACGTTGGACACACCAAATTCAGACAGCATAACTACTTCTTTATGGCTACGATTTAAATTATGTCAATTGTTCACGGCATATTGGTGGCACAAGTAAGGGTTCTCATATTTTTCTTTTTCAATAATTAGATGTATGAACGATTTGTCCATGACTCTTTTTTGATAAAATTCCTCCAGTTTTTGGAGCAGACTGATTTGTTTCAGGTCGCCTGTAATTCTTTATAACTCTTTATTATTTGATGTTGGCGCCTTCTTGTCCATTCTTCAAATCTATTCATGTTATAAATGACATGTATGTAATGTCCATACTAGTCAAATTTGATTATATTTAATCTTTTTCCATATGGATATTTTCGACTTGGAACATTTTGAATCATACGACAATTTCCCCTAAGTCTCTCAATCTCCTTTGGCACAAATAGATAATTAGTTGATCTTTTTCAGATTTTCTTTAAGATTCTACTACCTACTTGGACTAATTACCTTAAGGTCTTACATTGATCTATTCTCTGGTAAGTCTCTTTCAATATTTTATCTCACAACAGGAGGGTTAGGGCTAATATATCGATTTTTTAAACTTTTTTTTTTATAATAGATGAGCTAGATTGTATACCTAAGGGCTCTCTATGGTTCACACCAACAAATCATCCTTTTCTTCACTTTTTTCAGGTGTATATCTTCTTTTTTTATGTTTTTGGTTAACAAATATACATTTTGTGATTATACATTTTACAGGGGGACTTCATCCTACAGAAGAATCTTTCTGTCCTGAAGATGGTCTACTAAGTGTAGTAGTAATTAATTCTTTATTGCTTGATTAAAATCATTGCAATTAAAACATTAAAATCTTGAATAAAATAAAACACAAATCCCCAGTTTCCTTAAACAATGTGCACCTGCACAAGCAGAATGATTCTATGGTTACATGCCGTACTAGAACATTGATACCACATATAAACATCTTTTATCACGAACGCACTGTAATCATAAAACTGATAACATATTATGGTTACATTCCCAGGAATATACAATAAAAACTATAAACATTATATTACATTGTGCAAATATGCTATTAGGTGCCTATGTGCACAAACTGTAACATTATGGACCATTGTGCAAATGAGCAATAAGGTGTCTCTATATGCTTTGAAGCCTGTTATCTGAAATTACCTGAGGGCTAGAACTTTGAACAATGTATGCCATTGTGCAAATGAGCAATGAAAGTGCTTCAGTGTTTTGATATATTCTTTAAAGCCTAATTACCGTAGTAGCTGAGACACAAGATCATTCAAGGTGTCATCAACCTAAAAACAACCTCTATAATTTCTAATTAATTAAAACAACCCTTAGGTTGCAGACACCAGCGGTTTTTCAGCATTAGCTAAAAAATGTATCATTTGACATAACAATGGAATCGACTCACCCGATAGACATAAAATAAGTGCCTGACGGGATGATCTTACCCCATCCTTAAGGAATAGAGGTTTTAAAAGTGTGCAGCGTATTTTAAGCAGTTTAGAGCACGCACATACTATGTGCAATAAGGTTTCACGTGGCCACCTACACAGTCTACATTTAGTACTTGCCCATTGTTGGATCCAGGTCGGCCTTGGTTGAATTTATTCCCAATCTTATTTTTAGGAATGCTTCTTTCATTTGAACCGAGAAATGGGCATTCAGATAAGGCTGGATTTGCAGAGACAGGTGTGAATTAATCACAAACCATGAACGTTTTTTTGCCGCTAAGGCTATCTTACCCACATTAAATGAGTTGGTTTTAGTTTTTTTTTTTAGGATTTGTTTCAGGCTGGATATTGTCAATCCTGAGAGTCCTATCTGCCGATCAAAACTCCGGGGGCATGTTGAAATGTGGGATCGCCAGGTATCTGTATAGACAGATTTAATTATTTCATGCCAACAGGTGTTAGTTAAAAAATCAGGGTCAGATGAAAACAAAGAATACATACATTTCAGAAATGACCCTTGCGACACCATGGACTGTCTTTGGAGGCCAAACTCCAATCTAATTTCAGCTTGGCCAATTGACCTAAGGATCCCAAAGATTGATTTGTAGGCCTTAATTTCTAATAGGTCCAATAATTTTGCATCTTTCCTCCTGGTAATAGGTGAGCCATATGTAATAGTTGGTAGTAACTTTGCTCGCATAACTTTGAAGAGATGTTCGTATGATTGGCATATCAATGATTTATGTAAGCATTTAAAGGTGTAAATTAAAATTGCAGTTTTTGCCCTTAGGTCTTTAAAATGACTTTTAAACGAGACTCTATTGTCAAATAAAGTACCCAGACATTTAAATGTCTTTACCATTTCAATTGGCCCTCCTCTAGCCCTCCATAAATCAGTCTTAAATTTTGCCGGGCCGATTTTCATGATTTTAGTTTTTTTAACATTCAATTCCAGGCCATTCACTAGGATATAATCATCGAATGCATTAATCAATCTTTGTAGGCCTATCGGGGTTTGGCTCTGGAAAGTGGTATCGCCTGCGTATTGTAAATAACTAAGATGCAATTTTTGGAGGATGGGCGTTAACAGGCTCAAGATGCTGTAGTAGGTCTGACAAAAATAAATTAAAAAGGCAGGGTGCAGGGACACAGCCTTGCTTAAGACCATTATAGGTTTAAATTTTTTGTGATAAAGTACAACTGTCACCTAACTTGACCTGGACCAAAGTGTTGGTATAGAGGAGTATTATAGCATCCAGCAATTTTCGAGGAATAGCCCAACCTAATAGTTTTTTCCATAGTGAAGCTCGAGGAGCTGAATCGAAAGCAGCTTTTGAGTCTATGAAAGAGATATATAGATTTTTCTTTTTTAAAACTGCCCGTTCCACTAATAAAGTGAGGGCCAGCAAATTAGTAATGGCAGATTGGCCCTTACGAAAACCTGTTTGGTTAATTGGGATTATACCTTGCTGCGCTGCCCAGTTTTCCAAATCGATCAATAGGCAGGAGGCAAAGACCTTAGCGTCTACACCAGTTAGGGCAATTAGCCGATAATTAGCATGGTTGTTAACTGGGCCACTTTTAGAAGTGGGCTGCATGATGCTTCCTGCCAGAATACAGGTCCAATATTCAATGCCAATACCTCATTGAACACTGGAGTCAACACTTTGGCCCACATGTCAATATTGGCACGGAATATGGCACTTGGAAGCCCATTTGGGCCAGGAGCCCCATTTGAGCGAAGACGCCATAGGAGAATGGCTGTTTCAGTAGTGCTTATAAAATCCAAGTCATTCTCCGAATTGGGGCTGCTCACTTGCTCTATGTATAACTCACTAGACCCTCGACCCGTCCCAATCCGGATTCCGAAGCAACCACAGCACAGAGACCGCCCTACTCGCCGCCACAGACGACATCCGCACCCTCCTGGACCAAGGCCACTCCGCAGCCCTCATCCTACTCGACCTATCAGCGGCCTTCGACACCGTCTCCCACCGCACACTAGTCGCCAGACTACACGACGCAGGCATACAAGGAACAGCCCTGGACTGGATCCGATCATTCCTCACCGGAAGAAGCCAAAGGATCAGACTCCCACCCTTCCTCTCCGACCCCACGAAAATCACCTGCGGAGTCCCACAGGGTTCATCACTGAGCCCCACCCTCTTCAACATCTACATGGCCCCCCTCGCAGCCATCGTCCGACAACACGGCCTCAAAATCATATCCTACGCCGACGACACCCAGCTCATCCTCTCCCTCACCAAAGACCCCACCACTGCCAAACTCAACTTCCAGAAAGGAATGCAAGACGTCGCAGTCTGGCTGACCAACAGCTGCCTGAAGCTCAATGCCGAGAAGACAGAAGTCCTCGTCCTCGGTACCACCCCTTCTGCATGGGACAGCACTTGGTGGCCGACCGCCCTTGGAAGCCCACCTACCCCCTCAGACCATGCCAAGAACCTCGGCATCGTACTCGACTCATCACTCACCATGAACCGACAGGTCAACGCCGTCACCTCCATCTGCTTCAACACCCTCCGCATCCTCCGCAAGACCTTCAAGTGGATCCCCCCTGAGTCAAGGAAGACAGTCACCCACGCACTCATCACCAGCAGACTGGACTATGGAAACGCACTCTACGCTGGCATCAACAAGTCCCTACTCCGCAAACTCCAAACAATACAGAACACCGCCGCCAGACTTGTCCTCGGCATCCCCCGACACGAACACATCAGCCAACCCCTACAAAGTCTCCACTGGCTCCCCGTGGAGAAAAGAGTCACTTTCAAAATCCTCACTCACACCTACAAATGCCTACACAACAACGGACCCAAATACCTCAACGACAGAATCAACTTCCACGTACCCAAAAGAAACCTCCGATCTTCCAACCTCGCACTGGCTGAAACCCCGCGCATCCACAGAGCCAGAGCAGGCGGAAGATCCTTCTCTCACATTGCAGCCAAGACCTGGAACGAGCTACCGGCAGACATCAGACGCGCCCCCTCCCTGAACACCTTCAGGAAGACCCTCAAGACCTGGCTCTTCGGCTAAACAGATCTGCGGACCCCCCCCCCCCCTCAGCGCCTTGAGACCCTCACGGGTGAGTAGCGCGCTTACAATTCCCTGATTGATTGATTTCAAAGTGCTGTTTATTGAATCCAGGTCATTCGGCGGGTTGGAGCCGCTCACTTTCTCTATATTTGGCTTGCTGATTTTATCTTGCCTATTCACGCCTAAATCACACACACCATACAAGTTGGTAATAAACTTGACCCATTCATCCTCTGTAATATTAATACCATAAGCCCTATTGCCTCCCCTTTCGAGGTTGTTAATGATCTCAGAAAACGTTTTTACATTATCTATTTTAGAGGCATGTAATAATCTATATCTGAAAGAGACACGTTAGTGACAGATTCCTTACCTTAGAATATCCCCAGGCGTCAGGCTGGATCCGGAAAGTTTTTGCGTAGCAGTACTCTTGCGCGTCGGTAGGCGGCGTTGTGCGGCTCCGCGTCCGTCGTCGGCGTCGTGATCGCCGGGATGACGTCGCGGGCATTACTTAGACGCCGCCCCTGCGCGCTGACGTCAGTTCTTCTTTTTCCGCGCCAGTAAGCGCAGATCCGGGAAGAGCAGTGCCCTAGTCAATTTTTGACAAAATTTTTGGGTGATTTTATCACTGTTTCTTTTCGAGTCTTCTCGACTCCTAGGTGTCGGTAGGGATGCCCGGCTTCAAGCCATGCGACGCCTGTGGTCGAATGATGTCGATCACAGACCCGCACTTAGAGTGTCTCTACTGTCTCGGCCGAGACCACGACACGAAGTCGTGCCCTGACTGCTGGAAACTCCACCAGAAGGCTTTGCGAGAGCGGTCTCGAAAGCTACTCGAGGTCCGGCAGTCGGCTCCGCGCCGCACCAAGCCCCGGTCCCGTGAGAGGTCAAGGGGCCGGTCGCGGAGCCCCCGCCGGTCGTCGGAGTCCAAGTCTTCGCGCTCCTCGGGTAAGTCGAAGCACAAAAAGTCTAAGAAGCATCATCGCTCTAAGACTTCGCCTCGCTGGTCTCGCGACTCGGCTGAGGCCCCTGTCTGCACCGTCCCCGTGGCCCCGGACGTGCCTGTGGAGCCGCCCCCGCATTACCCGTCCTTTCCAGGTTCGGGGGCGACTCCGGCCCAAATACAGGAATTCCTGTCGGCCATGGTCCGCCTCTTCGGGCCTCAAGGTCCCTCCGGTGCGCCTTCGGGCCCCGCGGGCCCTGATGGGGTTGCTCCGGCGTCGCCGACGACTCCGGTCCCGGCGTCGCCTGTCCCGCCAGCCTTGATCCCGGCCTCGGCTCCGGCCCCGGCCTCGATCCCGGCTCCGGTGGTACCGCAACCCCCATCGACGCCGGTTGACCTAACCACGCCTCCGCCGGCGTCGATGTCCCCGGTGCCGTTCCTGACGCCGTCCGGGGCTCCGGGCAGCGTCGTTCCCCGGTTCTCTCCGGCTCCGGACATGGAGCCGGACCGACGTCGCTCGACGCCGGCTCCGGCGCCGATGAGACCTTGGGTCCCAGATGTCCCTCCTCCTCCATATTTTGAACCAGAGGAGGACCAGGAGAGCTGGGAGGGGTCGGAAGACCCTCTCACACGGCAGTGTGAGTATGATCAGGACTGGGCAGAGGAACTTGGGGATGCCAGTGGTCTAGACACTTCCCCTGACACTGGCATGCTGTCTCCTCCCGTGGCTACGGAGGAGGGAGCAAATTTCGCAACGGTGTTGCGTGAGAGCAGCTGGAGCCTTGCACCTCCAATTGCCTACTGTGGCTGTCAGGACTAATCTCCTGACGGAAGTGCTTCAGCCGGCAGCTTCCTCCTCGGAGACTGTGCTGCCGTTTAATGATGCACTGACTGACGTTCTTTTGGGCGCCTGGTCCAAGCCCACCACAGGGGCTCCTGTGGATAGGAACGTGGCCCGACGCCATCGCCCTGCTCCGGGCGACCCCTTGTTTCTCTCTCAACATCCCACCCCCGAGAGCTTGGTTGTCCAAGCCTCTGCCTCCCAAACCGCCTTCCCTACCGCCCCTCCGGATAGGGAATCCAAACGCCTGGACCAGTTTGGGAAGAAGGCTTTTTCTTCCTCCAGTGGTGGCTTGCGGTCCGTCAACACCGCTTGCCTTTTGGGCCGATATACCCACTCCCTGTGGGATTCGGTGGTGGCTGTTTTGCCCCAGTGTTCTGAGGAGGTCCAGACACTGCTTACCCGCACCATTGCGGAAGGTAGGGATGCGGCAAAGTTCACCATACGTTGTGGCCTTGATACCGCCGACTCGCTGGGCAGATCGCTTGCAACGACGGTGGCGCTGCGTCGCCACGCCTGGCTGAGAACAACTGGTTTCTCGGGTGATGTCCAGAATACACTCATGGACATGCCCTTTGATGGAGTCGGTCTTTTTGGTTCCAAAGCAGACCATGCGCTGGAGCGCTTTAAGGACTCACGGGCTACTGCCAAGTCGCTGGGCCTTTCTGTTGTGCGCCCTCCGCTAAACTCTGCTTTTCGCACCCAGTCACGTCCGCTGCCCAGCCACCGGCCCGCGCAGCAAGCGTCTTCGCGTGGCCGAGGACGTGGCTACCGCCGTGGCGGTTCGGGCAACCAGCGTGCGGGTCAGGCCACTCCGCCCCGTCCGCGGCCTCCAAGCCCTCCTAGTCCTTCCTTTCAGGTGCACAGCACGCCAGTAGGGGGCAGGGTCCGCCATCACCTTCACCACTGGCGTGCCATCACCTCGGACAGGTGGGTCTTGGACATTGTCCGAAGGGGCTACTCCCTCCCCTTCGAGACCACCCCCCCAGCCATGCCACCTCAATTCCACCGCATGTCAGGGGATCACTTGGTGCTTCTGCAGAAGGAAGTCACGGCCCTCTTGGCCAAGAGGGCCATCGAGCATGTTCCGACCCCAGAAGTAGGACGTGGTTGCTACTCCCACTACTTTCTGGTGCCCAAAAAGGACAAGGAGGACATGCGTCCTATCTTGGACCTCCGGAACATCAATCGCTTCCTCCGGAAGGAGAAGTTCAAGATGCTCACCATAGCTCAGGTCTTGACTGCCCTCGACCCTGGAGACTGGTTGGTAGCGTTGGACTTGCAGGACGCTTATTTTCACATCCCCGTCCTGCCGGCCCACCGGCGTTACCTGCGGTTCACGGTAGGCCTGGAGCATTTTCAGTTCACCGTGCTCCCCTTTGGCCTTACAAGTGCCCCTCGGGTGTTCACGAAAGTGATGGCGGTGGTCGCAGCTCATCTGCGCCGGGCAGGGGTTCCAGTCTTCTCCTACCTCGACGACTGGCTGCTGAAGGCGGGCTAGTCCCAGGCAGTCGTCTCCCACCTCCAGACTACGGCCCAACTCCTGCACTCGCTGGGGTTCTCCATCAATGTGCCGAAGTCGCATCTGATTCCTTCTCCACAGCTCCTTTTCATCGGAGCAGTTCTGGACACGACGCAGTTTCGGGCCTATCCTCCCGAACGGCGAGTCCGGGATATTCAGGCTATGATTCCGATCTTTCAGCCTTTATCCTGGGTTTCGGTACGGATGACCCTGAGGCTGCTGGGCCTCATGGCCTCCTGCATCCTGCTGGTCGATCATGCCAGATGGCATATGCGGGCTCTGCAGAGGGACCTGAAGTTCCAGTGGGCGCAGCACCAGGGCAACCTGTCCGATCACGTCCAGATCTCGGAGGGGGCTGCAAAACAGTTGCAGTGGTGGCTCTCGAACCGGCAATGGGTCATGGGCAGATCCCTCTCCCTTCCCCAGCCAGAGCACACAGTTGTGACGGACGCGTCCCTTCTGGGATGGGGCGGTCACATGGGAGAGGCGGAGATCAGAGGCCTCTGGTCTCCGGCGGAGTCCCGGCTCCATATCAACCTTCTGGAGCTCCGGGCGATCCGACTTGCACTCAAGGCATTCCTTCCCTCTGTCAAAGGGAAGGTAGTGCAGGTGTTCACAGACAACACCACCGCCATGTGGTACTGCAACAAACAGGGCGGGGTGGGGTCGTGGACCCTGTGTCAGGAGGCTCTGTGCCTCTGGACATGGCTGGAACATCAGGGCATATTCCTGATGGTTCAACACCTGGCAAGTTCCCTGAACGCCAGGGTGGACGAACTCAGCCGCAGGTGCATGATGGATCACGAATGGCGTCTTCACTCGGAGGTGGCGCAAGGTCTCTTTCAGCAGTGGGGAGAGCCTTGGTTAGATCTGTTCGCCACCGAAGAGAACGCGCAATGTCAGCAGTTCTGCGCGTTGGAATTTCAAAGGCAGCACTCGCTCGGCGACGCTTTTCGTCGCGAGTGGAGTTGCGGTCTGTTGTACGCCTTTCCGCCTATACCACTTCTACCCAGAGTGTTGAAGAAGATTCGGCGCGACCGGGCCCAAGTCATTCTTGTGGCTCCGGACTGGGCTCGAAGAGTTTGGTATCCCGAGCTACTCAGTATGAGCGTCGATCCCCCGATCCGTCTGCCTCTTCGGGAGGATCTTCTGTCGCAGCAGCAGGGGACGATCCTCCACCCGAACCTGTCCAGCCTCCACCTGCTTGTGTGGAGAATGAGCGGCGGCAGTTGATTCCTTTCGACTTGCCTCCCGAAGTTTGTGATGTGATTCTGGCAGCCAGGCGCCCCTCCACTAAGGTGGTATACGCCTGCAGGTGGAACAAGTTTGTGGCATGGTGCACAGCAAAGGCTGTGAATCCCCTCTCTGCCCCTCTTTCTGAGGTTCTTCTGTTCCTTCTTTCCTTGGCCCAACAGGGTTCTGCCCTGGGTACCATCAAGGGCTATCTTTGTGCGATCTCGGCCTTCCTCAGGCTCCCTGATCAACCCTCTCTTTTCAAGTCCCCTGTTGTTAACAGGTTCTTAAAAGGCATTACCACCTCTTCCCTCCTGTTCCGTTTGTGATGCCTCAGTGGGACTTGAACTTGGTTCTTACCTTTCTCATGTGCGCTCCCTTTGAGCCTCTACATAACTGTCCTCTTCGTCTTCTGACTCTGAAGACAGCCTTTCTGGTGGCCATCACCTCCGCTCGGCGGGTGAGTGAGCTCCAGGCTCTATCATGCAAACCTCCCTTTCTGTCTGTCCATCCAGACAAGGTTGTTCTTAGGACGCGTCCGTCCTTCTTGCCAAAGGTGGTTACTGCCTTCCACATCGGGCAGACCATCACTTTGCCCACCTTCTTTCCGCATCCTTCCAGAGAGGAAGAGAGGCTCCACCGTCTGGACCCAAAACGTGCGCTTTCCTTTTATATCAACCGCACACAACACTTCCGGGTGGATGACCAGCTCTTTGTTGGCTACGTGGGCGCCAAAAAAGGTCGGGCGGTGCACAAGAGAACCATCTCCCGCTGGGTCACCTTGTGTATCAAAGCCTGCTATTCTTTGGCTAAGAAGGAGCCTCCTGTTGGGCTGCGTGCCCATTCCACCAGGGCAACGGCTGCTACCACGGCTTTAGGCCGCGGTGTTCCGCTGCAGGATATATGTCAGGCAGCTACGTGGGCCTCGCTGCACACGTTTACCAAGCATTACTGCCTTGACAGCCAGGTCCGGAGGGACGGCTTTTTGGCCGTTCTGTCCTCCGGGACTTCCTTGTCTGATCTTTGTTCGCAGACCCACCACTGGGGTTGGTATTGCTGGGGTATCTATTCTAAGGTAAGGAATCTGTCACTAACGTGTCTCTTTCAGATGCACAAGTTACTAACTTGTGTAACGATATATCTGTAAGAGACAGTAGTTAGTGACAGATTCCTACCGCCCACCCATCCTCCCCGTTCTGCGAACTGATTTCTAGGGTTAAGGACATCCCTTTCAGGGCCCTAGTATTTTTCAGACACCTATGTCAGCTTCTTGTTTGGCTCTGAGTTCCTGGCGCGGAAAGTCGTGTACAGAACTGACGTCAGCGCGCAGGGTCGGCGTCTAAGTACTGCCCGCGACGTCATCCCAGCGATCACGACGCCGACGACAGACGCGGAGCCGCACGGACGCCGCCTACCGACGCGCAAGGGTACTGCTACGCAAAAACTTTTCCGGATCCAGCCTGACGCCTGGGGATATTCTAAGGTAAGGAATCTGTCACTAACTACTGTCTCTTACAGATATATCGTTACACAAGTTAGTAACTTGTGCACCATAGCCCTGTTTGATAACGTGATTTAGCCAACCAAACTTCTCGTCTATATAATCTTCTTAGGACTGTCATTTTATCCTTAAGTGCATAATAAGATTGCCGGTATCTATGGGAAAAAGCTTCCCGTACAGCTTTATTAAGGGATCGTTTTAATTTAAATAATTGAAATGAATACCATTTATTAGGGGAGGTTAATGATGGATTCGCGTTTCTTCGATTTCGTGCTTGAAATTTTCCCACCAAGGATGAGGTAATATAATTACATTTATCTAGTGTTTTTTAGGAATTTTTTACTAAATGTTTAAGAAAAATTTCTATTTGTAAATAGGTTTTAGAAATGGGTGACCTACATAAGTGATTAGTAGATATTTCTGTTTGGAAGATTGTTAATCTCTGTCACTTGTGTATATGTGCATATTGTTTTGTACCCTTCAAATGAATGTATTTGATCATAAATCTCAACAAAAAAAAAGAATACACCCATTATTGATAATTTTTTTGATACATATTACTTTTGATTATATTAATTAATTTAGAAAATGTATATGTTTGTGGCCATTAGTTTAGGCACTCATAAAAGACATTGTCAAATTTTGTTTCACTATATTGAAATAATATCCCTTGTAGGCTCTCTTACTTGCCCAACTAACATAACAGTTCCTCATTTGCGGCATTCTCATCCTGTTACTGCTGTTCCGTAATGGATGCTCCTTCTGCAGCCGCCCCGGAACTTGCATCACTCCAGCACTACCGTGAGCGCATGCTACAGCTCTTTGGCATAATTCTGTTACAGGAGTTGGATGTGGATTGCTGTCTAACATTCCACCGTGCTTACCTCACCTGTGTGCAACCTGTATTTCACTGCATCTGGTGCCCCTTTCAATGAGCACTGGACATATGCCTGAGTCTACAGACGCCCGCTGCCTCGGATCTCGAACTGCTGATGAGCCCCTTAGTGGCCCATTATCAGGACTGTTCCTTGCGTTTGCAGCCTCTACAAAAACCTGAGTCCAGAGCAAATGGCCAACGGGAGTTTTCTATGCATCAAAGTTTCATTGAAGTCAGCGCAGGTTGCCCGGTCATAGTATCTGCATCTGTTGGAGCTGAGGATCATGTATGTTCTTTGGAGCTTATGAACTGGACCGCAGATCTGTCCATCTACATCGAAACCTACGCCATCATGGAGTTCTTTGGCTCTGCAATGGCCCCATTCGTGCTGGGTTCCTCCGACACGCACTAATTGGATATTTTTCTTCTCAAATTGTCATTTGTCTGTTCCTGAAACTGTTTTTGATTCGTAGTACTACCTTTGAGCTTGCTTATTTTCTGATTTGTCATCCCTTTACGTGCTTCCTTCCTGACCAAGGGGAGGGTGTCATGTGTTCTACATAGGGCCTATTGTAGTTTTCCCTATGTTAGCCTAACTGTGCACGACACAGGCTGCTTTAGCTTTACACATGTTACTACATAAACACGTTTGCTTTCATGCTAGATTATATTTTCGCACAGAACCTGCAGTTGTTTTCTCGTTCTCTTCTTTCCTGGGATTTAGTCTGAACAGCAGACAAGGTCAAAAAACAATGTCCCTTGTTATTTTGTTCTGATCAGGCACTCTCACCTAGACACTAGACAGAAATGCAGCTGTTGTTTATGAACATGTAAACCTTGTCATATAGGTATGTGCAGCACGGTAACAGACAGAGCGAGACATATATTTCCTGAGAGAAGATCACAGCTGTCTCTGAGATGGAGAACATACATCTGTGTATGCTAAGGTGCAAGGTCCGCTGCTGAACCCAGAGATCTTTGCTATATAATCAATTTTCTTCTGTAGAATTGAAGGGGGGTTAGGCTATTCTGTCTTATAATATAACAGGGCTTTTCATAATATATGATTTATTGACAATGCTGATGGTATTTTTGCTAGGCAGTTGTTTTCTGATTTGGCACGTCTACTGCATTTCAGAGCACACTAGTTTAAATAAACATTTCAAAGTTCCTTCGTGTCTTTCATATCTTATTGTGGACAAGTACAAGTGTGTGAGTGAAAGGGAGTGTACTGTCGCCACGATCCCTGAGAGGGTCGGGAGTGTTATGTTCAGGGGAGTCAGTTCACTTGTTCCTCTGGTTATGAGTAGGAGGGCAAGTGAGACACTAAAGCTAGTCAGGCTCGGGCTCATGGTGCTGAGGTGGTATGGTGACTCAGTCCCTAACTACTGATGTTTTATGGTCCCAAGCATAGTTCTGTTCCTGAGCAGAATCCCTGCTACACCAGAACCGCTGTGTTTGAAACAAGTAATACACCATTAATCTGAATCGGCAGTTCTTAAATTGTTGGATGCACGGCGAAATGACCGACTCCTGCGATATGTGACTACGTGAATTTAATATGCAGCTTGGCGCATTGATTTCGTCAGGAGCACTAAATGAAATTGAACTGGCTCCCCAGGGGGATTGGTAGGCAACCCAATTAAGGGTGGAACTTGGGGTAGAGGACTGAACCAATTGGGCCATCTGAGTGGTGATATGGAAATTTATGCCCAAATGTTTCACTGCCCATTTTCAAAGCAATGGATTATTTAATATATGATGATTCACTGGCAATTGATGTGAGAACGTAGGTACTACCATCCAAAATCATGTATAATTTACCACACTATGGGGCCTATTACGATGGCGGTCGGAAAACCTCCCCGACCGCCATGGTAGCGGGAAAAGACTGCCCGCATGGACCGCGACATCACCGCCGGTCGAATTACGATGACCCGCTGTCGAAATCCGACCGTGGCGGTCGGATTGCGGGCCTTAACATTGCGGCGGTTGCTGCTGCCGGCAGCACCGCTGCGATGTCCAAAGGAGCATGTCCTGCATTTCCCTGCACTGCGTGGCAGGCACTGCTCAGTGCCTGCCACCTGGTACAGGGAAATGTAGGGGGGGACCATGGGTACCCCCCCAGTGCACCCACACCCCCCCCAAAACATTGGGGGCCCGCAACGGGCCCCCGGAAGACAATCTCCGCATGCCTTTCCATGGCGGTCTGACCGCTGAGGAAAGGCTGGCTACCGCTGGCATCATAATCCTGCCGGCGGAGCCTGCTCTGCACCGCCACCATTATCCCGGTCCTGCTCCGTCCGCCAGGCAGGAGTGCGGATGGCAACCAGCGGAAAAGCGGCGGTCGGAATTTCCCACCGCCGCGGTCACCACCGCCATCCTAATCTGACTGGCGGTTTTCTGGCTTGCGATCGCGGTCGGATGTCCACCGTCGGTCCGGCGGGCACCATCGCCGGCCCGGCGGTGGACATCCGACCGCCATCGTAATAGACCCCTAAGATAGCTGCCACAATAATTGTATTGGAACACGGACAGCTAAAGTCTCCGAATATAGCATGTCACTACGCATGCTATTACATCGCGTCTATTACATTGTTAGAACGCGATACCTCTACATCGCAAGTCATTAGATCGACTTGCTGTAGGGGGTGCGCTGGACTTAGGAATAGTCTAATTTACTATTCCAACTCCAGCGTGCGCAACACTAGGGAAGGTGTTGGAATAGTAAATTATACTATTCCTTAGGTTAGAGCGCCCCCTACAGCAAGTCGATCTAATGACTTGCGTTGTAAAGGTATCGCGTTCTAACAAAACGGTTGTTGTAACGACCGCGTTGTAAAAGGAACGCGATGTGATGGCAGCGTTGTAAACGCTGTTTCCCAAAGTCTCCTCCCTATTTGCCGTGGCTTATCCCCCAATGGGAATGCACGATGTCACATTTAAAATTCTACCTGTGCACATGATGTTAATCCATCCGAAAAGCATGTACGGAGAAAGATGTAAGCCGAAACACATCTACCTGCTAATAAATGAATTGAAACCTACCCCATAAGTGCTCAGTGCTTCTCTTTGGGATTACCTGCATATGACCCGTGAGATCCGACCTTGCGAACACTGGAAGCACCGCCGTGAGTTCGGTTAGTTGCTGGTGGATTCTATGACTTTGATTTTTTTTTTTTTTGCAACTGCCAGAACCGCCGCGTTTGAAACAAGTAAGCGCATACGCCATTGATCTGAATCAACAGTTATTAAATTGTTGGATGTACGGCGAAATGACCAACTCCTTTGGATGTATCATCCCAAGAGGCTTTTTCCCGTTCGCAAATGGGCCGATTCTGAGAATCAGCCCGTTTGCGAACGGGAAAAAGGGTTGATACATATGCCCCATGGTGATTTACTGCCAATTGATGTGAGAACGTGAGAACTACATTCCAAATATCATCTTTACTTACACACTAAAATGGGTGCTCCAGAAATTGTTTTGATAAAGGACAGCAACTGTCTCCTACCTATTTGCCGTGACTTATCCCCCAGTGGGAGCGCATGATGTCACATTTAAAGTGCTACCTGTGCACATTATGTTAATCAATCCGAAAACCATGTATTGAGAAAGGCATAAGCCGAAACGCGTCTACCTGCTAATAAATTAATTGAAACCTACCCCATGAGTGCTCCTTGCTTCCCTTTGGGATCACCTGCATATGACATGTGAGATGAAAGTTGATCAATCCAAAAGCAAGTATTGAGAAAGACGTAAGCCGAAATGCGTCTACTTGCTAATGAATGAATGAAAATCTACCCAGTGAGTGCTCCTTGCTTCCCTTTGGGATCACCTGCATATGACATGTGAGATGATGTTAATCAAGCCAAAAGCAAGTATTGAGAAAGACGTTAGCCGAAATGCGTCTACTTGCTAATGAATGAATTGAAATCTACCCAGTGAGTGCTCAGTGCTTCCCTTTGGGATTACCTGCCTATGACCCATGAGATCCACTGTTACGAAGACTGGAAGCACCTGCCGTGAGTACGGCTAGTTGCTGGTGGGGTCTATGACTTTGATTTATGTTTTTTTATAACTGCCAGAACCGCCGCATTTTGAAGTAGTAAGCGCATACTCCATTGATCTGAATCGACAGTTCTTAAATTGTTGGATGCACAGCAAAATGACTGACTCCTTCAGATATGTGACCACGTGAATCTAATAAGCGGCTTGGCAAGGGGAACATTGATTTCGTCAGGTGCACTAAATGAAATTGAACTGGCTCCGCAGGGGGATTAGTCGGCAACCCTATTATGGGTGGTGTCATGCTTGCTCCGCTCCTGGTCACAAGTGTGTGTGGGGCGGAGTCAAGCGTGAATAAAAGGGGCTGAGTTCTGTAACAACGTTCTTCGCGTTCAGGTTCGACCCATGAGTTCCTTGTGCCTCGCCCCCCTACTGTTGCACTTACCTGATTTCCTTTGTGATCACGGATGTGTCGGCGATCCCTCATAAGACGTTCGTCTTTCAGTTCCGGTTTTTGTCGATCTCATGCTTGAAGTCCTTCTGGGTTGCCTATACGCTCAGTGTTTCCCTCGTTGGGCATTCTCCTCCTAAACTGCAGTCTCTTTCAGATGCCTGTAACCGCGTCCATCGTAGTTAAAAACCTCTTGTTTATCCTGAAAGACAAAGAGAAGAGCAGATTTGCTTTAAAGAATCTGCGTATCATAAAAAGGCGGTAACATTTATATTGAAAGTCGTGTGTTCTGTTGAAAATACTTATCTGATGTGTCTTTTCCTCGGTGAGTGGAGATCCTATTTTTGTGCTTGCATTACTTGATGGCTGAAAAAGACAATACATATATATATTAGTTTCCTGATATCTTAAGGAGCTGATTTGGTATATCTCCTGGCCTTGCACCATTTTGTGTATTATTCTATCTTCTTATCCAGTATGGGGAAATATGTTTTGGTTTTTGTTTCCTAATAAGTGTTGGATATGAATTAAGTGGGCTTGATTGGATTTTTTTTCTTGATATGTTTTGAGGTCAGTAAGACTACTTTCTTCTACATATATTATTGAGCTGTTACACTGAGTACATTATCTAAACTTTGTTTTTTTCTAATACTAGATATATCAACCTGTATCTGTTAACTGCTTATATACATATATATATATATATATACACACATATAATGCATATATATATATGCTGATACAGGGGCTCATGGTAATCTGTTCTCGTCCCTACCATCCTCTTCTAGTGCTGGTCGTCCAGTGTTTCATGTAACCACTCCATCCTCTATACCTTTAACTTCACCTGAGAGATTTCTAGGAGATCCTGCTAAGTTTGCTACTTTCTTTAACCAGTGCCAATTGCATTTCATGTGCAAAGCATCTTTTTTCCCCACTGAACAAGTGAAGTAGCATTTTTATTATCGTATTTAGGGGGAACGGCTGACTCTTGGTTTATTCCTTTAGTGGAGCGCAAATACCCCTTATTATATATTTATGCTGAGTTCAAAGAGGGATTGTGTTGATTATTTGACAGGCATTCCTTTATGCAATCTGTAGACACAGAACTCTCGAACCTTAAACAAGGGTCAAGGGATCTGATGACTTGCCTCTCCTACTTTAATAGGTTTGTGGCTGAGGCAGGGTGGCCTGAAGCTAAACAAAGTGCTCTTTTTTATAAAGGGCTGAAAGACAAATTAAAAGATGTGGTGGCCCAAGTAGTAGACCCCCCTGAATCATGTAATGCACTAATAGACCTCATGGTTAAATTGGACCATCGATTACACAAGAGGAGGCGAGGAGGCGAGAAAAAGGACATTCTGAGCCCAAATTTGATATGTTTAAAGAGAGGAAAACAGAACCAGAAAGAATTACAGAAGACCCTGAGCCTATGCAAATAGTTAGTATTAGGGGCCCTTTGAGTGACTAAGAGAGAACAACGCGGCAGAGACAAGAAATTGCCTCTATATTGTGGAAAATCAGGACACTACCTACGGCACTGCCCTGTTAAACCCAAAAAGCATAATGAGTCGGGAAACTTATAAGCCCGAGGTCTAAGGAGACGAGTTCTTCGGGTAGGTCAGGATTAATAGTCTCCCAGCTATTGACTCAGATTAACGCTCTCCCCCCTCTCCGTCATTTCATCGTCAAAGCACAGTTACTCTGGGGACATCAGTTGATGGACATCCACATTATGATTGATTTTGGAGGGACATGACATTTTATTGACACCCAATGGGTCACTCGTATGGCAATTCTCATAATACCTAAAATGTTAATGGACGAAGTAAAAACCATTGATGCGAGTAACATAAAATCAGGCTCAGTCACACATGCCACTGCTGAATTAGAACTCTTTATGTTTGACCAACATACAGAGAAAGTCCTATTCGATCTAATTTATTCACCCCAATTCCAAGCGATATTGGGGATTCCTTGGCTAATGCGCCATTGATTGGAGAAATCATTCCATATCCTTTTTTTCTGAGTTTTGCAATAAAACATCTACATTACCAAAGGACATAGCCGTACTAGTATATTACGTTCTACCTGAATTACCTACCTGTTATCATGCCTTGAGGGAGGTGTTTATTAAAGAAAAGGCTTCTGTACTACCACCACACTGCCCATATGATTGCCGTATTGATTTGGTCACTGGAGCTAAGATCCAGTGTAGTCGGATCTATGCGCTAACAGAAAAGGAAAAGAGAATATCTAGACGAAATGCTAAAGATAGGGTTCATTCATCCTTAAAGGTCACCTGCATCTTCTCCTCTCTTCATTCCTATACGGGAGGGAGGTCTCAGATGTTGCATTGATTATCGTGCCCTCAAGACATAACCATAAAGAACAGATACCCTCTACCCCTCATCCAATCATTGCTTGATCAGGTAAACAACGCCACAATCTTTACCAAATTGGATTCGAGGAGGGCATATCATTTGGTGAGGGTACAAGATGGTGACAAGTGGAAGACAGCTTTTCTCACAAAATGTGGGCTTTATGAATACCTAGTAATGCCCTTCGGCCTTTGTAATGCCCCTGCCGCCATCCAGTTTTTTACAAAGCCCTGAAAGATGTGTTGGACAACAGTGCTATAGTATATATAGACGATATTTTGATATATTCCTCTACCACTGAAGAACATATAGGACATGTGAAAACCGTGCTAAAACGCCTACGTGAGAATCACTTAAATGTAAAATTGGTTACGTGTGAATTCCACGCCACTAAAGTAACCTTTTTAGGTTTTGTGCTATCCTCTGAGGGGGTGACAATGGATCCACAAAAGATTACGGCTATCAGGAGCTGGCCTTTCCCTACTTCTCTAAAAGGACTACAGAGTTTCCTAGGATTTACCAGTTTCTATAGGCGTTTTATAGATAGTTTTGCATCTCTGTTATCTCCCATTACAAAACTATTGAAAAAAAGGCTATCCTTTTGCTGGACTTCTGCTGCTGAAGAAGCCTTCACAAAACTAAAAACTGTTTTTGTTACTCCCCCCATTCTGAAACATCCTGATTCCTCCCACCGTTTATTGTTGAAGACAATGCATCTCAAGTAGCCATTGGGAGAATCCTGTCAAAAGGAGACAAAGAAACTGGCCAGTTACATCCTCTGGCTTTTAATTCTCATAAGTTAACTCTAGCTAAGCAAAACTATCCGGTGGGAGACAGGGAACATCTAGCTCTAAAACGTGCCTTTGGGGAGTGGCGCCAATATCTGTTGGGTGCTCTACATACGGTTACCATTCTTACAGATCTTATTAATTTACAATTATTAAAAGCAGCTAGGGTCCTATCTATGCAACAATTGCGCTGGACACACTACTTCAGTCATTTTGATTACGTAATACAATTCCAAGCAGTCAAGAAACATGGTAAGTCAAATGCTTTATCACGTTACGGCTATGATGAATCAGAAGCCTCCATTACTCATAATCAGCCCCTTATTATAGCTCCAGAACAAATCTTGGGGGCTATATGTTCAGAGGAGGCCTTTCTGAAAGAGGTGTTACAAGCAGAAGACAATAAAGAGGTGGAGGACTTAGATCAAAACACATGGGAGTAAGAGTGCAGGATCTTCTATATATTCAAGGGAGTTTGGTGATTCCTACCAAGTCCTTACAACAACAAGCTCTTGACTAGTATCAGTCTCATATGTTATCCCGACATCCAGGCTGTAAGAAAAACATTGAATTACTCAGAAGATCCTTTTCATGGCCCACTATGGTACAGAATACCTACCTGTATATTCAACAGTGTCATGTCTGTGCTCAAAGTAAAAGTTCACACCAACTCCCGGCGGGGTTGTTGACTTCTATGCCAACACCCCCTCAGCCATGGCATTCCATTTCCATGGATTTTATTGTCAAGCTGCCACAAACCATTCACGGATACACAGTCATTTTAGTTCTTTTGGATATATATTGACAAAAATGTCACATTTCATCCCTTTAAAAGATCTACCTACCTCTAAAGAACTAGCTACTGTATTCCTACAGCACATAGTAAGATTACACGGCCTCCCATCTATCATTGTATCAGACCGGGGTCCCCAGTTTATTATTGGAAAGGTTTGGGATCCTTCTTACAAATGGTTGTGAGGCTCTCATCTGCACACCACCCTCAGACAGACAGGCAAACGGAAAGAGTGAACCAATGTCTTGAACAATACTTAAGTTGCCAGTTGCTTCTGTCTTCTGATGATTGGAGCACATTTTTTTGGGCCCCTGAATTTGCTTACAATAATGGCAAACACTCTTTTATTGGCTATTATCCTTTTTTCTGTAATGTTGGCTTTAATCTTCGTTTCCTACTTATGTCTCCTCCTGTTACAACACCTACTCCTGCAGCCATAGAATTAGTGAACCACCTTCACGAAACACATAAAACTGCCTAACAAAACCTAAATAAAGCCAAGAGCAGGTACAAAAATAGTGCAGATCTTCATCGCCGACTGTCTCCTGTCTGTGCACTTGGAGACAGGGTATGGTTGTCCACACAAAACATCGCAGTGAAGGGTACACAAAAGTTCAAGCCTTGTTTCATTGGACTTTATACCATCTTAAAGGTGGTTAACCCTGTTACCTTGAAGTTGGACCTACCATCCTCTCTGAAAATCCACCCGTTATTTCATGTCTCATTACTGAAACCAGTGGTTTCAGGAACTAATCTGCCCGTCCAGCCCCTCTCGGCCCCCCCTGACGTATTGGTCGCTGATGAGTCTGAATATGAGGTAGAGGCTATTGTGGATTCTTGCAGAGTAAGACAGAGATTGCAGTATCTAATCCACTGGAAGGGGTACGGGCCAGAAGATCGTACAATAGAATCTGATGGCCACGTCCATGCCCCTCGGCTATTGCGATTGTTCCATAGGCGTTATCCTGATAAACCCAAACCGGCACGGGGTTTCTAGGGGGGATGTACTGTCATGTTTGCTCCGCTCCCGGTTGCAAGTGTGCGTGGGGCAGAGTCAAGCATGAATAAAAGGGGCTGAGTCCTGCAAGAACATGTTTCGCGTTCAAGTCCGACCCGTGTGTTCCTTGCGCCTCGCCCCCCTCCTGTTGCACTTAGCTGATTTCCTTTGTGATCACGGACGTGTCAGTGATCCCTCTTCTGACGTTCGTCTTTCAGTTCCGGTACGCTTCAGTCTCATGCCTGAAGTCCTTTCGGGTTGCCGACGCGCTCGTTGAGCATCCTGCTCTCAAACTGCAGTCTCTTTCGGATGTCTGTGACTGCATCCATCGTGGTTAAAAACCTCTGGTTTATCCTGCAATACAAAGAGAAGAGCACATTTGCTTTAAAGAATCCGCGTATCAAAAAAAGGTGGTAACATTTATTTTGAAAGTCGTTTGTTTTGTTGAAAATACTTATATGATGTGTCTTTTCCTCTATGAGCGGAGGTCCTATTTTTGTGCTTGCATTACTTGATGGCTGAAAAAGACAATTCATATATATATTTGTTTCCTGATATCTTAAAGAGTGTTAGAAATGGGGTTTCTGGTTGGCTAGGTTATGCACCTAAGCCAGGCAGAACCCACCACTCTAGTCAGGGCAAGGAAGTTACACACTGAAGATAACCCCTGCTCACCCCCTTGGTAGCTTGGCAGAGCAGTCAGGCTTATCCCAGAGGCAATGTGTAAAGCGTTTGCGCAACACACTCGCATAGCAGTGACACACTAGGCACACCACAAAAGAAACTCCACACAAGGTTATATAAAAATAGCCTTTGTATTATCCATAAACACATTCACAGGTATTACATAAATCAGTAGGCCAATCTGGCCACTGTCATAATCATTACAGTTAGGGACCAGTAGTTACTGGTAATATTGCACTTAGCACACCATGTTATGCATACATCTAGTCAGCAGTGCACCTTAGTAAACACTTGCAGTAGAACACATATCATAAACCTCATGCCACAGTGGGCCTATCACCACAGATATCCACATCAGTGCATAATCAGCAGTGCACTATAAATCGCTTGTAGAGTGCACACATCACCTAATCATATCATGCCCACCTGAGGCATGTGCAGATCACCATTACTGCACATATGGGTGCCCTTGCTATAAATAAGCATATAAGGCACTTCAGCGACCAACTATGAGAGGCCTATGCAATGCACACATTACGAGCAACAACACACTCTTCGTGCTGCTCAGGCCACCCTCACATCCACCGTGACATCCGGTCCCCTACCCCAACAGTGAACCACCTCAGGGCGTTATCAACTCACAAAGGCCTCCAAAAGTGAACAGCAGCTGCCCACAAACCTGTGGCGCAGCCGCTGGGGCCAAATGCAGCGAGTGCCCGTGACCACAGTCCCACCGATGGTGCCCCCGTTGGCGGAGGGTCCTCCCTGGATCCCCCACAGATGAAAAGCGGGAAGTGCAACTTCCCTGGACCTCGAGAAGCCGCTGTGGAACTCGGCAGTCGGCTCCAAAGAAGGGAAATGGTTGGGGCAATATCGCAGCGTGTCAGGAGCCCTCCGGTGAAGTCAAGCCGGTCACACTGCAACACGAGTCCTCGGCCTCCCTCTCCGGCTGGGCCCTGCCTACATCCAGGCTCGGCCATGGGCCCATCACTCTTGCCTGGCTTCCAGCTCCTCCACCTCGGGGGCTGGTTGCCAGGCAACGCCTCGATTACGAGCAGCCGATCTGGGGTGGGCTGTTTCTTCCAGCCCCGGCCTCCGCAGGTATTCTTGAATGAAACTGGCTGCAGGGCACAGCGCTCTTGAGCGCAAAACAACGAAGCACTCCACACGCTCCAGGGCAGTGTGAGCCCACACCTGGGGCTCAGGCCACAGAGGAGAGGGTGGCGCCACCCATGCTGCAGGGCTGAAAGCGCTCCTCCCCAAGTCAGCCCTGTGCAAGTCCACTCCTTGGTGCTACTCCTCAAATGCAGACCAGGCCTATTCAGCCTAGGCTGAGTCACCCAGGCAGGGCAGGGCACACCTCAACCCCCCCCCCAGGGACTGGCTGGAGTGAATGCACATCCCCTCTCCCCGGTCAGTCAGAACCAGACTGTCAATACACATCAGGCGGGCACAAAGACACATAGCACACAGAAATGCCCACTTCTAAAAGTGGCATTTCTAAAATAGTGATAATAAATCTGCTTTCACCAATAAATAGGATTTATCACTACTATTCCAAACATACTAAACTTGATCACGCTATCCCTCTCAGATCAGGAATTACCACTGAAGCACATATTAGGGAATCCCCAATGCATCCCTGTGAGAGGGCAGCCTCACAGCAGTGAGAAACCAATTAGGCTGTTTGTCACTACCAGGACATGCCGCACAGTTAAGTCACATGTCCTACCTTTTACCTACACCGCACCCTGCCATAGGGCTAGCTAGGGCCTACCTTAGGGGTGACTAATATGCAGTAAAAGGGGAGTTGCAGACGTGGCAACCACTTTATGTGCCACGTCACAGCGGCAGTAAACTGCGCGCGCAGGCCCTGCAGTGGCAGAGGCCTGAGACAGGTTTGAAAGGCTAATTTGGTGGGTGGCGCAAGCAGCGCTGCAAGCCCACCAGTAGCATTTAATTTACAGGCCCTGGGTATATGGGATACCACTGTACAAGGGACTTACAGGTAAATTAAATATGCCAAACAGGTGTAGACCAATCTTAGCAAGTTTACCATAGAAAGCACATGCACTTTAGCACTGAACAGCAGTGATAAAGTGCCCAGAGTAATAAAGCCACCAACAATAGGTCAGAAAAAAATACAGGAGGAAGGCAAAAAGTTCTGGGATGACTATGCAAAAAGGGCCAAGTCCAACAAGGAGCTAATTGGGTATATCTTCTGGCCCTGCACCTTTTTGTGTTTTATTTTATTTTCTTATCCAGTACGGGAAAATATGCTTTTTGTTTTTTTTCCTAATATGAGTCGGATATGAATTAAGTGGGCTTGATTGGATTTTTTTTCTTGATATGTTTTGAGGTCAGTCACACTTCTTATTTCTAGATATGTTATTGAGCTGTTACACTGAGTGCATAATCTAAACTTTGTTTTTTTCTATTGCTAGATATTGTTGTAGGGATTCTGCACATACACAGAGCTATGCACAGGATAATAGGACCTCGGAGCATAGTGGTGAGCCAACCATGCCCCTTAGTACCCACAATCCCAATCCGACTAGCTTTAGCGTCTCATTCGCAGCGCAGCTACCAATGATTAGACAACCCAGAACACGGTCTCTCTCAGGACTCGCAGGAGCAAGAACACCCTTTCATAACTCACTCATACTTGTCCACAACGTGCGTAATAAGAGACACTGTATAGTTTAAAATGTTTATTTCAACTATCGTGCTCTAAGATACAGTACACATGCCAGTACTATCAGCATAATGCATAAGGATAAAATAATAAGAATGGTTACAATTCCATAGAATACAAACGGGGAAAGCATTTTATAAAGACAGTGGATATAGGACTAAATGGCCTTACCACCCTCCCCGTGCTAATAACTAGTGTATTATAAAAATAGAAGACCTCTGGGCTTTGTCTGGCGGACCCCCATACCTCAATATCTAGATGCAAGGTTTACATCATCAGACAAGCACAGCTCTTCTCTCTGGAAAGGTCTTTCTCCAAGTGTCATAAACAGCGAGATCATAATATTAAAAGCACACGAATTTCACCAGTACAGCTGTATTCTGTGTTATGTCTAAGTGCGAGGGGCTGACCAGATCAGCAAGAACAAGGGACGTTGTTTTTCGACCTTGTACATTGTGTGCAGACGAAACCCACAGGGAACAGGAGAAAAGGTGAAAGGCAAAAAGGCAGACAGTTCTAATATAGCCGGGCACAAACAGAGTCTGGAAAACAAAGTCACAAAGTAACGTGTGCAAAAAAGGCATCATGGCAGCCAGGCCTAAGCTAACTTTGCAATGTAGACAATGAGGCCACAAACCACACTACACCCTCCCCTGGTCAGTCCATGGGCCAAGATAAAAGACGAAAACAGAGTTCAAACAGATGGAGCAGAATGCAAACGTTTATGTGTGAATAGTCCATAATGAAGGACAGTGAATGGGGCAAAAAATCATTTCAGGATAAAAAAAAATCCAGAGACGCAGGACGGAGGCCCCTTAATCCAAAAGAGTGTAAGTGCAGAAAAACGCCACACCTTCCAAAAGTACATCATTGGTATCGTCTGAAAAAAGAGATGCCATCCAGTTCAAGAGATCAAAACTGCATTCATGTTCCTCATAATAGGGAGCAGTGATCAGCATTGCGGGACAACTTGCGTGATACTCAATATAACTTTGTTGTAGGAGATTCTGAGCAGCCGCCCAGATATCCCATTGCACCCAAACTCCAAGTGCAGCCGCACGCGCCATCAATCCAGTGCCGGAACATTCCTGTTCATGGGCCACTAAGGGGCCCATCAACTGTTCAAAATCCGGATCCGACTGAGACGTATTGGAGAGGCAAAGATCCAGGGACCAAGAGAAAGGACATCTTAAGCAAGACATCACAGGTTGCACGCAAGTGAAATACGCAAAGCGAAAAGAAAGTTTATATGACACACTGAGTGTCGCCAATGGCAGGATGCCGAAGCTGAAGAGCATTCGTTCACGAAGCATCCGGAGCCGACCGTGGTCAAGTAGGCCCCCAGGAAGTGCAGCCATTGCGTAGCAAACAAATTAAAAGTAGTATTCCAGCAGCTAACGCTAGGATCAACGGAAAGCCGCCAAAGACACTGGAAAAAATAGAATGAATAAAAGCCGGTATTACACCAAATATAGTTTGAAAGGAGGTAACAAGGCCAGAGCCCACAACTTTAAAAAAGTGCACAAGACCTTCGGTGCGAGATGCATTGAAAACGCGGTGAATCAGCTCACCGAAATGTTGTGGGAGGTTTGTGTTCAAAGGGCCTGTATCTCACTGTGGGTACTAGCCACCTGGAGGATGAAGCTCTCCCATGCGGATGTGAGCATAACCTCCTGGTTCAATAATAGCGCCTTTATTCTGCTCAATTTATTGAAATCTGCCTTCAAAGTCGGAATGGAAGGCCAAATGGAACTATCTATTATGTCGTGCGGGGAGGAAAAAGCACATTTTTGCAGCACACAACGCGGTGGGAAACTGTTACAATATAGGGGATGCCGGCCAGCATTCCACAGCAGTCCTGATTGTTTAGAAGGAGATAGCTACCATTTGCAAGCACAGTGAAAGTAGGTGATATAGCAGGAGCAGGAATGCCCTTTAAAACACAAGCAAGATTCGGAGCCGAAACGTTACAAGCCCCGTGCAATTTAATGTTTTTACAAATGAGGGAATGACCCACCGCAGAATCGCAAGACTCTCCTGTGAGAAAAACCTCTTTTCCGTCCCTTATGCACCTGTACATGAAAGGCAGGAACCAATGTTCATGCAAGAAGGCACTGCCTAAAGGCTGAAAACGGCCAACAGGATAATGTTTCATGCAGGAACTGAACTCAAACAAAGAAAAAGGCAAAGCGATAACCCCGTGTACTAGCCACACAGCAGAGTCCAACTACGCCACAGAGAATGGTAACGGCTCTATCTTCTCGATATGTAAGAGAGTGTATGTTGCATCTTTCATGGACATGAATTGCTGTTTTTCAGTTAAATTAAACGGTAAGAATAAGGCAGACGTGTTTAAAAAATGCCAATGGAACTTTACCCATTTTCAGTGTCTGCAAAGTCCATGCAAACTGCATTACTGAACGCAATTGATTTTGACCATGATATAACACAGACACATCATCTTGTACAATATCAACAACAGAGGAAACAATATTCTCTAATGTGTAAATGCGGGAAGACAGGGTAATAATACTATTGTCAACAACAGCAAGCACTTTTTCTAGATTTGCTTGATCAATTTCCCGAAGACCGGAAGCAGCTTCAATTTGTGAAAGCTTCCAGAGTTCATTGTAAGTTTCATAAATGAATCTCTTAGGTCGAGGACCACGAGGCCCCAGAACAAAATCGGACAGATCAATGTTGCCTGATAGGAGGGATAAATGTTCTTTTACAGAATCTAATGAAGAGTGCTGCAACCACTGTTTACACAGTTTACCAACAGAATATGTTGTAACAGTACGAGAGTCAGAAAACCTCGGATCTGGCTTATCCTGTTTGTAACCAGGAGCTGAGTTATGAAAACGCTGTTGGCAGGCATCTGATGCTACGGGCCAGGCCAACCAGGGTGACTGAACAATCGTCGAGATATTAAACGAATTGTTTTGAAACAAAGCTTGCAAATTGGTTAGAGATATGTTAAAATGCAAGCTGTCGTTGGGAGTGGAGGACAATGCGGGAATGGAGGGTGCATTCAATTGTTTAGAAGTAGCCAAACCCCAACAGGTCGTTTGATAGATCGTACTATTTAAAAATAAAATCTGGGCCGGGATTAGGCAAGCACGGTGTAAGGCTTCCGTACCCCGGACCTGCCATGATTTAGTGCCCCAAATAGACTTTAAGTCAATGGTGTCCTGCCAGTGTTCATAACCACCCACTGTTAATGCCTTCAAAAAGGAACCTGAATATAGCAGTTTAGTGTGGGTCAACATGATCTTCTGAGCGGACGAAGTGTTCAGTTTAAAATAATAGGACTCAGGGTTTGATCTATCAAAGTCTGTAAAGTAAGTAAATTTACTCCTAAGAGTTTGGGAGCTACCTGGCAAAGGGGTCGGACAATGTTCCCATTGGGTGTAATTAAAAGGACTCCGAAGAGCACTTGGTTTATGGAGAAAATGGTTGCCCCAATGCTGGTAACAATATAAGTCGGCATAACTTGCAGAATTTAAATACAGATCTTCAGCATTAAATGCAGCATAATATTTCAAATCAGAAAATAACGATTCAACTGCATGCACATCCCAATCGTCAGAATGAATATTACTTTTAACGACATCACCCATTGAAACACGAAGGACATTTGGTACATTAATAATCTCGGTTGGTCCATGAATTTGGAAATTTACCGCATCCCATACGATGCCATCAGCAACTGGAAAAGCTGAAATGTTCACAAATGGATGGTCACGCTTCATGATGTGTGATGAAAAATGTGGAGACAAAGTTCCAGCGACACAGTTCACTGCAGAGCGTTCTGGTAAATAGTGACCATTAATGAGCAAGAAGAAAACTGTCACAAAGCCAATGGACATGAACAGAAAAATCAGGAATAGTACCAACCAGATGTATGTCTACGGTGGGACCAGGAAATTGTCTCTGAACCAGGATACAAAGATAGTTAAGCTGGACGGGATAAGTGATGAGGTGGAATCCGAATCAAAGGAAAAACGGGTTGGGCTCAGTGGTGTTGTTGGTAAATAAGCCACCGACTCGGTGGCTGGATAGGTGTATTCGGTCTCCTCGTTGCAGGAGGAAGCCGGGAAGTCGAGCAGGCGATCAGGCAAATTGACCATCTCAATGGCAACATCAGTGTCCGCGCGGGCTGTAGGGCCATAAACCGGAGCCCTAGAAATGGCTGGACATGAGACCGCAGGTGTTACACTATTCAGGATCGGCCAGACGTTGTAGCTTGACATTGTCCACTGAGATGTATCTGTTGTCCTTGCGACCAGGAAGCGGTGGTAAGATGACAGTACGAGTACCCTTCAAGCCAAGGACTGGAACCGGTGCACGATAAGAGGGGCCAAATTCTTTTTTGTTCTCCACCTTCTCTCGGACCAGTTCTCCAACCTTCGGAAGCCAGCCGTCAACCGGAATCTGCAACGCAGCGTCAGTGGCTGAAGGCAAGTGTTCGTTAGCAAGTTTATCACGAGCTCCTTGTAAGTCCTGTAACATAGTAGAATGATTATCTACGTCAAAGATTGCGGCGTTTGCCGCCATGTCTAGACCATCAAGGTCTGGCACAAACATTTGTATGCCAAAGAGCATTTCGTATGGGGTCCGCCCACCCAGAGATCTTCGAGGGAGATTATTAAGTGCACGTTGTACGCTATACAAGTGGGCCAGCCAGTTCCTGCCAGTACCTAAGACTCTAGCTGTCAAGGATTGCTTTAAGTCCTTTAAGTCACGGTTCATTCGCTCCACAATTGAATTACCCTCAGGTCTATATGGAGACGAAAATTGCACCTGCACCCCCAGTGACCCCATTGCGTCCTTGTAGGCCTTAGAGGCGAACGCTGGACCTTGGTCAGAATGGAAGGTGCCGCAGGCAAAAATTCCCACAAAGACACGCAAATCCCTGATGACATTTCGAGCGTCAGCACTCCGTTGTGGCCAGACCCAGATGAAACGTGTGCACGAATCCACTGCAACTAAGATGTATTTATATGCAGTGTCAGAAGAAAATGGACCGCAGTGATCAAGGTAAACACACCCAAAAGGTTTGTTAGAAATGCAGAGCTGTGTTTGTGGTGGTCGTGTAACCGTCGAAGTCTTAATTTGCTGACAAACGTCACAAGAAAGCACTTAAGTGCGGGTCTGTTTATATAAACCACGCCACCAATAACGCTGCTGCAATATGGAAACAGTCGCAGACATGCCAGCATGGGCCAAAGCCAAGCCTTCGTGTGCGGCCGTTATCAAGGAAGGTCTGCGGTCCGCGTTGGGAATCAGCCGATCACCAACATCTGGAATTCTTACGTAAGGAACCTGTTCGGGACTTAAGTGATAAGAATACTTGGAAGGGAAACCCCTTGGGTAATTAGCACCTTCCTTTGTCGCAGCAATAGCTGCCAAAATATCATTATCTATTTTAGTCATGGATCTTGTAACTGCTGCTACTGTGCACGTGGCTACTGCTGATTTGGCAGCTTCATCTGCCAAACTGTTACCGACAGCGTGTGCGCCCACACGCTGGTGGCCAAGGGTGTGAATCACCTGTGTGAGAGGCAAACGTTGTTTAAGATCTGCCACTCGAACCCAAAGCGTTTTATGCTTAACCCCTTGACCGCGATCGGAATTCCGCTCGTGTGCTGGACATTCCGATCGCGGGTGTGGTCGTGACGAGCTCAGCTCGTCATGCGCACAGCGCTACCGCGCAGCATGACGAGCTGAGCTCGTCACGCGCATCGAAGGGGTTAATTGTGCTGCCTTTAGCATCTCTATAGTCATTTTGTGACCAAAAGAATAGGTTGTCATTAAAGGATTGAACACAGTAATAAGAATCGCATACAATAAGTCATCACGTCTGGATTTGCGAACTCAAGAGCGAGCACTAAAGCACGCAGCTCGGCCAATTGCGCAGTACTGTCTCCTAGTGCCTGTGTGTGCACTACAGTCGATTTGAACTCTCCGTTCACCATAGTACCTGCAACAATAGCACACGCTGCGGAATAAGCATGCTTGGAACCCGTGGCCGGTTGTGCCGAACCATCGGTGTAAATAATACATTTGTACTCCTCAAGCGGTAGCAAAGACAGAGGAGGAGGATGAACAAATTCATACTGTAAGAACTCCTGTGTCTGAAGTGAGGAATCAAAGATAAAAGTGACATCCGGGGATGTCAGAGATGTAGCCCATTGTATCCAACGGGGTGCAAAGCCTTAGAGTTTGGTACACTTGCCTTCGTCACTGCCTCAAGGGCAGGATATGGTGTTACCACCAAAATGCGTTTTCCCTGTGCCAGTGCGCGTTCCTTTAGAATCGCCATTTGCACTGCAGTCAAAACTTTCTCCACAGAGGAAAAGCGCAACTCCGCTGAAGTGTAAAGATGTGACTTGTGTGCGATCGGGACTGTGTCACCTTCGTTAAAGGTCAAGTACGTGAAACCCACTGTCCCTGGTACGATTCTAATCACCAGGTTCGTGTGGTTATCACGAGTCAACAAGAATTTAGATTCAAGTAGATCAGACTGCAAAGACTGCAGTATAGAGGAATGCTCAGGAAGCCAGCATGACTTCGAAAAGGTAGGTTGTATCAAGGCATAAAGAGGCTTGATACGCTGGGCATATTCGGGAATGTAAGTACGCCCGAAGTTTAGGAAACCCTGTAATGACTGAAGCTTCTTCAGTGTGGACGGAGGGCTCAAATGTGCGCACTTCTCCAAGAAATGGGGTCCTAAGCCCTTACCTTCATTGTTGAGCTCATAGCCCAAGAACAAAACGGTAAATTCAGCAATGTGAGATTTGGCAAAATTAAATTTGTATCCTAAGACCGCAAATTCAAGAATAATGCGGTCCACTCGGGAAAGATGCGGCCATAATTCGTCGTCTGTCAGATAGATATCGTCGACGTACGAACACGCATCTGGGTCTATGCTGTCTAACAATGAGACAACACGGGCGGCGAAGACACCCGGGCTGTTCTTGTAGCCCATCGGCAGACGCCGAAATTTGAAATGTTTACCACCGGAAGTGAAAGCGCTCCATTGGCTGCACTCCGGGGACAAGTTGTGCGTGTAAAATACATTGGATAGGTCAAGTGTCGTTTTATATTTTTTACGAACATGACTGTCTACAAGCGCAGAACTGTGTGTATTTTGTACCGCAAAGGTCCGACAATGAGAGTTTAAATGTCGGTAATCCAAAACTAAACGGTACGATCCATCGGGTTTAGAAACCGCAAAAAGGGGATTATTCATTGGTGATACGCATGTTTCAATTACTCCTTGATATTCCAACTGTGTCAGAATATCGGAAACGGGACCTTTAGCTTCCCGCCAGATGGGATATTGGGGTTGTGGCTGTGGCAGCGACCGCAATGGTATTTCATGGGATGGAGAATCCTCATCCCAGCCCACGTGATTACGGTATAACGCCGGAGCTAAGGCCCCAGCCCATTCAGCTGCGAGAGCCTCCGCTTTGTCCTTGGGGGACATGACGAGAAAAGCTCGGAAGGATTACCTCCTCCCCTCTACGAGCAGCAAGTACGAATGGGGGCGGCCAATCCGCCTCTGCTAACAAAATGTCATATGAAGAGGTCAGATTTTCCCAAAAAATCCCTTTAATAACACGCTCAATGTCACCTTCAATTTGAATGACAATATTAAATAGTCTGTCAGGAGGTGCCACTCTGGTGTCAGCTGTCTCGACAGTAATGAATGTTTCAGTTGCTGTCGCCTCCACATGAGGACGCAGTGCCTCCCGCACTATGGTAACTTCTGCGGCGCTGTCTAGCAGCATCACTGCCCACGTCCAATTCAGGAGTCTCGTTCTCACCGTCTGTGGCATACCTCGCTGTTACAGCTGCAACTTTTTTCTTCTGAAACTGTGGGCGAGGACGTAGAAATTCTTCTGGTTTCCCTCGGACTGGTTGTTGAGGTTGGTCTCGTCCCTGTGGGGCTTCACGACCCCTGCCTCTATCCTGGCGATCTCCTCCACCAGTCTGGGAGGTCGATGGTGCCTGAGGAGAACGCGGATCAGGGACTTGAAATCTCTCTGGAGACTTAATTCTCGCGCGGTCGCGCAAATCATAAGTGCGTTCAGAAGATACGGAAACCGGGGACGCAGTACGCGACCCGGGCTTTTTCTGTTGCTTACCCTGTTTCTTCAACCTCCAGCTCTTTTTAGTAAAGAACGGTTTCTCATCTTTCTCAGATTGAGTTTTTTGTTGTGGTTGTGATTGAGTTTGCGTTTTAGCAAAAGGCTTAACTCCCAGGCTATTGCGGCCAATAGTTTTATAAGCCTGTGCAATAATTTTCGGAAATTCGCGTGGCTTGTCCGGTTCTGGGATCAAAGCCAAAGCATTAGCTACTTGAAAGTTAACTGCATCACCCTTGACGTTAGCAAGGATTAGGTCAGCCACTACATCGAATACTCCCACCAGTCTCATTCGAGTTCCACAGCCGCCTCAGGGCCATGTTCGTCCTGCACTCGTTTAATTACAGAGGGGAGTACTGTCATGGAAGGGGTGCCGAAACACTTCGCATATACTGCTGCGAATACCTTGCCCCAGTTGTTGCAATCTGCCAACTCGAGAATTAAATCTTTTGGCAAACTAATCGTCAAAATCCTGTGTTTTTCCACAGGAGATGTATTAGGAAAAACAGCCTCCAGCTGGTCAAATTTCTCCGCAAGCCAATAAGGTAAATCATCCTTATTTTGTGGGCGCTTGCCCATCACCGAATTAACCATGACGGGACTTATGGTTACACCGCCCGGTCCAGCTGGATGCGCTGCAACTCCAGGAGGGGCTCCCTGGACGTTGCCTGTAACATATTGTACCAAAGCTCTGTGAACGCGTATCAAAGACATATGCAAGACACGCAGTTCATCAACCGCAAGCGTCAAATAACGCGGATGTGGAGTATACCCGCCCAAGACTGGCCAAGTGGCCCCTTCAATCGATAGGGGCCTAAACGAATCGGGGTAACCGGCTGTGGGAGGGCGCCATTAAACCAAACACGGTGTTGCCATGCCGTGAGCGGTACTTCAAGAGTCCGATAAGGCCTATAAAGATTTGGAAGAGCGGTGGCTGTATATTCATGTATCAGATTATCGGTCCCATCCACCGCCGGGAAGGTGACCCAAGAGAAAAA
Organism: Calotriton arnoldi; assembly: GCA_963921515.1. Lineage (NCBI taxonomy): Eukaryota > Metazoa > Chordata > Amphibia > Caudata > Salamandridae > Calotriton > Calotriton arnoldi. Next base: position 905,441 of record CAWUFW010007773.1, on the reverse strand, counting down.
CACCTCAAAGTGGTAAGCAGGATCCGCTTGTACCACAAAGATCAGATCGACACCCGCGTCAGGCACTCCATACGCTGTCAAATGAGCTCGGAGTGCTGCGCGACTATATGCCGCAATGTTGACAGCCATTAAGGCTATGAATGGTCGACAACCTAGTATGAGGCAGCGCTATATAGGGTTTATATTAACACCTTTTAATAACTTCAAGCTTGAAAGAACCTATAAAAACATCAATATAGGAGGTATCCCCCTCACATACGTTTCCAGAAGCGTAAGCGAAGGGTGTTGTGGACAAGCACAAGCACTACTCAAGCGTCTCGCAGATAAGCAGCCCACCACGTTGGTGGCGCCATGTTGTAGGGATTCTGCACATACACAGAGCTATGCACAGGATAATAGGACCTCGGGGCATAGTGGTGAGCCAACCATGCCCCTTAGTACCCACAATCCCAATCCGACTAGCTTTAGCGTCTCATTCGCAGCGCAGCTTCCAATGATTAGACAACCCAGAACACGGTCTCTCTCAGGACTCGCGGGAGCAAGAACACCCTTTCATAACTCACTCATACTTGTCCACAACGCGCGTAATAAGAGACACTGTATAGTTTAAAATGTTTATTTCAACTATTGTGCTTTAAGATACAGTACACGTGCCAGTACTATCAGCATAATGCATAAGGATAAAATAATAAGCATGGTTACAATTCCATAGAATACAAACGGGGAAAGCATTTTATAAAGACAGTGGATATAGGACTAAATGGCCTTACCACCCTCCCCGTGCTAATAACTAGTGTATTATAAAAATAGAAGACCTCTGGGCTTTGTCTGGCGGACCCCCATACCTCAATATCTAGATGCAAGGTTTACATCATCAGACAAGCACAGCTCTTCTCTCTGGAAAGGTCTTTCTCCAAGTGTCATAAACAGCGAGATCATAATATTAAAAGCACACGAATTTCACCAGTGCAACTGTATTCTGTGTTATGTCTAAGTGCGAGGGGCTGACCAGATCAGCAAGAACAAGGGACGTTGTTTTTCGACCTTGTACATTGTGTGCAGACGAAACCCACAGGGAACAGGAGAAAAGGTGAAAGGCAAAAAGGCAGACAGTTCTAATATAGCCAGGCACAAACAGAGTCTGGAAAACAAAGTCACAAAGTAACGTGTGCAAAAAAGGCATCATGGCAGCCAGGCCTAAGCTAACTTTGCAATGTAGACAATGAGGCCACAAACCACACTACAATATATCAACCTGTATCTGTTTTCTGCTTTTCTATATACTGCCCAAGGGAAGAGGGACTCTACCCGAGATAATTATATTTAGAGGGAATAACATTAGTGACGGGTAAATGGTCTCAACACGTGTATATACATGGTAACACTTATATCTTGTTTCTACCCAGGAATTGCATACAACTCGCTCTATCATAATATCGGTGCAGGACATACGACATCTCGCCGCGAGTGTGACTTCGTTGCATGAGCAAATGCTTTTGGATGAATAGAAACGGTGGCCCGACCGTAAAGCCAGCACCACTACAAGGATTGCAAAAGTGGGTCAGTTTGACTTCTACAGACACAGTCATGGAGCGACAAGGGGCCTTTTGCATGTATTTTGGCAAAACTGAACAGGCCACTGGGGCAAAGGAAATGCAATAATTAACTGTGAAACTCAACACTCACTGGGGTGAAAAGATTAAAACCGCAAGCCCCAGAATGCATGTGCTATAAAAACTTACCTGATTGGGCCTGTCAGGGCTAATAAAAAGATTTTATTGATTAACTGGTGGTTTGAAGCGGTTTCTGTTGAGGGACACAGTCGGCAGCCTGTGATCAAGGACTGATAAAGTTTGAAGCGCGTAACGCTGAATGCCGAGATTCCAACATTACAAGTTGTGCCTGTACCTGATATCTCGCTGCGAGTGCGACTTCGTTGCATGGGCAAATGCTTTTGGATGAATATACATATATATATTTTTATATATATATATATATATATATCTCCACTCAACCGTTTTCTGCAACTTCCCTTCCACTGGGAACAAACGGAATGCGAACCCAAGATTCGTGCTGGATTTCTTGTTTATTGTTAAGCCACCACGACCGCCATGACGCGTTTCGGCCTGACACGGCCTTGATCACATGACGCGCTCTGGGAGTCACATTGCTATTTTTAAAGTGCTAGGTGCCTGCACACGTGATACTATCAACTAATAGACAGAGACAAAATACATCTATCCCCTCTGTACATACCATGTCAGTGCAAAATCAGCAATAAATAGAAAGTTAAAATCACATAATATAAATACATATTGTTAAAACAATTCTACGTAAAATACATAAAAATTGTTATGAAAACATTCAAATTGATATCAAAACATAATGTTGTCATTTTGCATGTGGTTATAGTAAATAATACTGCCATGCCTATATAATACGGTATGGCCCCATGCTTGTTCTAATCCACATATCAATCTTCCTTTATATGTGGCATATAGTATAATTACATGTTTTACTTTTTTTTAACTCTTGCTGAATAGTTATGTCAATAGGACAGGAACGTATTGGTGACCCATATACGCCCATGTTGTAGCATGTCATGTCTTAGTCTAAAGTGCTCAGTGAAATACTAAAAAAGTGCTACCCTTGGACTGAAGGTGTTCCTGAAATAAATAAATAAAATAATAAACTAATTATAGCATAGTGCTTAATGTAGTGTACTGAAAAATAAATAGGGATAGTTACTGACTAATTAACGGATTTGTAGCTGATATCTAGTACGGGGATTGCAAGTTTTAATCACATGTCATTTTCCTTATAACCATTTATGGAAATCCTCACTAGAATTATGTCCGTTAGGAGTCTTGGTGTCAATTTCTAAGATATATTTTGTTTCCAAGTGTCGGAGTTTAACCTCTCGATTGCCTCCTCTTCTTGACACTGGAATGGAGTTAATTATAAAATAGGTGAGATGGTTTAAATTGTTGTCATGTGCCTCTTTGAAATGTCGTGCAATAGGATATGTGTGGTCACCGTTGGTAATTGCTCTCATGTGTTGCAGTATTCTCTTGTGGGCCTGTAACTTGGTACTGCCCACATACTGCAACCCACAAGAGCACTCCAACACGTAGACCACATATTCCGTACGACATGTAAGAAATTTCGTGATTTTAATGGGATCCTTCGTAAAAGGAGCATTGTAAGATGTTCTACTGGTCCCATATTTGCAGGCACGACAGGTATTACACTTTACAAATCCCTTGCGGGCAGCTAGCCAATTGGTCGATGGTTTGATCTCTGGACTACTACTGACCAACGAATCTCTCATGGACTTAGATTTCATAAACGTAATGCTAGGATTTTTCGGCAGTGCTTTACCAATTATGGGATCGCTACGTATAACTGGCCAGTTTCTGTTTATAATCTTACGTAATGTGGTTTGTTGTTTACTATACGTAAGTATTAGTCTAGTTTCAGTGTTGGTTTCTTCATGATTACTTGAACTTTTAGGGACTTTTTGAGTTAACTTATATATATATATAACTCTGCCATGCCGCCGTACGTCTATGATTGGGCGTTTATGCCAGATTCCTCACTCTCCTGCACGGAAACGGTGTTTACGGCACAGATGCACACGATTATGTTCATTAGTTGCTAGTTTATCGTCCCGCAATGAGCAACACCCACCACAGCAAGTTATTATTAGCAACATAGAGATCCTTTTTTTCTTTTTTTTTATATAGTGAGATTTGTGGTGCAGCATTGGTACAATAGTGGAGTTCAAGAACTGTGAAATAAACTGTTGAGTTTTCTCTAAGATGGCGGAACGTAAAGCACAGTGGGAAAAAGGTTCCCTGGATGTATTTAGTTGTACAACAACGGTGGCAGGCACACGCCATGAAAGAACAGAAGCCACAAGAATGCCACAGGTGGTGATAAGAGAACTGGAGAAAGCACAGGTTGTGGAGTCGAACAAATGGTGGGAGATGACAACTTTAACCAGCAACATTGAATGCAAGAGAATACCTTGTGGGTTGCGCATCTTTGTTATGCCAACTTTTGAGGATATGGATGCGGATTTGTTCCAGGAATGGAGATCCAATATGGAAGGTTGCTCCTTTACACTCAGAGACCCTCATAACTCATGCTAAACGGCAGATGGAAAAACAAACAGCCATCATAGCCCAGCTTGTTAAATAAATTGAAGTAGTTAATGAACAGGAATAGGTGAAAACACTTCTCAAATAATAGAGTAACGTATTAACAAGCATGAGGAAGAGCTACGGGGTTGTAAGGCTCACAAGTTGGATTGCAAATTTGGTCGGATCTATACTTTTGGAAAAAATATGAACCGTTTAGAGCCAAGGAAAGACTGAATAAAATGGGCCGTAAAGCTGTGGACGTCACTGACACAGAAGAAAGCTCTGAACCAGGGTCGTCTGCGAATGAAGGACCAAAAGAAACATTGGATTTTCAGGAGGAGATGCGGCTCCTGAGGATGGTTACACCCCTACGAGGGAGGTGGCAAAATCGAGGCGGAGTGCAGGGCAATGCAAAACGAGGAGAAGCAAAAGGACAGGTGAAAGCGGCGAAAGAGACAAAGGATTGACGTCCCCTAACAAAATGGAAGGGAATGTGGACAATACTATAATTAACATATCTGGTATTCCACTTACACCAGGCCAATTGATACTATACTATGGCCTAAGCTTTTGCCCCTCGGTGGGGCTTGATTTTGTCCGCTTGAGAATTGAACCCTATAAATTTGTGAGGAAATTGAAATTACACAAATATTTTGCAATGAAGAACTCCGGGGCAATTACCAACATAAAGCCCTCAACTTCTAGTCCTGTGCATTTCACCATTGCTGATATTCCAGACATTTTAGAAATTAGCAATCTGGAAATGGGAGGAGAGGCAAGTGACCCCACACGGAATTCCAATGTGACCGATATCCCTTTGCTCACTCAAATAAGATTCTCTACTAATCATGCCATTGACAGTGGTCTGAGGCCTGGAAGTAGGTTTACATCACAATTGCCGACTGGTAACTTGGTTGATGTGTTTTATAAAATGCTGACGGATGATATTAATAAATTAAGGACAGAGGAACGACGGAAGAATCGTAACAACTTTACAGCGCAGGATTGGCGTGAATTAAACGCATTGAGAAACAACAAAGCCATCATCCTTAAGCTTTCAGACAAAGGAGGCAAAATCGTCATTTTAAGCACCAACCAGTATACCAGGGAAATGAGAAGGCAGCTGAAGGTTAAAGAATATTACAAAGAATAACCCTATTTGTGACTATCAAAACGAATATAATGTCATGCTCCAGGGATGGGCCGAAAAGGGACGGTTATCACTTGAGGAACATCTGTAATTAAAGGTCGATTACCCTAGGATGCCGGTCATTTACTGTGTTACAAAAGTGCACAAGGACTTTCAAGACCCCCTTTGGAGGCCCATTGGAAGCATGAACGGGTCACTAATAGAAAACACCTCCAGATTTTTAGATATGTTCTTATGTCACCAGCCTCGCATCATATATATAGGACACTAATGACTTTTTAAGTAAGGGTAATAACATCCTCTGGTATATTGGTTACATCATGGTAACGCTGGATGTCTGCTCCCTGTATACTTCGATTTCTCATGAATACGGTATAGAGGCTTGCCGCTGTTTTCTAAGATCCAGGTCCTTTGTTTATTCTGTGGGACGGAGATGAGTCTTCATTGAGTGAGTATATTGCCATTATAAATGCTAATCCTTATAATATACAATTGACTGCAAAGTGGAGTACACAGTAAATTGACTTTCTGGATGTAAAATTACAAGTAGTGGGGTACTCGATTCAAACTAAAGTTTTCCGGAAAAAGACCACCTGTAAATTTAATTTTGCATGGCAATAGTGGCTGTCCTAGTTCTCTAAAATGGAATATACCGTACTGACAGTTACTCAGAGCATGCAGGATCTGTTCAACGGATTAGCTATTTGAAATGGAAGCCAGGATATTGATTACTTGGTTCTCTGAAACGGGATATCCATCACACGTTCTCAGAGAAGCTAAGCAGAGGGTCCAAACTAAAAGCAGGGAGCAGTTGCTGAATACCCAGGCCAAATCCACAACCACAATAGGGGTTAATAGAGAACAGGATCAAATTACATGTTTTTTCATGGGTTACAACATGGAATCTAGCTCCATCAGCTCCCTGATTAACAGGAATTGGCACATTTTAAAACATGAGCATTTGAAAGATAGAATAGGTCAGCACCCCAAGATTACTTATCGAAAGGCACCATCCCTGGGTGACATGCTAACTAGATCTATGTATCATCAAGAACCTGATTGGCTGACTAGTAGGAGTTTTGTTTTAGAAAATGTGCCGCCTGTAAGGCCTGAAAATTTGGAACGAATTATACAGATTTTAAGACCTTTTAGGGCAGGACAAGTAAGATCAGGGAACTGATCACCTGTGAAACTGAGTTTGTGGTCTATGTACTGGAATGTGGCTGAGGTATGCGTTATGTAGGCAGCACGATTAACAGACTAAGACTGAGGACTTTGCAGCATATTAGGGCTATCATGTGCGAGTCTTTATAGGGACATACGCAATTGGCACATTACATTCTGACCGTGACCCTGCGTTCAGCTCTTGGGCTTACAAAGAAGCCATGGGAAGTTTGGGTGTGGTCTTGCAGTACTCCTCTTGTATCATCCCAAGGGAAATTAGATTGTGGAGAGGAAAAACCGAGCCTTAAAGGAATCCTTAACAGCAAGGGTATTAGGCTAGGGTGGCAGTTGGGTCAGTCATCTATATGGGGTCCAGAGGGCACTTAATAACATGCCAAGAAGTTCCCTAGGAGGCCATACTCCATATGAGGTCCTATTTGAGACTAGAATGTGGGTACCCGACCTTGATTGTGGCAGCACAGTGGCGGATGAAAAAGCATTTGACATCAATGATCGTTTGGCTGTTTTTATACGGAAACTCAATGAATTCCGGGCATTACAAAGCAACTTCCAAGTAAAACGCACTGCCACTGGGGAAGTGAAAGCTGTTACGGCAAGACCTGCCTGGGTCTCGAAGATCGGGGACCTGGTCAGAGAAAAGATTGTGGACAAAAAATAATTTGGGCCATTTTAGAGAGCGCCTGTGCCTGTCCTGGCCATCTAAGGAACAAAAACAGTACTACTTCCGCGCCTTGCCGGCAAGAAAGAAAAGAGATTCATCTCCATTGATCTGATAAAACCACACTATGTGGCTGGTACTAAATAGCAGGCCGCCTGGGCTCCTGGGTAGCCATCGATCTCCTCTCACTACTATACAGAAAGTTCAGACAGAACGACTAATAACGTTTGAAGATTCTACTATACGAAGTAATAGAGTTATCAACAATGGAATGTAACTCTTACCTTTTGAAATTGAACAGCTATAAAATACAAATGAAACACAGATCTCAATTCGGCCTAGCACCGACATCTATGTGAAAATGTTTCGTAACGAGTCATCTGCCAGTTCTACAAACCTGCTGAGCTACCAAAGATAGATCAAACTGCATCTGGCTACTACATTGATTTTTATACCTTCTCGCTGGATCCAAGTGAACCTGAGTCACCGCCAGCTCCTGTTTCCCACAAACAACAACTTTGCCAATTCTACCTTTGGCTGAAAAAGACTTACTTTGTTTTTCCTTGGCTACAGCTCTGGAATTCAATTGGTTTACTTTTCCAAGTCATTTGGATAGGCGTAGTAACTGTCTTTTTCCTGCTCTTGAATGGAGATTATCTCCCAGAACGCCCCGCAGTACAACATGTGAACTTGGTCCTGAAACCACATACATCATCTCGTCATGAACAAAGAGACCTGTCCTTTGTGAACATTACAGCAGTTCCCGTTCCTGAAGGAATAGTTTGGGATAGGGTTTCATATGATGTATTTGGTCCCACTGAACTTTTGAAAATACCACATTTGTTTAAAATCTCTTTGAAATATATGATCACCTCCAGTAATTTCTCTGATGACTCGGACTTTGAAATTGTAAATACTATGCTGTCTGATTTAGAACAATCTGCTGGATTCTCCAGTAATGAATTGTATGATGATACATCTGATTTCGACACCATGTATTGTTACCAACACTATGGTCATCTTTTCTTGCACAAAGCATGTATCCCACGTAATGTTTTCTCTTGCCATCAATGAGAACATTGCCCAACACCACCAAAAGGTTGTTCACAAACATTTGCACAGAAGTTTGCTTATTTTTCTGGGTTTAACACTTCAGACTCGACATCTTATTATTATAAGGTTGCACCCACACCTGCAAAGAAAAATATGCTCACCAACACGAAACAGATATAGTGAGCGTAGTCCTGGGCACACGCGATGAGGGTATTGGTAATAAAATATCTATTATTGATGCGTTATTCGAATGCAATGGTCAACATCAGTATTTGTCCAAATAGGTATTTTTTTATTTCAACAATCACTGTGTTGAATATAGTGAACCAGCCGACACGTGTTTCGTCACTGGGAAAGTTCCCGTGACTCATCAGGGCAGAAGGTTGGATAAGAATACAGCACACCCGTATGGGTAAACTCACGATAAGGAGTAACGAAATGCGCAGAAGAGGCGCTGCGCTGGCAACAAGGATGCAGCGAGGAGGGAAACCGCAGGTGGTAGTATCCCTCTGTAAACAAGTGTGATTGCGCTGGGGCGGGTGTGCCACGGCAATCGTGGAAGGCCGAAAAAGATAGGCGGAGGGAGGCTGTCCAGTGTCCAGGTCAGTGGATGGGGTACCAAGCCGAGCAGGCGAGGTACACAGGTTAGGCCCGGGTGCGGGAAGTTGAGTACTATCCAGGGATGTATGAGGCTGGGTAAAGCAGACTCCTGTCTGGGGTCCGGATGGGAGAGCTGCGAGGACGCACTGGAGCCAGAGGAAAAGGTATACTCTGCTTCCTTTATCTCCCAAAGTCTGTCTAGGGGACTAAACATTGGCAAGTTCAGGGGACTGAGGCTTTATTTAGATAGAGCATGCCTCATTACACAGCAAATCATCTTCCTGAACGACACTGTGCAACAGACTACCTGTCTTGGGGTAGCCAAGATTAAGGACTTGAACACACCTCGGATTCCCTCACCTAAACACTTTGAGGGGTGGCAAAATTACACACAACATAGTGAGGATACACTGGATGACATTTTACATGATGGTTCATACAATTCCTCAGAGCCTGGTTCAACACAAACCTAAACTCTGAAAGAAGACACCTCAGAGCTGCAGAAAGACTCTGGCTGAACAACCCGTCCACAACCCACCTTGACCAACTCAAAACAGAACGCAGGAAATATAAAAAACACATCAAGAATGAAAAAACTACCTTCTTCCGTGGTGCATTAGACAATGCCAAAAATCGTCCCAAACAACTCTTCAATCTCATTAGACAACAAACATCCAAACCTCCCTCAACAACAGTGCAGGCCTCCAAAGATTTGTGACAACTTTGCCAATTTCTTCAACGAGAAAATCACTAAGATTGAGCGCTCCCTTGATGACCACATCATATCATCCACCATAAGCCCGCCCCCTTGCAAAGAAGGCAATAACCCCCCCATGCACTCCCCTAACAGCTGGAAGTCTTTCAACCCCATCACCGAAGCAGAAATCGTCGAAATGATTATCAGATCCAAACCCTCCTCACATAGCGGACCCCATTCCTGCCCAACTGGCTAAAAAGCTCAACCTCTTCATAGCCCCACTCTGGACCAAGATTATAAATAGCTCCCTGAGAACCGGAGTCATACCAGACTGTCTTAAAATCGGCCAAGTCACTCCATTACTAAAAAAAACGGGCTCTGACCCAAACAATCCCAATAACTTCAGACCTGTCTCCAATCTCCCATTCTTATTCAAAATCCTGGAAAGATGTGTTCTCCTCCAACTTAACCAACACATTGACAGAAACAACCTTCTGGATACTCACCAATCGGGCTTCAGAAAAGGATGCAGCACAGAGACAGCGATCCTGAATGTCATAGATGATGTATACAAATCACTCGATACAGACCGATGCTGTCTACTCATACTCCTTGACCTATCGGCAGCCTTCGACACGGTCAACCACAAACTGCTCATTAATGTACTCAGAGAAAGGATTGGAGCAGACGAGGTGGTCCTACAATGGTTTACCTCCTTCCTTCAGAACCGCTCCCAACGAATAAAAATTAAAAACTTCACGTCTGACCTACTCCCCATAACCAGGGGTGTCCCTCAAGGATCAGTTCTCTCCCCATCACTGTTCAACATCTACATGGAGCCCCTCACCGCCATACTCAAAAAAGCCAACATCCCCTTCCACCTCTATGCGGACGATACCCAGATCTACCTAGAAACTTCCTCAATCGGAGACATACAGAGACTAAATGACACTAAGAGAAGTCCAACACTGGCTATCCCACAATCACCTAAAACTCAACCATGACAAGACGGAAATCCTCCTCATATCCAACAAAGAGCAGACCCCCCCCAAGTCACAGAATGGCTAAAAACCATTGATGCTCTTAACTGCAATCTCACCCTGGCCGACTCCGTAAAATCCCTGGGAATCACTCTGGACCCAAACCTAAACATAGTCAAACATATCAAGAACACTGCAAAGAGTGCATTATTCAACCTAAAACTACTCAACAAAATAAAACCCTTCATCCCTCCCAATGACCTCAAACAGGTCACACAATCCCTGGTTCTGTCCAGATTGGACTACGGGAATGCAACCCTCACAGGCACGGCAAAATCTCACTTAACTCCCCTCAGATCTACTCTACATGCAGCTGCCAGGATGATCACCGGAGTAAAGAAATACGACCACATCTCTCCCTCTCTTAGAGAGCTAAAATGGCTCCCAATTGAAATGCGTTCCAACTTCAGAACTGCTTGTCTCACACATAAAGCTCTTCACACTGGGAAACCTGCATACTTGGCTTCCAAACTTAATAAGGCAGGCCATACAAGGAATGTCAGGAGTACTAACACTCTACTTCTCATCCCCCCGAAAACTCGCAAACAAAAAACCTTATCACGCTCCTTCTCTGGAAATGCGCCAAAAATGTGGAACTCCATCCCAGTCCATCTGTCACAGGAATCTTGCCCAGCACAGAATATATAAGCTTAGATAAGAAGGCATCTACATCACCTGCCTTTTGACTCGCTCCTTGTCCCACCCTGGTCAGCGCTATATAAAACTCTTAAATAAATAAAATAAATAAAAATAAACCCCAATTGGAAGGGATGGTTGGTTTGACCTATCAACACAAATAGGTGTCAGTCAAGATTCAGGTGTACCACTGAAGGGTTTAGTATCCATAGGCCTGACCAACGCAAATCAGAACACACGAGGGTGGTGACATCTTACAGTGTTGGGAAGCTATGCCTAGAGTGGCTAAAGACCTCAACGCTGTCCCAGGTGAAATAACGCTTGTCCTTACTCTCAGATGACATGGATCTTAGGGATTTTTGTTAGGTCCCTAGAAACCATGTCAGAAGCGCTTCTTATATGCTATTCATAATGAAGTATGGAAAATGTCTCAATAGGAAGCTGCAGAGAGATTGTGTGATATTGACAGGGTTAACCTAGAAAAGGCTTTGGCAGTGGTCGGCAATGGCATGACCACACTAACATCCATGATTTATTCACTGGGCAACATTGTATCTTCTGCAATAGATATATTAGAACAGGATTTGTCTGTTCTTCAACGTGGGCGATCGCATTTGCGATCCATTCTATTATTAAGCTGTACGCTACACTCATTGCGCTCTGGTTACGTGCCATGGTGGTATATCAACAGTACGTCTCTGTTTTCTGCATACAATCGGACAAAAAGACAGACAACTATGGCACAAAGAGATGCAAAATATACAATGCTGCACAATGAAAAATTGAACCAATTACATTTTACCCTGGCTGAGTCACGTTCCACATAATGGTTAATCCATGGCCACTATACACTGCCAGTCATAACGTTCCACTTTCAATACTGTCTACAGTGTCACCAGGTAGGCAGATACGAAGTGATGGGAGAGGGCTACATTCATGAATCTTGGGAATTACCGTACAGATTTAGATGCAGGAATGGGGACACTGAAGTTTCTCAGCGGTTCAGACTGTGAGAGTTCTTTAAGTGGTCAGGATATTTTGCTTCACGTAGCCTGTAATGCTTCGGTTGCAAACCTATTGTGTCACTAGAAAGGATCCCCAGCTGCCGTGATTCATCCGGTGTTCAAATTACTCACGAATGGGAGTTCTGTGATGTTGAATGATCAAGGGTGTTGTGGGATGGTACCAGGCATCGCATATCTGGTCACAGTAAGTTCCAGGGTTACTTGTTGTATGCCAGTATTGTTTCCACCAGCCCACACAGTTAGGGAGGCAATGCTATGGCCTTCATTGGATGCTTCCCTTATACAGTTTGATTCTCTGAGCAGACTGAAAGCCATGCTGTTACAGAAGGATGTGGCCTTAACCTCAGCCCGAGAGACTTTTGATCTTCAGGTTGCAAGGTCTTCGGCTGAGATACAGACACTAGTCCGAACTAACTTCCCGCTCCATTTCGGGGAAATGGTACATCTTATCGTTAACATGTCTGATACGAGTGGGATAGTACACCTATTTAAGAGCATAGGTTCTGGACTATTGAGTTCCTTTCAGACGATCTTCGGAGTTATCCCATCATTCATACACTCTGTGTTAGGAAGCATTTTTGGAGGGCTTCTGCTGGTCCTACTACTTGTAGTGGGTATCCTGGTTTTAATTTTCCTGCTACGCAATGGACATCCCAGCCTCCAAAGAGATGGAAAAACCACTTCTTGTGCGACGTTGCCGTGGACGCATGTTACTCCATCTGGGCACACCTTGGCTTTGGGACCTAAGCGAGAATTGGTTTCTATCGTTCAGATTACTCTGGGTTGACTGTGTCTTGCATGTACTACGCTGCCTGTTCTGCGGATACGAACATGTGTTGGACATATTTCTAACGCTTCCATCGATTATGCTTCTGGATGTAGACGTACTACTGGGCCCCTTAAAGGGCCACGTATTACAGTGTCCTCGGCGTATTCCCATGTTTATGTCGGCATACTTAGAGCCACCACGGGATGCTTCAGCTCCTGTTGAAATGGACACCGGCTCTGCAACAGGTTCACAGGTATTGAGTGCTTCCTCAGCAGTGGCTGTGGGAACCGGAGAAGATCACCTTTGCTCCATTGACCTGATCCAAGAGGTATTACAGGGACTGTCGTCTGCGAAGGCAAGCAGCAGTGATGTTGCATCTCCCACACAGAACACATAAAAATTTGGCTTTCCATGTGATGGGAACAATTAGGTCTTTTTCGAAAACAACCCAAATTGGAATTCAAAAACATCATTTTTGTTTTAATTTTCTCTCTTGCTATCACTAGGGCACCATGGCTTCCGATGTGCTCGGTTGATCTAAGCAGTATAGTGACTTTCTGAAAAACTTAGAGCTTTTTACATTTTTTATGTAATACCATGTTTTTAAGATTTTTTTTACATTCATTTTTTAACAATGTTTTTATGCTTTTTAGACAGGCATATCTTATCATTTTATCAGTTTATCTAACGTCCATCAGATACGGAGTGGGTGTTATGAGCCCCAGTGTACCCCAATGTAGGCCTAGGTAGCTACACAACCTTTTTCCTACATTTGTCCTACCTTGCTCTACATAACAGCTCTGGTGCTGACCTTTTACCTAGTTAGATGCCGAATAAATGTTGTATGTTTTCTTCGAAAACTAGCCTAATTTATTATGCATGAGGATTCTTAGTATCACAGCAGGATTACCATATTCTGTATAATAACTCTGTACAAACGTCACCACTATCGTCATCCTGTTCCTATCTTTATTGCAAGGGCCAGTGCTTATGTAATCAAATAGTACATAATACAAAATCTGGACATATTAACTATACTTTTTCTTGAAGGATACCTGAACCTAATCGTATTTACCTGACACATCTAGGTAGAACCCCTATAGGTACCTCTCGGGTATATATGTACCACATCTTCGCTGGGCAAACTAGAAGCATCCATGCTGACGCGAGACGCTGAAGTCCCTGCACGCAGACACTCCAGCATGCAGTGGTCTGATATCCCTTGCGGGGTGTCCAACTCGAGAGCAAACCGGGGTCCGTCGTTCTCTCCCATCAGGTAATGGGGTAGGCTCTTTCCTAGGGGGATTCTTGGCTTTCCTCCTACATACATGCTAAGTACACTTAGGTATGCTTAGTTAGGGCTAGCATCTGAGAAGTACGCCTGATTAGGGCCATGTATCTATATGCCTGTATATATTCACTGTTTTAGCACCATGGTAGAATTCTACCTTTTATTTACTCTGTTGGTGCTTGTAATCGTATGTATCTGTTTCTGTCTCATGGTTATTGCTGCACACGTATTTTATTCTAGAATGACGCTGGTTCAATAAATACTTTTTGATAACATCCCCACTGTTTATTCTGTGTATCTCTCTGAAACAAAGTGAGCACCAGTGACTGAGCGAAAAGTACTTTACTATTTCCACGATCCCTGAGGGGTCAGGGTTGTCATGTTTGATAGTTGCCAGAAACTATTCACTCCTTGGTAAGGTTGGGGGCTTATAGTGGCAGTGCGAGCTAGCTGGTCTACAGGCTATCCTATCCTTTGGGGGTGTTTGGAATCAGTCTGAACACCAATCCCCTATTTTATGTTGTCTAAACGTGCAGATCCTATATAGATTTGTAGGAACTACACAACAGTTTATTATGAATTGACCCGTATATATTTATATATCTTGCACTTTAGTTACCACATTCGAGATGCACCACCTTAGGAGGGAGTGTGCAGCCACATTATTAGGATGTGTTAGAATTGGGGGTCTCTAGTTGGCACAGGTAGGTACTTGTGACAAATAGGGACCCTCGCCTCTAGTCAGGGTAAAGGGGTACACTCCTAAAATAACCCCTGCTCACCCCCTTGGTAGCTTGGCACGAGCAGACAGGCTTATCTCAGAGGCAGTGTGTAAAGCATTTGTGAACACATACAGTAATCTAGTGACACACTACAGATGGACACCACACAAGGTTTATATCAAAAATAAGTATTCTTTATATAGTTTTAACACAAGACCATAAACGACAAAAATCCACAATACTGTACTTAAAATGGTAGTTTTAGCTTAGTTCAGTTCAGTTCTTAAGATGCGACACTTTAAGTCAATGTACCTTACGATGCGGGACGCTTCCGCAACAAGCAATGTTGCAGCGATGGAAATGCGACAAAGTTCTGGTGCAAAGAAATAAAGACGTCAAGTTCTTCCTGATGCGGCACGCTTCTCCGATGTTGCGAGAAGTCTCGATTCGATGCGTCAACTGCAGCGGCGACACCCTTGTTCAGCGATGCGACGGCAACAGCTTCGGCTGCGACACTCTTCTCCAACGTTGCGAGACGCTTCCGCTCGATGCGACAACTGCAGCGGCGACACCCTTGTTTCGTGATGCGACGGCAGCAGCTCCGACGGCGGCACGCTTCTCCGTGGATGCGAGGCGCTTCTCTTGATGCGGTGCAATGCAACAGCTACAGCGGCGACACCCTCCTTCGGAGTTGCGACGGCAGCGGCTGCGACGGCGACACGCTTCTTCCTCGATGCGAGACTCTTCTCTTGATGCGGTGCAATGCGACAGCTACAGCGGCGACACCCTCCTTCGGAGTTGCGACGGCAGCAGCAGCGACGGCGACACGCTTCCTCTTCGTTGCGGGACGCTCTCGATGCGGTGCAATACGACAGCTACAGCGGCGACACCCTCCTTTGGAGTTGCGACGGCAGCAGCAGCGACGGCGACACGCTTCTTCCTCTTGAGTCGCGCTTCCAGCTCCTTGCGACACGCAGTCCCTTCAGAAGGCCCAAAACAGCAGCAGGCGCTTCCAAAGGATTCTTGGGAGCTGGTGGTTGAAGTCTGTTGTCCCTGAGACTTCAGCAGGAGGCAAGCTCTTTTCTCAAGCCCTTGGAGATACTTTACAAGTTGAATAAAAGTGCACACAAAGTCCTTTCTCCTTCCTTTGGCAGTCAGGCAACCACTGCAGGCAGATCCCTCTAGCTTAGGGATAGTCTTCTCCTCAGTTCCTTCTTGGTTCCGCTCCTCAGCAAAGGTTTCTTCTTGTTTCCCAAAGTGATCTAATTTCCTAGGGGTCTGGGTCCCCTTTTATACCCAGTTTCTCTTTGTTCTCTGAAGGCAGAGAGGCCTCTGCCTAGTCCAAAACCAGTTCTGGTCAGTCCTGGAGCACTTTGTTTTTCTGACTCCTTCTTTCCTTTCAGAATGTGGGGCAGAGTGCTCAGCCGCCCGGCAGGGGGTGGAGCCAGCATTGTGGAAGGCAGGCACAGCCCTATTCAGACCCAGGTGCAACTCCTCCCTCCACTCTGGATGCAGATCTTTCTATTCAGCCCTGTGCTGACTCACCCTGTCTCCTGTAGCCACCCCCAGCCCCTGTCACTCAATCTCCAGACAAGGAATACACAACCTAGCAGAGGCAGGCTTGGAAGTTTAGGCAAGAAAATACTCACTTTCTAAAAGTGGTATTTTCAAACACAGAATGTTAAAACCAACTTCACTAAAAGATGTATTTTATCATTCTGAGTTCAGGCATACTAAATTCGTTTTTCTACCATGTTCCCTGGGTCAGTTCTGACTATAAGGTGTAATAGTCAGTCTGCCCATTCTGGCCTATGGGGAGCAGGTAGCCTTGCAATAGTGAAAAACGAAAATGGCTGTAATTCACTATTAGGACATGCCACACACACCAGGGCATGTCCTACCTTGTACTTACAATGCACCCTGCCCTAGGGCCTACTTTAGGGTGACCAACATGCAGTAAAGGGAAGGTTTAGGGACTGGTAAGTGGGTGTACTCACCAAGTCGACATGGCAGCCCTAGGCTGCACACAGGCTCTGCAATGGCAGGCCTGAGGCACATTTTACAAGCCGCTTCTGTGGGTGGCACAACCAGTGCTGCAAGCCCACCAGCGGCATTGAATTTACAAGCCCTGGGCACACTCAGTGCACTGTACTAGGGACTGACAAGTAAACCAATCATCCAATCCTGGAGTCACTAATCCATCACACAATTTATAATGAGGAGAGCATATGCACTTTAGCACTGATCAGCAGTGGTAAAGTGCCCAGAGTCATAAAACGGCCAACAACAGGTCAGAAAAAATAAAGGAGGAAGGCAAAAAGTTTAGGGATGACCCTGCAAAAAGGGCCAAGTCCAACACAACCCCCTTCCAGCCAAAACGCAGGGGAGACCAATCACTACCCTGATGGGCTTCCCTGCTTTGGGCGATAGAACCTGGACCCTGGCCCACAACAGCAGGGGCATACTCCAGTTCTACGCCAATCTGAACCTATTGGAATCCCTCTGTCCATACTCTCAGGGCCCACCAAGCTAATCCATGGGGAACCCTTCTCCTCACCTGTGGACCCCACCTGTGCAGCACCTAACCTTAACTTGCTCACAGGGGTGTCCCAACAGACAGACAGCAAGCCACAGTGGCCACTGACAGTGGTCAGGGATGAGACCCAGGCCTTATGCCTCTCAGGGCTCTCAAACCTCTGTGGCGTCAGAGAGCGGGGGGCAGTAGCCCCAGGTGCTTGGCACCCTTTGTCCATTCTCCCTCCGGTCAGGTATGACATCCTGGCGCTGACCCACCAACCCCGGGCCTATACCCGGTGGCTGGACTGGAGACTGGGGTGGGCTTTCCCACACCCGGTCCTCCTCCTTGGGGCTCTGTACCCTCCCACCTGGAGCGGTACCCCTTCCAGAATTGTCAGGGCACCTGTGGCCGGTGTCCTGCACAACCCGCCCACCAGTTCAGGGGTTCTATCCTGCATCTGGGCGTCCAGGTCAGGGGGACACCCTGAACCTGGTCCTCCAATTTAGGGTCTAAACCCTCCAGTTGAACCGGGGTCAGAGGCGAGGACTCCTCCCTCTGCAACCCCTTCCAGAGTACTGCCCCTCCCATCAGGAGCGGTACCTCCTTCCAGAATTGTCAGGGCACCTGTGGCAGGTGTCCTGCACACCCGCCCACCAGTTCAGGGGTTCTATCCTGCAACTGGGATTTCAGCATAGGGTCTGTACCCTTAGACTGGGTAGAGGCCAGGGGGAGGCTGTCCTCTCCCCGCCCCCTTTCTGGGGTCCTGCACCCTCCCACCTGGAGCGGTGCCCCAGAAGACAAATTGGTAGGGGCACTGTTAGCAGCTGCCCCTTCCTCCAGGTCAGGGGGACACCCTGAACCTGGCCCTCCAACCCAGGGTCTGTACCCTTAGACTGGACCTGTGCCTGGCAACCCAGGACTTCCGGGAGGGTACACCAACCCCCCCCAAGGAAAACACACTCCTCTAGAGTTGTGTAAGAATCTGCCTGGCGCACCAGGACTTCCTGGGGAGCACGCATGCCCCCCCAGAGGGTAACACATCTCCCCTGTGTTGTGTGACAGTCTGCCTGACGCAGATCTCCCGCCCCCTGTCCATCTGACAGCGCGTGAAGATCCCCCAGGACAAAAGTGGTGTCACCATGGTCATTCACTGGTGACTCAGCCCTTCTGGCTGGTCCCTGACCCACTGGTTCTTCCACTGGGGACTCTCTCCCCTCTCACCCCTCACTCTGGACTTCTGCACCCTCCCAAGTGGAGCGGCACTGCCAGATACCAGAAACACTGGAGCTCCATTTACAGACGCTCCAGGTTCTCTAGACACTAGGAGATCCTCCTCAACAGGCGGCCCATCAGGACAGCCTAGGCTCCCTACCTGGTGTTCCCTTAAAGAACCATCCAGGCTCTGAGACTGGGTTTCGGGCACCTTGGGACACGCAGCCCCACACTCACTCCTTCTCCACTGAGACAGGACGTGAGTCCCTACACCCCTCCCATTACCACGGGACCTAGCTGGGCTACACTGAACCTCTCCTACCACTCTGGGTTGGAAGACACCTGGGTCACTCCCCAATGCCTCTTCAGACCCTCTGGAATCCACCAAAAGGTCTGCCTCCAATGTGAGCTCCCTGAGGTCAGAGAACTCACTCTCCAACAGGTGTTGGCATAGCTCTGGAAAACAGGGACTTACAATATGCTCTCCCAAAATTGGATCACACAGTCCCCACAGGGGTTAACCAAACTATCCTTCACCTCACCATCCAGTGCCTCGCACACGTACTCCCACACCACTCTTCTGAGATTGGCAAGACAGTATCTGACTGTCTCCGTCACTCAACCCACACTCTTCTGGGCGGTCTTCACACTCACATACCAGGACTTCAACTGTGGGGGAACCACTCTCCCTGCACCTCCCATCTAGAGTCAGTAGAGTGTCCCTCCTGCTACTAGGACCATGAATCCTCGCGTCAGTTTCCCTATTCCTCTCAGGGACACTGCGCACTACTGGAGCTACCTCATGTCCTTGAACCTCCTGGTGTATGTTAACCCCTCCAAGTCAGGCGCCACATCTCTGGGTGTGTGTACTACTCCCTCAGCACTAGATAACATAATTTTGCTGCCACCATCTAAGCTGGACTCCCTCCAACTCAGCAAAGCTCATTTCCTGAGCTGCCCAAATTTCTTCTTCTTGGGCTAAGGCCCTCTGAGCCTCCTCAAGCTCTCTCAGCTCTTCGTCAATCTCTCTCAGCCTCTGCTCATGAGCCAGAAGCCAGCTATCTTTTCCTGTTTCTCCCTCACTTTTAGGGAATTCCTCCTTCTCAGACTCAACTGGTAGTGTTGCCTTCCAGCTGGGTAACTCATACTGAAATAGGGATGCCTCTAGATCCTCCCTGACCTTCTCTTCACAGGCAGCCCCTTTCCTTGCAAAACACACGTAGTTCCTTCATTGTGTAGACAAACATGTGCCAGAAGTCGAGTTCCATTTTGCAACAACTAACCAGAGTCATAGTATCAAAAATACCTCCAGGAGGACACCATAAAACAGAAAAACAGTATGTGGTTGCGTTTGGTCTGCACTCACTAGTAGTGTTCACCAATCACTGTACATGAATCACAAATGCAAGTCCAGAATCCTCACCGCTGACCACCAATGTTAGAATTGGGGGTCTCTAGTTGGCACAGGTAGGTACTTGTGACAAATAGGGACCCTCGCCTCTAGTCAGGGTAAAGGGGTACACTCCTAAAATAACCCCTGCTCACCCCCTTGGTAGCTTGGCACGAGCAGACAGGCTTATCTCAGAAGCAGTGTGTAAAGCATTTGTGAACACATACAGTAATCTAGTGACACACTACAGATGGACACCACACAAGGTTTATATCAAAATAAGTATTCTTTATATAGTTTTAACACAAGACCATAAACGACAAAAATCCACAATACTGTACTTAAAATGGTAGTTTTAGCTTAGTTCAGTTCAGTTCTTAAGATGCGACACTTTAAGTCAATGTACCTTACGATGCGGGACGCTTCCACAACAAGCAATGTTGCAGCGATGGAAATGCGACAAAGTTCTGGTGCAAAGAAATAAAGACGCCAAGTTCTTCCTGATGCGGCACGCTTCTCCGATGTTGCGAGAAGTCTCGATTCGATGCGTCAACTGCAGCGGCGACACCCTTGTTCAGCGATGCGACGGCAACAGCTTCGGCTGCGACACTCTTCTCCAACGCTGCGAGACGCTTCCGCCCGATGCGACAACTGCAGCGGCGACACCCTTGTTTTGTGATGCGACGGCAGCAGCTCCGACGGCGGCACGCTTCTCCGTGGATGCGAGGCGCTCTCTTGATGCGGTGCAATGCGACAGCTACAGCGGCGACACCCTCCTTCGGAGCTGCGACGGCAGCGGCTGCGACGGCGACACGCTTCTTCCTCGATGCGAGACTCTTCTCTTGATGCGGTGCAATGCGACAGCTACAGCGGCGACACCCTCCTTCTGGAGTTGCGACGGCAGCGACGGCGACACGCTTCTTCGTTGCGGGACGCTCTCTCGATGCGGTGCAACACGACAGCTACAGCGGCGACACCCTCCTTTGGAGTTGCGACGGCAGCAGCAGCGACGGCGACACGCTTCTTCCTCTTGAGTCGCGCTTCCAGCTCCTTGCGACACGCAGTCCCTTCAGAAGGCCCAAAACAGCAGCAGGCGCTTCCAAAGGATTCTTGGGGAGCTGGTGGTTGAAGTCTGTTGTCCCTGAGACTTCAGCAGGAGGCAAGCTCTTTTCTCAAGCCCTTGGAGATACTTTACAAGTTGAATAAAAGTGCACACAAAGTCCTTTCTCCTTCCTTTGGCAGTCAGGCAACCACTGCAGGCAGATCCCTCTAGCTTAGGGATAGTCTTCTCCTCAGTTCCTTCTTGGTTCCGCTCCTCAGCAAAGGTTTCTTCTTGTTTCCCAAAGTGATCTAATTTCCTAGGGGTCTGGGTCCCCTTTATACCCAGTTTCTCTTTGTTCTCTGAAGGCAGAGAGGCCTCTGCCTAGTCCAAAACCAGTTCTGGTCAGTCCTGGAGCACTTTGTTTTTCTGACTCCTTCTTTCCTTTCAGAATGTGGGGCAGAGTGCTCAGCCGCCCGGGCAGGGGTGGAGCCAGCATTGTGGAAGGCAGGCACAGCCCTATTCAGACCCAGGTGCAACTCCTCCCTCCACTCTGGATGCAGATCTTTCTATTCAGCCCTGTGCTGACTCACCCTGTCTCCTGTAGCCACCCCCAGCCCCTGTCACTCAATCTCCAGACAAGGAATACACAACCTAGCAGAGGCAGGCTTGGAAGTTTAGGCAAGAAAATACTCACTTTCTAAAAGTGGTATTTTCAAACACAGAATGTTAAAACCAACTTCACTAAAAGATGTATTTTATCATTCTGAGTTCAGGCATACTAAATTCGTTTTTCTACCATGTTCCTGGGTCAGTTCTGACTATAAGGTGTAATAGTCAGTCTGCCCATTCTGGCCTATGGGGAGCAGGTAGCCTTGCAATAGTGAAAACGAAAATGGCTGTAATTCACTATTAGGACATGCCACACACACCAGGGCATGTCCTACCTTGTACTTACAATGCACCCTGCCCTAGGGCCTACTTTAGGGGTGACCAACATGCAGTAAAGGGAAGGTTTAGGGACTGGTAAGTGGGTGTACTCACCAAGTCGACATGGCAGCCCTAGGCTGCACACAGGCTCTGCAATGGCAGGCCTGAGGCACATTTTACAAGCCGCTTCTGTGGGTGGCACAACCAGTGCTGCAAGCCCACCAGCGGCATTGAATTTACAAGCCCTGGGCACACTCAGTGCACTGTACTAGGGACTGACAAGTAAACCAATCATCCAATCCTGGAGTCACTAATCCATCACACAATTTATAATGGGGAGAGCATATGCACTTTAGCACTGATCAGCAGTGGTAAAGTGCCCAGAGTCATAAAACGGCCAACAACAGGTCAGAAAAAATAAAGGAGGAAGGCAAAAAGTTTAGGGATGACCCTGCAAAAACGGCCAAGTCCAACAGGATGTATATGCAATCATAAATGATTTGTTTCTAACTGCAATTTGTTTGATTAGGACAGATGGGATTTGATGCACTTGCACTTTATACACGTATATGAGATTCAAATTTTCCTTGTATGCATTGTTGATTTATTGATGCTCTTATTTGAGCATTGAGAGATTCACGTTCTAGACGTATGAATAGGAAATACCCCCCACCCCTTTTTTTGTTAATGGAGTGGGTTGTTTGCAGAAGCATTTGCACTTTACAGTGGATAAGGCAGTTGTATACAGTTTAATAGTGTAATCAAGATTGTACCTTAGTCATTATCAGTCCGTATAATGACACTGTTGAGAAATTAGCATTTGCACTTTATGGGCAATATCAGCAAGAAATGAGGCACTTGCACTTTGCGTGCATGTATATGATATTTTTATCAATATGATCATGTATTGTTGTATTGTATTTCATTTAATAAGATTGAATTATTATAACTGAAAGACATGTGCCACTGGTGAGCTACTGATGTTGACATAATGTTTAATAATAGCAAATGAGCCCCAGACATCATGTATAACAACTATACGCTCCTAGACTGGTTCTACACACATTGTCTACATATGATGTAATAATGTCAGATATTTCTGTGAAATCAGAAATGATTAGCATATCCCCATTTGAGGTGTTGCAAATTAATAATGGTGTTTGCATAGACGTATATTGCATAATTTTGAATTCCAGTGTGGGTGAATCCCTCGGACGCTATGGCTGAGTATGTGCTCTATATGTTTTCAACAGGAAGTGAGCCAAGAGGATGTAGTATTCCTTTTTCTTTTTAAACAGTTTGTGGGTTAAGGGATAGCCTGGTTGTACGCTTAAGCTAAAACGCATAGGCGTTCCATGTGCCTGTGGGGTGTTGCTATGACAAACAAAATATATTTAAAAAAAAATATTTACTAGCACCTAGTCTGGAGCTTTGAGCAGGACTAACCTGAAATCCAGGCCGGGTCCCAGTTCAACGTAGTTGGCTGACTCTTGACGTCGGGTCGGTCACCTTATGGAGACGATCTCCCATTCCATTCTAATCCGCAGGCTTCATGAGGCTGGGCTACATGGGAAGGCGCTACATTGACTCTGGGGCTTCCTTGCTAATCAAACTCAACAGGTCTGCTTGAATTCCTTCAAGTCACGACTGATGCAAATGCACAAGAGAGTGCCCCAGGGTTCGTGCCTCTTTAATATCTTTGTAGCACCGATTGCTCAGATCGTGAGAGCTTGCAGTGTGGAGATCGTGTCCTATGCAACGATACTCAACTCCTTATTTCCTCTGGACCTGACCCAGACAAGGTGAAAAGCAAATTGCATGAGGGAAATCGCTGCTTGGATGAGTAACAATTATCTTCAATTGAACAGCGACAAGACAGAGATTATGCTATTTGGCGAAGCGCCAGAGCTTTAGTCAGCCAATTAATGGCCCTCAGAACTTGGCCTCACCCCTTCACCTAAGCAACTAGTGAAAAATCTTGGAGTGAAGTTAGATCAATCACTTTTCATGAAAGACCAAGTTAACACCACTTGTGGCACCTGCTTTGCCACCATGAGGCTCCTTAAAAAAGCCCTCCCTTGTCTTCCTGACACCACTATCAATACTCTTGTCCAGGCTCTCATTACCAGCCGCATATGGGAACACTCTGCTGACATCAGTAAATGACATCTTGCTGTCCAAGTTGCTGGTACTCCAGAACACTGCCGCCTGGCTAATCTGCAATCTTCCCTCTCGCTTGCTCTCCTACCCGATTCTTTGGATACTTTACTGGTTGCCGATTAGAAAGCGTGTCGTTTTTAAACTATGTTGTCTGACACACAAGGCACTCCACATGTCCCACCCAGCATTTCTGTCTACTCGACTAAAACCCTACCTGCCTCCCAGATGTCTAAGGTCCTGGGATAAGTCGCTTCTAGCTATCCCACGCATACATACCTCGAGACAGGGGGGCAGATCCTTCTCTTACACAGCCCACTATTATGAAATAAACTTCCCCTTAGTCTCCGCTCCTGTTCAGACTTTACTTCCTTCAAGAAGGGTTTGAAGTCTTGGTTGCTTTAGAATGTTCTCCCCACTCCGAGTAGCGCAGTGCCGAAATACTCCTCCAGGAGTGATGTGTGCGCTATATCAAATGTCATGTCAATGTCATGGAGCTTTTTCTTAAAAGTTTTCCAAATTTCACGAGGTGCTTCCTGAAGTTCCTTTTGGGGGTTCCAAGTGTCCACAAACAAAATCCAAGATTCCAGAGTCTGAGTTGCTCCCTGGAAGTTTGGATTACAGTTGCCACAAAACACCTGACTGAATCCTTTAAAGTCCAACTGAAGGTGGTCAGCTAGGTTCTTCTTGCTGGAGATGATGCAGGTGGAGCTCTTTTAACCTGCTGCTTTCAGGGAATCCACTCCTTCTCTTTTTGAAGCAAACCAAAGTCCTTAGGGCTGTAGTTACTTAGTGTGCAACAGGTGCAGTCATTCAGAGTGCAGTCCTCTTGGTGCAGGCCAGGGTTCCAGCAGGACAGTCCTTCTTGTAGTTTCAGGCAGCAGATCTGAGCTGCTTTGCAGCTCTCCCATATTTATCCTGTGTTCTGGGGTGGCAAGTAGGCGGGCACCCCTGACCAATGGGGTACAGGGTGTCACCCAAAAGCATGACCGCTTTCTCCAAAGTGTGGCATATTCTTGTCCCACAAAGCACTGTACTATAAAATTCAAGATGGAGAAACGTTGTCCTTGGGTTTTAGATCTGGCTAAGCCAACCTACTAGTGTAGTTCATTTCCATTAACACTCCCCTTCTAAGCCTTCTGCAAATTCCATTCCTGGTTCTCTCATCTGGCTGGGTGGGACAGGAAGAGGGGGTAGGCCTGGCTTGCATCTTTACTGCCCTGCTCTCTTTGAAGACAGTTAGTTTACCCAGCCCCCTTCCTGGCCTGTTCTCTGCAGATCTCCCCCCACCAGATATCCTTTGTCTCTATGCAGGCCACTTATCTCATCAGAGCAATTTGTCTAAGCCTGTCAAGGGCTGGCCAGTCAGGAGAGCTGCTAGAAGGCTGGATTTTGGTTCAGAGAAAAGAAAATTCTATAACTACTTTTCTGTATTAGTGATGATAAATTCAACAGTGGAAAGTTGTTGTAAATGTCATTACTAATCTTTTAAGGCACTCCTGTCAATAGTTACACTTTATTACTTTATTCCCATGTTAGCCTATGGAGCTAAAATGCTACAATGGGGAAAAACAAAATTGGTAGTTTTTCCCTCACCAGAGCATTTAAAACATCTTTTAAAATGTCCCTGCTTATTTTTACATGGGACCCTACCCAGGCGGCACCTAGGGTAGACCTTAGGGGTGATGCATATGTAAAACTAAGGTAGTTTAATACTTTGAAAGTACCTTTAAATCCAAAGTCGAGATTGCATATAATTTCAATGTAAAAGCTTGCAAAGCAGGGCTGACTTTTATAATGACAGCAGGCAACACAGCAGTGCACACTTAAGTACATTAAATCTGCTGGGCCTCTAAATCTACATGCCCTATCATATGCTAGGAACTTTCAGGTAGGTTGTCAGTACCAATTGTAATTACACCTAATTACCATATACCATGTAATCAAAGCACTGGCCAGTCAGTCAGCTACCACCAATGTAAGTCAAAAAATGGGGGGGACCATGAAATCGGCCTGATGTGGACTTGGCAATCCCTCTTCACAGGATAGAAGATCAGTGCTAGCAGAGCTGCATTTCGAAATCAGCATTTGTTCCAGGACTATTGTGGCTGGAGAGCCCCTCTGAACCGTGATTAGAGGTACAACTCTGACTCAATGATGTGTCTAAATGCTAAAGGCTATCTCCAAATGGGCAACACAAGCACTAGGATATCTTGTTCTGTGTTCCTAGCCTTGAACGAAGTGTACAAATTGTATAGCTGCAAAGGCTTTCTAAAAACAAGCTGCATGTACAGTGTGTCCTCAGAATAATATTGTGCCAGCAAAACATTACAAAATAACTAAAATAGATCAAATGTAAAACTAAAATGGAGAACCAAAGTAGGTCCAAGAAGGCCTCACTACACTATTTTGTTGTATACATATTTGTTCACCGTCGGAGCACTGTGTCATCTGCTCTCATTTTGATACATAGTAAACTGTATATTGTCCTCATCATGCAAAATATTGTGTCCTGTACCCTTTTTCAAAAACATTGATGATACAATTTACTAATTGAATTTTCATACTTTCAAAGCAAAAGTAGAAATGTCTGGTAATGAGTCACACAGGACATTTGTTTTTCTTATTACTTTAGGGAACTTAGGCAGTATTCCCCAGCATGTTTGCCTTAGTTTCAAAGTTAGATATTCTCACTCTCACTCAGTTCGAGGAATGTAGGCCTTGGAGGCATTCTCGGACACCCCAACTTGCATCTACAAACTAGAAGGAGTTGGATTTAGCTCAGTGAAGGAGCATGAAAAACACATTTTCTTGAGCTTCAAGTAGCTAGCGACGGAAGGCATTAGTGTAGGTTCACTTGGCAAGTATACAGGATTAGTCAGGACTTTGATGAGGACAGAGACATGAACAGGTAGGAAAAGTGTAGGATAGGTGTGCTTTCACAGGGATATTGCATAGGTAAAAGGCATATAGTCCAGGCAGATGCACATGCAATCACTTCATCTTCACCTATGGATTCAAACGCATCGGTGCCGCACTCACCTCAATACTGAATTACTCCCTTATTCAACTAAAAAGATGACTCGAAACCATGCAGAATGCAGCAGGCAGCCTCCTCCCTCAACATCACAAAACGCACACCCCCTGCTCCTCAAACAGCTTCACTGACTCCCCATCCACAGCTCTTCTCAAACTCCTGACACACACATTAAAAGCCTTACACAGCACTGGCCCAGCATACCTCAATACGCCTCAGATTTGAGAAACCTTCCACCCACCTTTGCTCACCCAGACTCGTACTCCCACACATTCCATGCATACGCAGCACCAGAACTAGAAGAACCTTCTAATTGGCTCCAAAAGGGCAGAATGACTTGCAACAACACATATGCGCCGTCTATAAAATGATTGCATTCCACACAAAACTGAATACTTGACTCTTGGACCAATTTAATCCATGGGTCAGCCCTGACTGCTCGTGCGTCGGCAACAGGATACTCTCATGGGTGATAGTGTGCTTTACAAAAAAATCATAACATTACAGAGAACTCTGCACCAAACACTACACATATGGGTAAAAACCTTATCCTGCTTGCCATGTTCATCGCCATCAAAACTTAGTAGATGCTCAGTTTTCTGTATGACAAGTGCATTGTAGTGGCAGTACTGCACATAATGGTGGACGGGACAAATGCTACGTTCTCACTGACTACCCTGTGTGTCAAAAAAGTAACATGCTTCGTAGTTTATGACATGCTCTATAGGGAACTATGGACCTCATTATGATGCTGTTCGGACTGGCTTCCGCAGTTCTGTTGGTAGCAGTCGGACCTCCATGGTACTGCCGGAAGCAGTCAAATGCATGTGAATAGACATTTTTCCGACGCTGCGGTCCCTCCGACTCTGATAAGAAATTACGACCATGGTGGTGTCGGAAAGGACCAATGGAGGCCGTTGAGCAGCGTAACACCTCACATTCCGACCGCCAAATTACGATGCCCCATTCAGATGACATAATCGTGGTGTTCCAACAGGCTTATCAGAGCTGGCCGAAAATGAGGGAGAGGAGGGCCAAATCCACCTGTACACAGCTCCGCAGGTCCTGTGCCACCATGGAGCCCATCGCACACATTCTGCTGCTGCTCTTTCTGCTCGATGGCATTCTAAATACACACCGTCGTGGACTCAACCGCCGGTAAGTCTGACACTTACCCCTGTACAGTCAGTCCACAGCCAAGTGATGCACCACCATGGAATGGATGTTGGGTTGTAGTAGCTGAACTTTGCCACAAGGTGGCCTAAGTAAACAACCCTGCCCTGCCCTATCTGGCACTTGCTTGCCTTGATAGTGAGGCCTGCACTCTGCAGAGCCTTCAGGAACTTTTGGAGGTGGATCAGGTGATCCTGCCAGGTGAAGCTAAAGGCAGCAGTATCATACAGATAAGCTGCACTAAAGGATTCCATTCCAACAAGGACTTTATTCACAAGCTTCATAAAGGTGTCACAGGCTTTCTTTAAACCAAAGGGCATCACAGTAAACTGGGAGTGCAAATCTGCGGTGGAGAATGCAGATTTGTCTGGCACCCACAGGCTTCAAGACCCACACCTTCTGCCCTGGTTGGAACTCCACAATGGCAGCCTTTTGGTCATACCAGAGCTTCTGGAGCTCCTGCCTGGCCTCAAGGTTTTTGTTGGCTTCCTTCATGTACTCAGCCATCCTGGAACAAAGACCAAGCACATAATCCACAATATCTTGTTTGGGTTCTTTGAGAGGCCTCTCCCATCCTTCCTTCACAAGACACAATGGACCTCTTACTGGGTGCCCAAACAAATGTTCAAAGGGGGAAAACCCTACTCCTTTTTGTGACACCTCCCTGTAAGCAAAAAGCAGGCATGGTAGTAAGACATCTCATCTCCTTCTGAGCTTTTCATGGAGCCCACCAATCCCAAAAGGATACAAAATAGTATCAGTAAACCGAAAGGGTAATAGAGTGGGGGGTGGACTTGCGGTGATCATCAGAAATGATTGGGAGATTTTACATAAAAGGATCGATCACACTGACCTGATAGAAGCACTGTCCTTTAACATCACAATCTCCCCTACTCTCACCATTGCGGGAATATTGGTCTACAGACCCCCAGCATCTAAGCCCGTTGAGCTATGGGAAATTTGTGACTTGATTGCTAATCTCTCATTAAAATACACCAACTTCGTAGTACTGGGAGACTTTAATGTTCATATGGACAATGATCTATGCCCCTTGGCCACTCAATTAGCAGAGACACTAACAGGATTGAACCTTAAACAACTGGTCCACAAGCCCACACACGTGGCTGCCACACCTTGGACCTCATTTTCACCAATATCCCTACTCTAACAACTGAAGATCCAATTCCCCTCACATGGTCAGACCACAGTGTTATTCCTTTTCACCTAACCATCCCTATGAATCATAACTCTAGGAAGCCCGAACACGAAGCCAGAAGAGATTGGAAGAAAGTTAATCCTGAATCACTAGGCCCGATATTAACAAACACCCCTTTGATATTGACCGGAGACCCGAACAGCGATACCGTAACTTTTAACCACTGGGTCAGTTCAGCCCTGGACCAAATAGCTCCCACGAAAATAATAAAGCAGGTCAGAATTAAACCTTCTGCCCCCTGGTTCACACCAGAATTACGATTAGGAAAAAGTCACTGCAAGAAACTTGAGCGGGTCTGGCGTCAAGCTTACGATCCTGAAGCAAAAAATATGTATAGAAAGGCAATAAAGCAATTCCACAAATTAATCACGTAATACTATTAAGAACCATATCACTAATCAAATAAAGTCAGCAGACAATTCCATTAAGGAAGTCTTTAAAATCATTCAAGGATTCCTTAAACCTGAGACAATGAAAAGTAATATTGTCCCCTCCGCCAAACTCTGTGAGGATCTCTCGGTCTTCTTCCAGGAGAAGATCCAAGACATCTACGCAGCATTTCCTGAGACGGAACTATCAAATACATCACGGTCCTTCATCTTTCCAACAAAACATGGTCTGAATTCAGCCCTCTTGACTTGGATACGTCCCTTAAGCAGTTGGAAATAACTAAATCAGGGTCCCCACTGGACCCCTGTCCGGCCAGGCTTTATAAAATTTTAGCACCACTGCTTAACCCTGCCCTAAATCAGCTCTGGAACACCTCGTTGGAAACTGGCATTTATCCTTCTAGCTGGAAAATTGCTGTTGTTCAACCGATTCTTAAGAAGGAGAATGCAGATCCTGCAATACTAAAACATTTTAGACCTATCTCCCTTCTACCAGCTCCTGCTAAGATCCTTGAAAAAGTAGTGCAGAAACAATTATCCATGTTTCTTGAAACCAATAAACTACTTCATGACTCTCAGTCGGGATTCAGAGCAGGATATAGCACTGAGACAGCACTACTCGAAGTGACAGAAACTATCCGGGAGACAATGGATAGGGGGAATTTTGCAATGATGGTGCTATTGGACCTGTCGGCGGCATTCGACACGGTTTCACATGAGATCCTCTTAGACAGGCTCAGACAGTTGGGAGTCATGGGGACCACCCTAGCTTGGTTTAGATCCTTCTTAGAAGGCCGCTCCCAGAGACTCCGGCTACACCCGTACACCTCCAACTCTCGCCCTCTGATCTGTGGAGTACCTCAGGGTTCGGCCCTCAGCCCGACCCTTTTTAATGTCTATCTCGCTCCCCTCGCCTCACTGATAAAGCAACACAGTGTCGATGTTGTCTCGTATGCGGATGACACGCAGCTCGTGTTTTCTTTCCAAGATCACTCTGAGGCGGCATTCTCAAACTTTAGGCAATGTCTTATGGATATCTCCATATGGATGACTGCTAACTGCCTAAAGTTGAACACAGAAAAACGGAGGTACTCTTCTTCAATAAGCCCTCCCTCCTTTATCCGCCCTTTGGTGGCCCGCAGAACTCAATCCCCCTCTCCTCCCTGTCTCATCCGCCAGAAACCTCGGCTTCAAACTGGACACTACTTTGTCATGCAAGACACAGATTAGCCATGTCTCCTCGTCCTGCTTTTGGAAGATGAAGGCCCTTCGGAGATTCCTTCACTTCCTGCCGATGGACTGCAGAAAAACCATAGTCCATGCGGTGATTACGTCACAGCTCGACTATGCGAACAGCTTGTACCTGGGGCTGCCAGCATACCTGTTCAGGAAACTGCAAATGGTGCAAAACGCGGCAGCCAGGCTTATTAGAAACGTCCCGCTAAGGCACCATATCTCCTCGCATCTGCGCAGCCTTCACTGGCTGCCCGTCAAGAGAAGAACCGAGTTTAAAGCACTGACCCTGGCCTACAGAGCACTCAACGATATTGGCCCGCAATATCTCATGAAGAGAGTCCGCAAATATTATCAGTCAAGGACCCTTAGATCCAACCACCTTGAGCGCCTTTATTATCCCCCGGTTTTCTAAATCCAGAATAGGAGGACGGTCCTTTTCCGTTAAAACCGCAACCTTGTGGAACTCCATGCCGGACCACATTAGGAAAGCTAAGTCGAACTTATCTTTCGGAAGGCTTTGAAGACTTGGCTCTTCAGCCTCCCTTAGTACACAGTGATTCGACATTTTTAGCTTCCCCTCACCTTCATTTGTATCCGCTAGCGCCGGGACACCTCCACTGGGGGTAGCTGCGCGCTTTATAAGCTTAAATAATAATAATAATAATACCTTTTAGGGTCTTGTTAAACCTTTCAACAAGCCCATTTGTACGCGGATGGTATGGTGTAGTGAACCTATAGGTCACCCCACATTCATTCCACATGTGTTTCAAGTATGCAGATGTGAAGTTTGTATCTCTGTCTGATACTACCTCCTTAGGAAACCCAACCCTGGTGAAGACTCCAAGGAGGGCCTTCGCTAATGCAGTGGCAATGGTAATCCTTAGTGGAATTGCCTCAGGATACAAAGTGGCATGATCCACTACCACTAAGATAAATCGGTTTCCTGCTGCAGTTTGAGGGTAAAGGAGCCAACAATGTCAACCCCAACCCTCACAAAGGCTACCCCAACCACTGGAAGTAAAGTTAAGGGAGCCTTTAGGTGGCCTCCTGTCGTGACACTGGCTTGACAAGTGGCGCAGGAGTGGCAAAACTTCTTCATCTTTTGAGACATTCCTGGCCAGTAGAAATGGTTGACTAACCTACTCCAAGTTTTTGTCTGCCCAAGATGCCCAGCTAGGGGAGTGTCATGGGCCAATTTTAGGAGAAACTCTCTAAACTGCTGAGGCACTACCACTCTCCTAGTAGCACCAGGTTTCGGATCTCTGGCCTCGGTGTATAGGAGTCCCTCCTCCCAATAGGTCCTGTGGGAACCACTGACACGTCCCTTTTCCCGAACACTAGCTTGCTGCCTCCGGCTTTCAAGAGTGGTGCCGGTTCTTCTGCCTCTGACACAGCTCTTCCGTAGAGGGTCCCCCTAAGACCAAGAGCTCTGCCGTATACTGTCCAAAGTCCTGTGGCTCAGTTCCCTCTGGGGGTTACAAGTCTTCTCCCTGAAGAGAGAAGACTTGATCTGGTGTCTGAATAGAAGCTGGCTTCCCAGACTTCATGCCCTTTCTCTTGGAAGGCTGGTCCATAATTTCAGGATCCAACACTTCTTTTTCACCATGGGTTCTTCTCTGTGTTCTTGTTTTTACACTCACCCATTCAGGTATTCCCAGCATTGCTGCATGGGTTTTCTTTTCTACCTCAGCCTATGCTGAGGACTCCAAATCATTTCCAAGCAGACACTGTAAAGGTATTGCAGAAGACACCACTGCCATTTTGAGGCCATTAACCTTTCCCCAATCTAAGGTCACCAAGGCCATTGGATGTTCCTTAGCCTGATTATCAGCGTTGAGAACTATATAAGTCTCTCCATGGAGATATTGTTTAGGGGACACCAGTGGCTCAGTAACCATGGCGATGCTGGCACCAGTGTCCCTCAGGGCATCTGCCCTAATCCCATTGATATTTGGCTCTTGTCTGTATATCTCCAGGTTACTGGGCCAGACAGCCAGGGTAGCTACATCCACCTCTCCCTCTGAGACTAGAGTTGCCTCTGTGAGCACCTTGACATGGTCAAGGCTCACCTGTGATCCCATCTAGAGACTCACAATTGCATTTACTGCAGATTTGCTAGAGGCATTCTTTTTGTTTTTACAGCTAGGATCTCTAGTTTGGTGTGCAA
The DNA here is from genome assembly GCA_963921515.1 of Calotriton arnoldi. Taxonomy (NCBI): domain Eukaryota; kingdom Metazoa; phylum Chordata; class Amphibia; order Caudata; family Salamandridae; genus Calotriton; species Calotriton arnoldi. The sequence goes on along the minus strand of CAWUFW010007773.1, from coordinate 872,006 downwards.
GTGCCTTGGGTCATGACAAAAAGCCTTTTTGGCATCCCAGTTTTTACCCTGGTATCCATCCTTGGGCTGTGAAGAGTTTCTGGTCCCACTCTCCTGAACAGGTTTTTGATGGCCTGAAGAAGACTCATTTTTGTTTTTGTCTTTTTGGTCACCATCTTCTCCTTGGGAGTCTTTTTGGCCTCTTTCTTTTGGTCACCCCCATCAGTGGTAGTTTTAGTCACCCTTGTTTTGACCCAGTGGTCAGCCCTCTTCCACAACTCTAGAGGAGAAAGTGGACCTAGGTGTACCAGATGCTGATGTAACTTCTCATTGTAACAATTACTTAAAAGATTCTCCTTCATAATTAAATTGTAAAGCCCTTTATAGTGATTCACATTGTTACCAACCACCTAGTATTTTCACTGAAAATTCAACAAATTCCACCCAGGGATAACTCTGGGTTTTTCGTTCTGGGTCTTATTCTGTATTCTTCGATGGTGAGTCCAAAGCCATCAATCAGGGTACCCTTCATGAGGTCAGAGGACTCAACATTTTTCTCATTCAATGTCAGTAGTCTATCCCTGCATTTTCATGAGCATAGTTCCCACAGGAGAGAAGCCCATCTTTTTGTAGCTACTTTTCTGGCTACACAAGCTCTTCCAAATGCAGTGAACCATTTGATGGTGTCATCACCATCTGAATATTTAGGGACAATTCCTTTGGGGAGTTTTGAGTGATTAGAACCTTCACTCTCCCTATTTATTTTTATGCTACCACCAGATATAGGTCCTAGGCCCATCTATTTCCTTTGCCTTTCTATTTCCAGAAGCTGAGCCTCTAAGTTCAGTCTCCTGGTCAATCTTTCTAGCCTGCTGTTCTCATCTGAGGGGGCCTCACCTGGTTCTTAGTGGACTGACTCATGTCCATTCTCAGCATCCTCTTCATTAGTATGCTCATCATTCTCAGACTGAGCCAATAGTTCTGGATTATCTCTCTCAAACTGAGCTATCAGTCTTCTGAGATATTCCTTATTGGGACTTTTGCCTGGTTTCATACCATAACCTTTACAGAGGGCCCTACACTGAGAATGGCTCAGGTCCATGTAAGGGGTCAGGTCGAGCTCCTGAGCTTAGTTGTCGGTATCGGGCATTATTTTACTACAGTTGGGACCTTTTTGTGAAGTTAAAAACTATGGGGGTCATTACGATGGCAGATGGACTTCAGTCCGTCCACCATCTTGTCAGGGAGTGGGACCGCCCACCTACAAGGCGGTGGTCCCACAGGGGGTATTACGATGCAACCGCCACCGTGGTGGTCGCATCTGCTATGTTTAACAGTGTGCGGTTGCTGCTAGCTGCAGCACCCGCCACAAAGTTAAAAATGCACTGTTTACATTTCCCTGCACTACATGGCAGGCACCACGGGGTGCCTGCCACATGGTGCAGGGAAATGTAGGGGGTACCATAGGTGCCCCCCCAAGTGCACACACCAACTGCCCCTGCACAAGGGGGGCCTGCAACGGGCCCCCAAAGTACATCCCCGCCAGCCTTTCCATGGCGGTTGAACCGCCATGGAAAGGCTGGCGGGTATCCAGCATCCTGATCTAGCGGACGGTGCCTGCTAGGCACTACCACCATTCTGTGGATGCCGCGAGGTCCGACAGGCAATCGTAGATTGCCTCTGTTGGACCCGTGGCAGACGAGCTTTCCGCCCGCCAGGCACACCGCTCGCCATCCTAATCTGGCGGGTGGTAATTGGCCTTACGATGGCAGTGAACCCGCCACCGGCAGCCTGCCGGTGGCGGGTTCACCGCCATCGTAATCAGCCCCTAAATACTTTGTTATAACTAAAGTACAGATTTTTAGATTTCTAACCACTTAGTTTCAGGGACTTAGCCAAGGCCCTAGCAGTTATTTTTAGAATTTAGAAAAAATAGACCAATCAAAAAAATTGACCGACAAAAGACACTTTTTGGATTTACTCATGTGGTCTCTTATTGACAAAGTGGTTCCAGCAAATGCAAAGTCTTCTATCCCACTGCTGAACTACCAATGTAGGAAGCTGGCTCTCTATATAGTGTAGTAAAAAGAAGTACACTATGCAGAGAGTCCAGTGGATCATTTACTGGTACACAGAGGCTAAATTAGTAATAGTAATGCTCTTTTTGTGTTAGTGTGGGCAAGCAGTTACACTTATCAGAGGGTAGTGCTAAGCATTTGTTGTACTCACAGAGGCAATAAATGAGACCCACACTCAGAAAAATTTATAAAAATAGTATTGATTTTTATGTAATTGTTAAGACCAAGAACACAATTCTAAGGTAAGTACTTTCGGAGTTACGATTTTTCAAAGTTCGGAGAATATATCACTTTTGTGCGCAATTACGCACCATTGGAAACAATGGGGAAAAAGCAGAAAAATGGATATAAAATCAGGCAATGCATTCACAAGGTTCACCTTGTCATTTTAGGTTAATGACGGAACCAGGAACAAAGTTCTAGCAGGAGATGTTTGGGAGTTTCCTGGTTCAGCAGAGTGCTGCGGGTCTTGGAAGCTGATGCGCAAAGTTGAAGGAAACCACTTGAAAACACAGTGCACAAGAGGACTTACAGGTAAGTCCGATGGGTCCCAATGGAGAGAGAAGGTCGCAAGAGCCACAGAAGCACAGGAGCACAGCTGGTTCATCTCGAAGGGGTCCGGTGGGGCCGGGTGCAGAGTAGTTAGGTCAGCCGGGCGTTGTGCATCTAGGAGTCCTAGCAGTCAGGAGCAGGCAACTTGAAAAGGCGATCTCAGGGCAGCTGGGCCACTCAGGAAGTGCATTTCAGGGTTCTCAACGTCTCTCGATGGGTGCTTGCTTCTGGAGTTGTTGGAGTCCGGAGTGGGTCCTTCTTCTCTGTGTTTACAGTTAGGGGTATGGTTCCCCGGGTATTGGTACTCCGCGGCTCCGGTAGGTCCTGGTGTCCCCAAACTTGGGTAGGAGACGGATCTGACACTTCGGAGCTGTTGTACCTTTTCTTGCTTCAGTGCTTAGTCGAGGTCCTTGGGGGGCAGCAAGTCAACAAACCGGACTTCACAGGTTTGGTGCCTGTTATGTGCAGGGGAGTGATATCTTTTCCTGAAGGCTGGATGGGCTCCAGGGCTCTTGGAGACCTCACAGTCGTAGGACAAGATAGCACATGACAATTGTCGAATCCTCCATGCAGCAGGCAGGGTTTGGCACCAATTTCTTCAGCAGGTGGGAGTCAGTCTTTTGGGGCAGCTCTTCTTTGTCCTTTTCCTTCTCTTGTCCGTCGAATCTGCTGTTCAGGTGCCACCTAAATTCTGAATTTTGGGGCGTTACAAGGGGAGACAGTTAGTAGCCAATGGGCTACCTACCTGTAGGGTGTCTACACCCACTAGTGACCACTTCCAGTGGGAAGGGGCACTACCCTAGTCCTGCTAGGTTGTTTCATCACCATCCCAAGATGGTGGAATTTCAGGAGAGGGGCTCATCTCATCAGCCCTGCCCGAGAAGTGGTGCAGGCTAAGTGGGGACCCTCCTCCTAATTTAAATAATTTTCCCGCCTTTCCTCCTTCCAAGAGTGGAGCAGGAAAGGGGGCTTGGCCTCCCCCACTATGTGGAGGTTCCTGGGTTGGATTTTGAAGACGGCATTACCGCCCAGGAAGGCCATCCTGTTCCAGAGGAGGTGTGAAGCACCTCTGCCCAGTGCAGGCTTTGTCTCGGTCCTCTGAGAGCACAGGCTCTCACCCCATGAGGTCAGAAATATGTCTGAGGGTGGCAGACTGGAAAAAACAAGTCAGAGACACACCAGTGTTTGGTAGGTTTTCAGGTTACCTCTAACAGGGTCACTTGTGTGGATTTATTAATAAATCCACCACTGGCATCAGTGAGGATTTATTAATACAAGATGTTTGGCACCAAACACCTTATAAATCAGTGAAGCCATTATGTAGCTAGGGAACTTGTGTTGACAAGTATCCAGCCCATCTACTCTTTATAACTTCGCTGTTCATTTAAAATATCTCAGAATAGACTTGACATTGTAGGGGCATATCTGCTCATACTGGTATGCCCACACATAGGATATAGTGCACCCTGCCTTAAGTCTAAAGGCCTGCAGTAGGGGTGACTTACCTATGCCTCATGCAGTGTTTTGGGGGGGCATGGCACACAGGAGGATGTGCAGACTATGAATGGTAGAATGCATTCCCATGTGCTCCAACATTTTGAGATGCTCAACGGGGTTTAAGGCGTGCTAGCTTGATGTACGCTCCGCCCGTGCGCTACTTGATGAATATAACCGAAATAGAGCCAGGTCCCCATACAAGCTGCACAGCCATATGTGTACATAAATCAGAAAAGTCAAAAGCCTTTTACCAAATTATAACAATTTCAACTTCTTCTTATCTGCTTTTGAATCAATTGTTTTTCTCCAAATCATTGTCATCCTTCACTTTATTTTATCCATGATTTCCAGAATCGCCCTTTCTGGGCTTTTCACAGTAGCAGGAGACAGTTCGAGTTTCACACAGGGCGATGTGCCATGTCGACTCTGTGGATTACTCTGCACTGTGACACGCAGCCTTCAATGGCAGTATGCATAGTCTTGGTGAGGGGACCCTGGGGCGGCATAATACATGCTGCAGCCCCAGTAGGCCCTCTCCAGTACCCAAGCCCTAGGGACTTACAGGGGTAGCTGAAGTTGTGCAAATCTTGGTACAGTGTTTAGGAAAGAGATCTGGCACTGGGAACCTAGTTAGCAGGGACCCAGTGCACTTACAGTTGGAAATCACATCAGGCAAAAAGTGGGAGCTAACCATGTCAAAAGAGGCACTTTCCTACACACGGTTTAAATAATAAAACACTGGTCTTATCTCATTGTGCTAGAGACGCAGAATAACAATGTTACTTAGACTGAAGGGATAAAGTCATCTCCTACGAACAAGAACATTGTGTGCTGATGTGTGTGTTCCTGGAACCAACGGGACAACAATGTCTACTAAAAATAAAAGCGTGCATAGCACATTCTCGTGTTAGTGAAAAAAGACGTGCAAACCACCTTCTCAAAAAAGATACTAAGTTAAAAATAGTCGCTAAAACTGAGACAACGTATAATTTCTACAACAAAATGACACATTGATTAGTTTTGCAGACATAACAATAAAATCTTAAATTTAAAATGTAAAGGTTAACATTTGTACTACATTCAACATAGTATGTTACATATGTGTACGGCCACTATGAAGGAGATTTTAATACAATAACATACATTTAAATGCACATACCTCCTTATCATAGCGCTGACGTGGTCGGTCGTAATCCATATCCAAAAGCAGGTATGCAGCACATTGTAACATCAGGTTTATTGTGAGTAGTCAATTTCAAGAGGTTGTTAAAGGTAGCTTAAACTCATGTATAGCTTTAAACTGCAAGCTCAGGTGTGGAGGTTTAGCCGCCATGGAACGCCGATGGCAAGCAACATCATGATTAGTAGGGTGGAGTTGTGACTGTAATCCTGCCATCAGCCACTTCTCTGCTCTTACTCCGTCGACAAAAGAGTCTGCACATAACGATGACAGCGGGGACATGACAGACTTTTGTCCCTGAAACCACCAACATATAAATAAGGCGAGAGGACAGTTCTGACTGTCCAGATGCATCCGCCAAGGTATAAGTCAGGCTCTATGTCTGTTGAATGTGAATATTGTTCGACATGTTTAAAGTTATTTAACTTCAAATTGGGGCAGTCTCTATTGGAGCAAAAGAAAAAACTTGGGGAGGAATGTAGTGTGTCACATGACACACGCAGTGATGTAATATGCTTACACGCATGCCTGCATTCTGATGCTGGATGCAGCGATAGGGGATTATTAAAGTGTGGAACGAGGTAGTGCAGAGACTTGCATTCCTCTCCAGACCATGGTGTGATTGCCCAATTATTGGCTGCTGCGCCACCATGCGCCTCACCACCACAATCTAGACAACTGGCAAGTAAAACAGTCTCCTGAAGAAAGGAACAACGGTCTATAGTTGCTGGGCAACACTCTAGATGCCCTGAAGCTAAGGATTGCCCACTTAAGATTGAGGCCTCAGCATATTTTTTTCAGAAACCTCTATGTCTGATGGATTCCTGCATCCAGGTGATTTATCTGAAAAAGAGACCTTTGGCATTTCATCAGGTTTTCCATTGGGTCAAGTGCAGTTAGGAGTGAATCAATTTGAATTTGTATCGAGCTCTAGATCCATAAAACCATTATAAGAAACATCAGCCAGCTTGGGCGCTGGGATCTCTGAAGCTAGTGTCATTGAATGTTGGCACAGGTTCGAGCAATATCAGGGTCAAAACATGGTTCCTTACTATGTTGTGAAGTGAGTTCACTGCAGTTTGGATTTCATAATTCAGCCCTCCTCTCCTTATCACCTCTCACATTTACAGGACCTGAATACTCCTCCTGTTGATTTGATGTGCCAGAATCTTATGAGGGAGTGTTATTCAGGTCTCGTTTTGGACCTGCAACTTCTTGCACAGTCTGTTCTTCTTGCATTTTCAGCCATATGCCCCTATAAGTGGTCCCAATTTCACCATCCTCTCATACAATTTTCTGTGGGTTGAGCCATCAAACAGTTGATACAATGATGGCTCCATACTCTTTCCATTACTCCAGTATTGGAACTTTCATAGATTCACATGCTTGAATCATTCCCCGTCGTCGAGATGGGAGTCCCCGGTACATAAAATAGCAATGCAAAGCTATTACAAACTAGAAACTAGGACTAGGCCCATTTCAGTTTTGTAACATATCCCCCTCTTTTTGTAAAAGAGGCCAAATAAAACACACAACCAATCAGATCAGCCTCACCCTCTAGAACCCTCCTGGGAGAACCTCGGACCTTCAGATTTTCTACCGCACGTTGTGCTAGGGAGTCTCCACTGAGCTCTGCTCAGTTATTCCTTATTCTATTACTCTTGCGAGATATTCGCAACTATTTTATCTTCCAGATTACTCTACAACTTGGTTTTTCTCAATCCCTTATGGCAGACAAGGAGAAAAAGGGCCTTTTTAGAGCTTGTGCCACCTGCTCTAAGAAGAGGATGTATGTGGATGACCCTCATAAGGACTGTATCTACTGCCTGTATCCTGACCACAGAGCCAAGGATTGCAAGGTATGTAGTACCTTCTCCACTAAGACCTTGAGGGATCGTGAGGGACGTCTCCTTACCTGGCTCCAGAAGTTAAAATCCAGGAGAGAGCCTGTTTCTAGTGATGACAGTGATGAGGGCTCATCTGCTTTGTCTTCTAAAAGATCTGCTAAAAGGGGTAGATCTGACCCCCATTCTTCAGGGGAGCGTCCTCAAAAAGCCTCTAAAAAGACCTCCCATTGGTCTGACAGGCTCAGTGCTACTAAATCTTCTCACCGAGGTGAAAAGGAGAGGAAAGGACTTATGACAGGAGAAAGTGGAGTAAAGAAGGCGAGCTCTGTTCCTCCTTCTCCTCCTGAAGGAAGAAAAATTTTCCAAAAACCTTCTTCTGTTCCTCTTGAGGAAAAACAGTCAAAGAAATTACCATCATCGACGAAGCCGTCGATGACACCGTCGACGAAGAAACCATCATCAACATCGACGAGGAGTGACAAAGGCCAGTCTCCTCAGCTTACAATAGTTCCGACGACGGGATCGTCGCCGAGAGCCCCACTGGTTTTGACGAATACGGTTCCGGCGCCATCGACGGCGGATGCTACGACGGCAGTGACGACGAAGCTGCCGACAGCGATGACGAAGACAATGGTGACGACGGTATCGACGGCAGCGCCGTCTATGCAATATCATCATCGTCGATGACACAGTCGACGACCTCGGCGACGGGAGTGAAACTTTCTGGAGAAAAAGTCAGGAAGCGTCAGGTAACTCCTGAAGTCACTTCACCTAGCAAGGTGACTCCTTTACTACCTTCTCATCTCCTGGAAGAGGAGGATTCAGATGAGGAGGGACCTTTTGGTTATGCCCATAGCCCTTCAGAGTTGCACGTTAAGTGCCAGGAGGACGATTCTGAAGAAGGATACGAAGGAGAACATTACTATGATCTTCCCCAGGAATACCATAGAGAATATCAGGAGGAGGTGGTCTGTATGCCTACCTCCTTGAGTTCCGGCTTACAATACATGCTGTTGGACTACAAGAGAAGGTCTCCGACTCCATCCTCGATTCCGGAACAGGCATCAATTCCCCCAAGGCAACAGTCAGTGCCTTCCACTCCTCGGGCACCACCACCGCTGCAAATAATAGCGGAACCTCCACCAACGCCACCTTTTGTCCAACACCCAGATACCTCGGATGACGATCAGGGGGACACGGATCTTCCAGACACACATAGGGAATGGGATGACTATATTATCCCCACTCCTTCTTCCCCTTCACCGGTTCCTGTGGATTCTCCGCCAGGGGACATAGGTGGTTTCCACAATCTACTGGAAAGGGCGGCCAAGAGGTTTGATCTGCCAATGCCATCTTCGCAGACGGAGTGTTTTTTATATGACTTTAAAGAGCCCTTTAAGAAGATGGTGCGGGCCATTCCCATTGTCAATTATTTATGGGATGAGGGTCTTAAGGTCATGAAAACCCCGGCCACGGTGGTCCCAGTTCTTCCACGATTGCTGAAAAAATATAAGGCCCCAGAAGATAGCCCGGCTTGCCTGGTGAGTCATCCGAAACCGGACTCCGTTATATCACAGGCAGCGCAGCGGAAGTCAAAGAATCCGGCAGCTCCTCTCACTACGCCTCCGGACAAGGAAGGCAGACGCCTGGACAACGCAGGCAAGAGATTCTCTTCTATGTCAGGATTATTGGTCAGAGCAGCTAACGCTTTAGCTATTCTGGGCCGCTACGACCGGCAGATGTGGTGTGATTTACATCGACCAACTTCCAGAGGAAAGTAAGAATGAAGCTAAGAAGATCCTCCAGGGAGGAGAGAGGGCTTCCTCGGAGGTCATAGATTGTGCAATAGACATCGCTACAACAGCTTTTCGATCTCTGGCTGGAGCAGCGGTCCTACCTCGTCAGGGTTGGCTTAGAGCAACCTCGTTCAGACCGGAGGTCCAGAATAAAATACTGGATCTTCCATTTGATGAGGAAGCTCTCTTCTGAAAGCATGTGGATGACGCTCTTCAAGATATAAAAAAGGACACAGACACAGCGAAGTCATTGGGGACGCTCCAATACAGTAAGGTTCCTTTTTGAGGAGCCCGGGGTAGAGGGCTTCCTTCGTACAGAGGACGTTACCAACAATATAAGTATTCCTCTTATACATCTGCCGCACAGTCTTATCGCCCGCAGAACAATCAGCAACAAGGTCAATCTGCAGCCTATTCTAAATCGGCACCCAGCGGCAGAGCAGGACGTCAGGGGAAGGATCCTTCAAGACGTCAATAGCGGCTTGCCGGCTCTGGCTTCTGTTCCTTCCCGACACCAAACACCTGTAGGGGGAAGGATTTCTTTGTGCTTACAAAATTGGCAAAAAATAACGATAGATCAATGGGTGCTCAACATAGTTCAATTTGGCCATACATTGGAATTCGTTCAACCTCCTCCACCCACCCCTCCTCGCAGGCACATGACAAAACATCTACGTCTCCTGCGCCTAGAAGTCCAAATAATGTTACAGAAGGGGGCAATAGAACCAGTCCCGTTATCCCAGAGAGGAAAGGGATTCTACTCCCGGTTCTTTCTGGTTCGAAAGACTATCAAGAAGTTGCGTCCTATTCTAGATCTGAGGGAGCTCAATGCCTATCTCATCAACCAGTCATTTCGAATGATCTCCTTATAGGACATACTTCTACTTCTAAATTCTGGAGATTTCATGGCCACTTTAGACCTAGAGGACGCCTATTTTCATGTTCCCATTCATCCATCGCACAGAAAGTTCCTTCGCTTTACGGTAGCCAAGAGCCACTTTCAATTCAAAGTTCTCCCTTTTGGCCTCAGATCGGCACCAAGGATCTTTACGAAAATTTTGGCTCCAGTAGCAGCCTTCCTCAGAAGGCAGCAACACCAGGTATTTCCCTACCTAGACGACTGGCTGATAAAAGCTCCTTCCAAGGCAACAGCCAGGAATTCTGTGACAGCCTGCACAAAGCTGTTCAAGGATCTAAGTCTTACCCTCAACAGGGACAAGTCAAGCTTGCGTCCTTCCGCGAACGCCGTTTTTCGGGGAAATATTGGAACCGTCCCTGAACAGAGCGTTTCCATCACTAGAAAGACAAGCCAAGCTGGTGTCAATGGCTCGACTACTTCTAAAAAGAAAGTCACTTTCAGTTCGCCTCTACAAATCCCTTCTGGGATTCATGTCGCCCTGCATTCCTCTGCTACCCCACTGCAGTCTACGAATGCGACCTCTTTAGGAGGAACTAGACTTTCCGTGGCGTCAAGTAGAAGGATCTTTCGAGGACATGATCACGATAACTTCACCAATGAGACAAGCCGCTTCATGGTGGACTCACAGGGCGAACATTTCACAAGGCCTCTCTTTTCTGGCCACCCCAGCTCCTTGGATAATTACAACAGATGCATCCCTAGAAGGTTGGGGAGCGGTCTTACAGGACCTTCAAATAAGTGGCCGATGGCAACAGCATCATCGTCTTCTGCACATCAATCTGCTGGAGCTAAGAGCGATTCGCCTAGCCCTACAGGCATTTCTCCCGAGGATCAGAAACTCATCGGGCCTTATCAGGACAGACAATACGACGGCTATGCATTACGTCAACAAACAAGGCGGCACAAGATCCCGTCTGTTGTCCTCAGAGGCTCAAACTGTCTGGGAATGGGCGATCCAACATGGGGTTTCGCTGAAAGCCGAACATCTTCCGTGAAACCTCAACGAGACAGCAGATACTCTCAGCAGGCTAAAGTCGGTCTGCCACGAGTGGGAGCTGGATCAGCAGACACTAGACAGCATCTTCCAGCTATGGGGCAAGCCTTCCATAGATCTGTTCACGACACTGCAGAACAAGAAATGCCAGTACTTTGCAAGCTGGCACCACCCGGGATTTTTCAGGAATGCGTTTTCGATGGCATGGTCAGACGCCTTTGTTTACGCTTTTCCCCCCATTTCTCTTCTCCCAAGGCTTCTCATGAGGATGAAGGCGGAGCCCTGCAAGATGATCCTCATAGCTCCGGCTTGGCCTCGCCGGTATTGGTACACACAGCTTCTTCTTCTGTCGGTGGAGCGACCGATTCTCTTCGATCCTATCCTTGCTCACGATGTCCCAGGGCCAGGTGCTGCATCCGGATCCCAAATCTCTTCAATTGTCAGCATGGCTCCTGAACACAGGGAGTTTCTCGACCTGAATCTGTCCACTGAGTGTAGAGACATTCTTTCTCAGTCTCGAGCTCAGAGTACAAACAAGACATATCGAATGAAGTGGAAAAGGTTCTGTCTCTGGTGCCAAGAATCGGGAGTTCATCCTTTCTCTTCTTCAGCTCATGAGATTCTTCCTTACATCCTTTCATTGGCCAAGGCTGGCTTGGCTCACGCATCGATTAAAGTTCATCTCACAGCCATCTCTCATTACAGAAGAACCTCTTCAGGCCCTTCTCTATGGTCAGCGAGAATAATTAAACAGTTTATGAAAGGGCTTTTTAGAGCCTTTCCTCCGATCAAGCCTCCTCCACCATTATGGCATCTTAACGTGGTCTTGGCTCAGCTCATGAAGCATCCCTTCGAACCTATCCATAAGGCAGAGTTAAAATTCCTATTGTGGAAAGTGGCTCTTCTTCTGGCGCTAACATCTGCGAGAAGGGTTAGCGAATTGCAGGCACTCACTATCCAGGAGCCTTTTCTTCAGTTTAAAAATGACAGAGTAGTACTTCTTATTAACCCCAAGTTCATCCCTAAGGTGCCTTCGGACTTTCACCTGAATGAACCTCTGGTTCTTAAGTCTTTTTTCCCTCAGTCTACAACTCCGGCTGAGAGATCGCTTCATTCGCTAGACATTCAGCGTTGTTTGAAATTCTATCTCCAAAGAACTGAACAATTTAGGAAGTCACCTCAGCTCTTCGTGGCTTATAGTGCTCCTCGTAAGGGTTTTCCCCTTTCCAAACAAGGCATTGCACATTGGATTTCCAGCTCTATCCAGTACTGTCATCAATTGGCTGGGAAACCCCTCCAGGGAAAGGTCCGTGCCCACTCCACGAGGGCAGTCTATTCCTCTATGGCCCTCTTTGCTGGGGTACCTATCCGGGACATCTGCAGAGCAGCTACCTGGAAGAGTATCCATACCTTTACCAGACATTACTGCTTGGATTCTTCGACGCGCAGTGATACTGCAGTGGGCCAAGCAGTCCCGAGCAACCTGTTTCAATAACGGTGAGCTTTCCGCCTCATCCCTCCTTCCTTTTCTTTCCTAAATCCTCGCACATTCTTTGATAAATTTATTTTTTCTGGCTATACTGTCTGTATATAAGCTTTGCACATTCTGGGGAGGCCTATGGCTTTGCTGCTAATTCTTTGAAACTACTGTTTGATCACGCTTAAGATTGAATGCTTGTCTCGATACTTAACAGAGTCTAAATTGAGGAAATGATTTCCTTTTTTCTAAATGTTTCTATGCTTATGTACTATTCTTGAAGATCAGGACAAGAAATGTGCTCATAACTGCTAGCTACTCTGATTCAAGCATGTGAATCTATGAAAGTTCCAATACTGGAGTAAGAAAATAAGTTACTTACCTGTAACTTTAGTTCTCCAGTATATGAAGCTTTCATAGATTCACATGCGACCCACCCTCCTCCCCTGGGAAAGCTCAACCTTTTTTTACTTTTATGGTTATCCGATGGCACTACTGCTACGAAAATCTGAAGGTCTGAGGTTCTCTCAGGAGGGTTCTAGAGGGTCAGGCTGATCTGATTGGTTGTGTGTTTTATTTGGTCTCTTTTACAAAAAGAGGGGGATATGTTACAAAACTGAAATGGGCCTGGGCCTAGTTTCTAGTCTGTAATAGCTTTGCTTGCTATTTTATGTACCGGGGACTCCCATCTAGATGACAGGGAATGATTCAAGCATGTGAATCTATGAAAGCTTCCAATACTGGAGAACTAAAGTTACAGGTAAGTAACTTATTTTCTTCTCCACACCAACTTTATTCTTATTTCTTACACCTGACCAGCTCTCTTAGTTCTCATTGTGCCTTTTCTATTTAATGTATCTTTTCCACAATTTACTGTTTTAAAGGTTAGGGCCTTGTGTAGGGTGACCAGATGGCTCCATGTCACCAGGACACCACTTTTCCATTCCTGGACATTGCTTTTAGAAATCATTATAAGGCATGCTGGTGCAATTGGCCCGATTGCATTGAACCAAATCTACAACCCCCAAATGCATGGATATGTAAAAGCAAAGTCCATGAATGGTAAAGTAGTGTCTTGGTGACATGGAGCCATTTAGTAGCCTTGTCGGACTCAAAGCAAATCCCTCAAAATGTTTGGGTTCCCGTGTCTACACATGCCTTGCCTTTTCTTCTCTCTCTATTTCGGCATCATGTTTTCAGTTGTATCTAAGAGTCAATCCTCAATGCTCTACAGTATGCTGCAGAAGGAGTTCAGAGATGTGCGAAGTAAATAAATAATCTTCATATTTCTCAACAGCCCAGCCCACTAGATTAACTAGCAGGTTAATAATTAGAAAAAATGAGGTAGAGTAAGACTGACAGAATAAGGAAAGAGTACCTTTTTCTAACTTTATTTAATATTTAAGCAATAAATACATACAGAAAAAATAGGCGTTACAGCTCTTCTCACAAGGCTGTGGATACTAATGTGAATCATACACAAATACAATGGCTGTGGAAACTAATACCTGGATACTAGTTGTGGATACTAGTACTATAACCTTGCTTATTTAGAACACGACAGCCCAGATGTGCCGCAGGCATGCCAAGGGCCCGCCTAAGGCAAGGACCATCATTGCCCGTCCACGCCTGGATGATGCCAGGGATGCTGCATGTTCTAGCACATATTACCTTGAAGTTGCCTTAGCGTTTAACTTTCGGATGCAGTTCCTTGAGCTCCGTCCCTGAGGGAAGGATGTTGCACTAGGGCCAATTTAATTCATGCAAAACCTTTTAGCTGCCCTTGCTGTAATTTTAACTTTAACTTGCAGGTAGGCATTTCTGCTCTGCCCTATTTTATAGGAAATTGCCCACTCGTGCCAAAATCTTGGATAAATACCTTAATCAGGAATTAGTGAACCTCATCGATACATGTGACATTCTTGACCCCTCCAAAACGTCTTCAGAAGTGGCCATAGTACTGAAACAGCACTAGTTGCTGCCACGGATAGTATCAGGTGCCAGGTGGATCAGGGTGGGGTGGGTATCCTGGGGCTGCTGGATCTTTCAGCAGCCTTTGACACTGTTTCACCCGTGCACCTGGTACAGCATCTCCATTAGGTAAGTGTCAGTGGGAAAGTCATTAATCTCTGACAATCCTTCCTCACCAGCAGGTTGTCAGCTGTGGTGGCTTTACAGCCAAGGCCTTTTGTCTTCCTTGGAGGGTCCTTCAGGGGTCCTAGTTGAGCCCCACTCTTTTCAATCTGTATGTCGCCCCTCCAGCTGAACTGATATGCTCCTGCGGTTTTCAAGCACTTTCATATGCTAACAATACTCAGATTATCGTATACATCACTGACAGCTTGTCCTCAGTAGCTAACAAGTTACATTTTTGCTTGACTAAGATTAACATCTGGATGAATGAAAATTTTCTCAAACTAAATATAGAAAAAGCTGACGTACTGTTTGGTGCACAAGAATCCATTTGGTCTTGCAGTTGGTGGCCGGAGGAATGTGGTCCCCTACCCACTCCTGTTAAAGTGGCTTAAAATCTTGGGGTGATCTTTGATACCGCCTTGAATTTTGAGTCACAGGTCAATCATACCACGAGTACTTGCTTCTACATAATTTGGACTCTTAGGAAAATCTTTCCATTTATTCCTGTTGAACTGTATCATTTGGTGGTCATTGCTTTAGTCTCCCCCAGACTCGATTAGTACAATGCGGTTTATTTGAATATTAACGCCTTTTCATTGAATAAGTTTCAAGTGGGGCAAAATGCAGCTGCGCGCCTTATTCTTAACACCCCCAAACGAGTGTCTGTCAGAGACAATATTAGAGCACTGCATTGGCTCTCTTTTAGGAAGTGCTTCGTCTTCAAGGCTATTTGCCTAGTCTTTTTAGCCCTCCATCACAAAGGGTCTAAACATCTCTCCGCCCTCTTCAACTGGTACAATTCAGGCAGGTCACTCTGATCCTCCTCAACTATGAAAATCACCATTCCTAGGTTTTGGAAAGTTAGATGGGGAGGCCAGTCCATTTCTGAGGCTGATGCTATGGAATTCTCTGCCTGCCCACATTGCTAGACTTGACTCCTTTGCCTTGTTTAAGTCATTTTTGAAAACCTGGCTTTTCTCATCTTAAGCTCTCTGGCTTTCTGTGCTTAATGAGCTCTGTTTTTCTGGCTTAGCACGTAGATACCCTGGGGTTTAATGTGCTCTATAAATTAATTTTTCATTCCATTTCATAGGGTGAATCCTACATAAACACAATGGTGGAATCTTAGTCACAGAGATAGTTTTCCCTATATCAGTTATTCACTGAAACAACTTTTTTCACAGATCCAATCGATTTAGCCCTCTTCACCACAGTGTTATATATTCTGGGAACCCAATACCCATGTATGCACCATCCTTTTCAGACAGATAACAAGGTAGTGGTGCCCAGATGACTCTCAGGGAAGAAGCATACCGTATTTTTCAGACTAACGATTACATCTCATAAACATTTTCAACTACTCCTAAATTTGAGATACTTTGCCCTTCAACTGGTTCACTGCCACCCTGCGCTTCCCCACCTGCAATACCACGTATTATCTATATTGTTCAGGTATAGTTTTGACAGATACTAATAGGGCCATCATTAGGCATCGCTCTAGTTTAAATTTCGCCACTTCACTCAGTACACTAAACAAGCTCTCCCAGTGCATAAATATACCACCTGATTCCCATGCCAAGTAGAGAAACCCCGCCTCAGGAGTAGCACATCTTCTACAGGCGGTGCTGTCTATTAATCCTATCCTGCTCATGCCGGCTAGTGTGTGGTGTGTCCTGTGCAGGTATTTGTAGTGCACAAATCTGTGCGTACTATTAGTGAACACTTCTTGTGTTTGCCCACAACAATATAGCCACTGTTCATCCTATATTGTCTGCTTCAATTTGTTGGACTATTTATGTCTCACTATGGTCAAACGCCTGGCTTGCAATATGTCTGACATCACCCTATTATATAAATTTATTCCAAATTCAGTGAAAACAGTATTTGATATCAGTGATGACAGTAAATTCCACTCTTTAGGTCTCTATGGGTGAGAACGGAAATTTATCTTTAACAGTTCTGCATGGTACAAACGGATGTCCAGTGAAGTGTTAGTTACATTCTTTATTGCTTGATTAATAAAAATCATTGCAATTAAAACATCTTCACAATCACACCATAGTTTAAAAAAACAGTACCACAGATATTATTAACATTTTACCAATACATTCATAATTATGTCATACAACCAGTCCAGTTCACCATACATTGTACACGCAAGGAAAAAGAAATTATAAAATCTATCAAACATGGGCTAGATCATACAATAAATAATAATTTCTATTTTAAAAACATAGTATAAAATGCATCATTAATTACTTTAGCAGGATATTGCACATATTGCATATTAAAGTGCCGACGTGCAATAAGTAGTAACAGTTATAAAGTGCATCAATAATTACTATAACGGAGTAGCTTCAGTTATTACATTTCTAATTATTATCCTAACAACGTGAACACTAAATACTACAAAATACCAAACTGTGCAAAAGTCTCTTAAGTTCAAGGGATACAAATATAATAAATCTCAAACTGACTATACCAAACATTTTTCGGGTGCATGTAAAAACTTTATCAATTGACATAACAACGGGATCGACTCACCTCATAGCGACCAAATAAGTGCCTGGCAAGCTGATCTAACCCTGATCTTCAAAAATAGGGGTTTCAATAAAATACGCCGAATGTTAATCAATTTAGGACACACGCATACTATATGGACTAATGATTCTTGTGGCCATCCGCATAGTCTACAATTAGGATCCGGCCACTGCTGAATCCAAGGCTGCGTGCCCTCTTTTGTTAGATTTATTCCCATTTGTAGATTTAAAAAAGTATTTTTTATTTTTGCCGAGAAATGAGCGGTGTGGTATGGCTGAATGCGTAAAAACTGGTATGAGTTAATCACATACCATGCATGATTTTTCCCTCCTAGTGCGTTTTTATCCATCTTAAGGGATTCAGCTTTGATTTGTTTTTTAGGATTAATTTATAATTTGAAATTTTCAATTCTTGGAGCGCTATTTGCAGACCAATATCCTTTAGACAAGTTGAGATATGAGTTCTCCATTTAACAGCATAAGCAGACTTATTTATTTCTAGCCAGCAATTATACCCTAGGGAAGCAGGGGCAGAAGAAGATATAGAATACATACATTTAAAAAAAGCTCCTTCTGACACCAAACACTGTCTTTGGTGACCAAACTCTAATCTTATTCCTGCTTGACCTACTGATCTGGGGATCCCAAAAGTTGATTTGAAAGCCTTAACTACCAGTAAATCTAGGAGCTTCGCATCTTTCCCTCTGGTAATGGGTGAGCCATACAAAAGGGTTGGCTGTAACTTGGCATTCATGACTTTAAGAATATGTTCATAAAATTGACAATTCAACGTTTTCTTCAAACATTTAAAAGCAAGTATCTGAAAGAAACACATAGTGATAGATTCCTTACCTTAGAATATCCCCAGGCGTCAGTCTGGATCCGGAAAGTTTTCGTCAGCAGTACCCCTGCGCGTCGGAAGGTGGCGTCGTGTGGCTCCGCATCCGTCGTAGGCGTCGTGATCGCCGGGATGATGTCGCGGCAGCTACTTAGACGCCGCCCTCGCGCTCTGACGTCAGTTCTTTATTTTTCCGCGCCAGCAAGCGCAGATCCGGAGAGAGCGGTACCCCAGTCAATTTTTGACTGAGTTTTTGAGATTTTTGTCTCACCTTTTTGAGTTGATCGACTCCTGGTGCAGTTAGGGATGCCCGGGTTTAAATCTTGCGAGGACTGTCATCGCATGATGTCGGTGACGGACCCGCACCGCGTGTGTCTCTTCTGCCTGGGGCGCGACCACGACCCCAAGTCGTGCCCCGACTGCCGAGCCATGGCACCAAAGACTTTGCGGGAGCGGTCCCGAAAGTTGCTGAGAGGTCCCGGTCCAGAGGGAGGTCGAGGGACCGGTCGCGGAGCCGTCCTCATGGGAAGTCGTCCGAATCGAAGTCTTCGCACTCGGGGTCAGGTAAGGCGAAGCACAAAAAGAAGTCGAAAGAAACGTCCTCGTTCTTCGACTTCGACTTCCCCTCGCCGGTCGCGCGACGGTGACCTACCCGCCCTTCCCGGGTTCATCGGCGACTCCGGCCCAGGTACAGGAATTCCTGTCCGCTATGGCTCGCCTATTTGGGCCGTCGGGCCCCTCCGGTGCGCCTTCGGGCCCCATGGGCCCGACTGGGAGTCCTCGCCCTTTGACGCCAGTGACTCTGGCGTCGCCTCCGACCTCGGTGCCGCAGGACTCCCATGGATCCAGTCGTGGATCCCGGTCGACGCCGGTTGACCTAGTCACACCTCCACCAACGTCGACCCCACCGGCCCCGGTTTCAGCCCCGACGTGGATACGGTGCCGGAACGGTGTCGACCGACGCCAATTCCGACGCCGTTTGGGAATCTGTTTCCCTATATCCATCCTCCTCCTTTTCGGCCTGTGCATCAGCAGGAGGAGGAAGGGGAGGACTGGGAGGGGTCTGAGGACCCTCTCACAGCTCAATGTGAGTATAACCCGGACTGGGCTGAGGAGCTGGGGGACGCCAGTGGTCTGGACACCTCTCCAGACCTTGGCATGATGTCTCCTCCTACCATGGCTACGGAGGAGGGCGCTAGTTTTTCTGTGGTGTTGCATAGGGCTGCTGCGGCACTCCACCTGCAGCTACCTACTGTGGCCGTCAGGACTAACCTCCTGACAGAAGTGCTTCAGCCTGCAGTTTCCTCTGCGGAGCCACTGCTGCCCTTTAATGACGCACTGTCTGATGTTCTTCTGGTCCAGGCCCAGCACAGGGGCTCCTGTGGACAGGAACGTGGCCCGACGCCATCGCCCGGCACCGGGCGACCCCCTTTTCCTCTCCCAACACCCCACCCCTGAGAGCTTGGTTGTCCAAGCCTCTGCTTCCCCAAGCGCATTCCCTTCCGCACCCCCGGATAGGGAATCCAAGAGGCTGGAACAGTACAGGAAGAAGATTTTTTCTTCCGCCAGCCTCGGGCTGCGGGCTGTGAACACCGCATGCCTTTTGGGCCGTTATTCGCACTCCTTGTGGGACACGGTAGCGCAGGTGCTGCCTAGCTGTCCGGAGGAGGCCCGGACGGCGATCTCTCAGGCTGTTGCTGAGGGGAGAGATGCAGCCAAGTTCACAATCCGTTGTGGCCTTGACACCGCCGACTCGCTAGGCAGAGCGATTTCCACGACAGTGGCGCTCCGCCGCCACGCCTGGCTGAGGACAACTGGCTTTTCGGGGGATGTCCAGAACACTTTGATGGACATGCCCTTTGATGGCATTCGCCTCTTTGGCAATAAGGCAGACAGTGCTTTGGAGCGCTTTAAGGACTCACAGGCTACGGCCAAGTCCTTGGGCCTTTCGGCCATGCGCCCTCCTCCGCCTTCTGCCTTTCGCTCCTTTCGTGCTCGCGGAAGGGGCAACCCACCACGTTCGCAACAGAGCCACAGGCCAGCGCAACAGTCCACGCGCGGACGTGGGAACCGCCGCGGCAGTTCAGGGGGCCAGCGGCCGGGTCAGTCCACCTCCACCCCCGCCACCACTGCCTCCAAACCTTCCTAGTCCGACCTTTCAGGCCCATCAAACGCCAGTGGGTGGCAGGCTCCGCCATCACCTCCCCCACTGGCGCACCATCACGTCGGACAGGTGGGTTTTACAAATAGTCCAAAGGGGCTACTCCCTCCCCTTCCAGACTACCCCTCCAGCCATGCCACCTCAGTACCACCGCATATCGGGGGATCACTTGGCACTTCTCCAGCAGGAAGTTGCGGCCCTCTTGGCCAAGGGGGCCATAGCGCGTTCCGATGCCGGAAGTAGGTCGTGGTTGTTATTCCTACTACTTTCTCATTCCAAAGAAGGGCAAGGGCCTGTGTCCTATATTGGACCTTCGGAACGTCAATCTCTTCCTCCGGAAGGAGAAGTTCAAGATGCTCACACTTGCTCAGGTCTTGTCTGCTCTAGACCCACAAGACTGGCTGGTAGCGTTGGACTTGCAGGATGCTTACTTTCATATTCCCATCCTGCCGGCGCACCGGCGTTACCTACGGTTCACGGTAGGCCACGAGCATTTTCAGTTCACCGTGCTCCCTTTTGGCCTTACCAGCGCCCCTCGGGTGTTCATGAAAGTGATGGCGGTGGTCGCAGCTCATCTGCGCAGATCAGGGGTTTCAGTCTTCCCCTATCTCGACGACTGGTTGTTGAAGGCGGGTTCACCCCAGACAGTCGTCTCCCACCTCCAGACTACGGCCGACCTCCTGCATTTGCTGGGGTTCTCCATCAACGTGCCGAAGTCACACCTGATCCCCTCTCAGAAGCTCCTCTTCATCGGAGCGGTTCTGGACACGGCGCAGTTTCGGGTTTATCTTCCCGAACAGCGAGTCCGGGATATTCGGGCTATGATTCCGATCTTTCACCCCTTATCCTGGGTTTCCGTCAGGATGACCCTGAGGCTGCTGGGCCTCATGGCCTCCTGCATCCTGCTGATCGATCATGCCAGGTGGCATATGCGAGCTCTGCAGTGGGACCTGAAGTTCCAGTGGGCGCAGCATCAGGGAAACCTGTCCGACTACGTCCAGATCTCGGAGGGCACTGCACAGCTCTTGCAGTGGTGGCTCACGGACCAACATTGGGTCAGCGGCAGATCTCTCTCTCTTCCCCAACCGGAGTACACAGTGGTGACGGACGCGTCCCTCCTGGCATGGGGCGGCCACATGGGAGAGGCGGAGATCAGAGGTCTCTGGTCTCCGGCGGAGTCCAGGCTCCAGATCAACCTTCTGGAGCTTCGGGCGATCCGACTTGCACTGAAGGCATTTCTTCCCTCTGTCAAGGGGAGAGTAGTGCAGGTGTTCACCGACAACACCACCGCCATGTGGTACTGCAACAAACAGGGCGGGGTGGGGTCGTGGACCCTATGTCAGGAGGCCCTGCGCCTCTGGACATGGCTGAAACATCAGGGCATTTCCTTGGTGGTTCAACACCTGGCAGGTTCACTGAACGCCAGGGCGGACGAACTCAGCCGCAGGTGCATGATGGATCACGAATGGCATCTTCACTCGGACGTGGCGCAAGGTCTCTTTCAACAGTGGGGAGAGCCCTGGTTAGATCTATTCACCACCGAAGAGAACGCGCAATGTCAGCAGTTCTGCGCGTTGGAATTTCCAAGGCGGCACTCGCTCGGCGACGCTTTTCGTCGCAAGTGGAGCTGCGGTCTATTGTATGCCTTTCCGCCTATACCACTTCTACCCAGAGTGCTGAAGAAGATCAGACGCGACCGGGCCCAAGTCATCCTTGTGGCTCCGGACTGGGCTCGAAGAGTTTGGTATCCCGAGCTACTCAGTATGAGCGTGGATCCCCCGATCCGACTGCCTCTTCGGGAGGATCTTCGGTCGCAGCAGCAGGGGACGGTCCTCCACCCGAACCTGTCCAGCCTCCACCTCCTTGCATGGAGATTGAGCGGCGACAGTTGATTCCATTTCACTTGAAGTCTGTGATGTCATTCTGGCAGCCAGGCGTCCCTCCACTAAATCGGTATACGCCTGCAGGTGGAACAAATTTGTGGCATGGTGCACAGCAAAGGCTGTGGACCCCCTTTCTCCTCCTCTTTCTGAGGTCCTACTGTTCCTTCTTTCTTTGGCCCAGCAGGGCTCTGCTCTGGGCACTATCAAGGGCTACCTTTCTGCAATTTCGGCCTCTCAGGCTCCCTGATCAGCCCTCTCTTTTCAAGTCCCCTGTCGTGAATAGATTCCTCAAAGGCATTACTCACCATTTCCCTCCTATTCCGTTTGTGATGCCACAGTGGGACTTGAACCTGGTTCTTACTTATTTGATGTGCGCTCCCTTTGAGCCGCTTCACAACCGTCCTCTTCGTCTCTTGACTTTGAAGACTGCATTCCTGGTTGCTGTCACCTCCGCTACGCATGTGAGTGAGCTCCAGGCTCTTTCCTGTAAATCTCCTTTTCTGTCGGTTCATCCAGACAAGGTTGTGCAACGCACACGTCCATCCTCCTTGCCTAAGGTTGTCACTGCCTTCCATATTGGGCAATCTATCACCTTGCCCACTTTCTTTCTGCCTCCGCACCCTTCCAGAGAGGAAGAGAGGCTCAACCGTCTGGACCCAAAACGTGCGATCTCATTTTACCTGAACCGCACACAACAGTTCCGGGTGGACGACCAGCTCTTTGTTGGCTACGTAGGCGCCAAGAAAGGCCGGGCTGTGCACAAGAGGACTCTCTCCCGCTGGGTCGTCTTGTGTATCAAAGCCTGTTATTCTCTGGCTAAAAAGGAGCCTCCGGTGGGGCTACGCGCCCATTCTACCAGGGCGACTGCAGCTACTACTGCATTGGGACGTGGTGTCCCCCTGCAAGACATCTGTCAGGCAGCCACGTGGGCCTCGCTGCACACTTTTACTAAGCACTATTGCCTTGACAGCCAAGTCCGGAGAGACGGCTTCTTTGGCCATTCTGTTCTCCGTGACTTTCTGGTGTGATTTTGGTTCGCAGACAGTTAGACTTGGCATCTTTTGGCGTGTTTCCCCTGACTTTTTGCTTTCTGACCTCCCGGTTTTGACTCTGTTTTTGCCGGTGTAATGATTCTGCGCACTTTCCTCACTGCTGTCCAGTGGGAAAGTGCAAGTGCTCCTGTATAAAATGTGTTATGGATTGGCGTTTCCATGATTGGCCTATTTGGTTTATGTGTCAGTCCCTTGTAAAGTGCACTGTGAGTGCCAGGGCCTATAGACCAAATGCTGTTGGTGGGCTGCAGCACTGGATTGTGCCACCCACGAAAACAGCCCGTAAAGTGTAACTCGGGCCTGCCATCGCAGAGCCTGTGCGCAGCCTGGGGCTGCCATGTCGACTTGGCAAGTGCGCACACTTGCAAGTCCCTAAACCTTCCCTTTTCTACATGTTAGTCACCCCTAAGGTAGGCCCAAGGTACTCCCGGTGGGCAGGGTGCGTTGTATGCGAAAGGTAGGACATGCCCTGGTGTGTGTGGCATGTCCTGATAGTGAATTACAGCCTAGTTCGTTTTTCACTATTGCAAGGCTACCTGTTCCCCCTAGGCCAGAACGGGCAGTTTTGATTATTACAGCTTATAATCCTAACTGACCCCGGGGACATGGTAGAAATTCGAGTTTAGTATGCCTGGACTCAGAATGATAAAATGCATCTTTTAGTGAAGTTGGTTTTAACAGTCTGTGTTTGAAAATACCACTTTTAGAAAGTGGGTATTTTCTTGTCTAACCCTCCAAGCCTGCCTCTGCGAGGTTGTGTATTCCTTGTCTGGAGTGTGAGTGACAGGGGCTGGGGGATGCCAGGAGACAGGGTGAGTCAGCGCAGGGCTGAATAGCAAGATCTACATGTAGATGGGTGGGAGGAGTTGCACCTGGGCCCTGAATAGGACAGTGCCTTCCCTCCACAATGCTGGCTCCACCTCCTGTGGTGCGTCTGATGTCCCTGGCCTACTCACTGAAAGAAGGGACGGAAACTTGTCAACAAAGTGCTCCAGAACTGGTTTGGACTAGGCAAAGGCCTCTCTGCCTTCAGAGAACAAAGGAATTTGGGATATAAATATTGGGGCCCTGGCCCCATGAATTTAGATCTCGCTGGAATCAAGGAACCTGCCAGGACGAAGAGCTGAAAGAGCTGCCAGGAGGAGTACTGCCCCTTTGCTGTGTTGTTGCTTTGTTGGGATGGCCTGCAGCTGCTGCTTCTGCCTTGGGCAGTGAAAGGAAGGAACTTTCTACAAACTTGTGCTGAGTATCTCCAAGGGCCTGGAACCAAGCTGGCCTCCTGTTAAGAAGTCTCAGGGACTACAAAGACTTCACAAGCCTCTGGGTACCGCTTCTGGAACGCTGTTTCAGTTGCCACAGAGGAAGGGAACCACAACCGACTCCGTCAACCGAATCCATCCCTGACCGGTGACCTGTTTGCACCGCAGACCGCATCGCCCCGCTTCGCATCGCAACCCTGGTCTCACCGTGGGCGACGTCCGACGCCGCCAACACCGAGCCGCTGCTTGCACCGTGACCTGTGGGCACCGCAGTTCGCATCGCATCGCTTCACTGAACCAGCCGGACCCGACCGACGCGGACGCTGCAACTGGCTCAACAGTCGTGACCGCATCGCATTTGGGGCACCGCTCGCACGTTTGCGACGCACCGCTCCGACTCGCACCGCTGTCCGACGCCAGCTCCCGCACTCCGGCTTGGTCGCCTGCATCGCAACCTGTCAGCACCGCATCGAGCATCGTCTCACCCTGCATCGCACGCCTTGGACTCCCGACTCCGTCTGCACGACGCTCATCGAGCCGCTGCCTGCACCGCATCGAGGACACCGCACCTTGCATCGCTCCGTCTTGCACCGCAACCGCGATGAACGCCCGACCGGCTCGTACACTCCGTACCAGCCACAACGAGAAAGGTACTGTGACCGAGTCTGTTCACGACTCTGCTGGCCCGTATCGACGCGGTCGGCTGGAACTGTTAGACTCTGTGGTTTTCAGCATCGCGGTAGGCTCGGACGGAGCTACCGACTCGTACAAACTTTGCTTTTGTGCTATTCCTGCAAAGAAGAAGTTACCGTATCAAGCATTCGTTTTTAAAGTATAGTATTGTGGATTTTTTTTGTCGTAATTGGTCTTGTCTTTGAGTATATAAAAATTGGTTATTTTTCTAAACTGGTGTGGTGTCCGTTTGTAGTGCTTACACTGTATTACTGTTGGTTATGTGCAAATGCTTTACACACTGCCTCTGAATTAAGCCTGACTGCTCGTGCCAAGCTACCACGAGGGTGAGCAGGGGTTACTTCACGAGTGTAACACCCTTACCCTGACTAGGAAGAAGGGTCCCTACTTGGACAAAGGTGCAAGCCCTTGCCAACTAGAGATCCCATTTCTAACATTGGTTGTCAGCGGTGAGGATAGGACTTGTGTTTGCACTTGACTTACAGTGATTGGTGTGCACTACTACCATATCGCAGACCATTACGTACCACATACTGGTTCTTTTTCTTTTGGCCTATTTTTGATCTTGCCAGTTTTCAACTCACTACTTTTGTCATGCCTGACACAGCTGCATCATCCGTTGCATCTCTGGAAATTATCTTTGAGGAGGATAGGTTGGAAACCTACGCCGTAAAGGAACTACGAGCAATTTGTAAAAACCTGAAAGTCCAAATTAAAGGCCTCACAAGGAAGGAGGAGCTACAGAAGGCGCTGAGGGCCTGGGTAGCAGCCAGACATGCCAGTGGGCAGCCTGGTAATCTCAGTGAGGAGGTGGAGGAGCCTATTTCCAGGGTGGATATGCTTTTGGGTAGGGGGAACCCGCCAGGTCAGGCAGCAGCAGTCTGTCCCCAGAGGAGCTGGAGGATGAGGCGGGAGGCAAGGCAGTTTGAGCTGCAGTAGCTCAGGCTGGAGAGTGAGCGGGAGGAGAAGAGATTGGCCATAGAGGAAAGGAAGATGCTCTTAGAGCATGAGAGAGAACTGAAGGAGCTAGAACTTAGGAGTAAGTCAGGCTCAGATGGTGGCAGCAATTCGTCCAGAAAGGCAGACAGGATTGTGCACATTCCCAAGAACGTAGGCAAGGAGTTCAAGAAGGGGGATGACATACAAAGGTGGTTTCAGGGTTATGAGGCAGCCATACACATGAATGGGGTCCCTGAGGAGAATTGGGGAGGAGGATTGTGGCCACTTTTCCCTCAAGAAGCAAGGGATGCTCTGATAGCTTTGGGTAAGGGGTATCACCTCACCTATGCTGACATGAAGGATGCCCTTCTCACGAAGTATGGTCTTACTCCTGAAAAGTACAGGGATCAGTTCAGGTCAAGTAAGAAGTCTGATGCCAACGCTTGGTTGGAATGTGTGGATGTGTTCTGCAGGTCGCTGGATGGCTGGGTAAAGGGCAGTAGTGTAACAGATTTTCAGGGGCTCTACAACTTGATTGCATGGGAGCACTTCTCTAGTCTATGTTTTGCAGATCTGCGCCAGCACCTAGTTGATAGTAAGCTAACTGACCCCAGGAAGCTTGCTATGGAAGCGGACCGCTGGGTGAGTACCAGGGTCCACAAGAAAGCATTTGGGGGAGACTCAGCCAAAGGTGGGCAGGGTCCCCGCAGAAAGGTGGGGGGACAAGGGTAAAGCACAGGAGTTCTCTAAAGGGCCCCAAACTAGTACCCAGGGTAAAAGTTCCCAGCCCCCGGTGATAAGAATAAAGGGGTCTCTACAGGAAGCCTGTTGAGACCGGCCCCCGCAAGTGTTATGCATGTGACCAGGTAGGTCACTTTAAGGGGGACCCTAAGTGCCCAAAGGGGACACAGCCACCCACCGGTGGACAGTCCAAAGTGTTGGCTAGTGTAGCGCTTGGGGAGGAGGGGTGCCCACAAGAGGGTGGGGATCCCGCAGAAATGACCCTTGTCTCACTAGGGGACAGTGAGATGGTCCCAGGAAACCGGGTGCCCCCTAACACAAAGAAATATAGCACCTGGGTGACCATTAATGGGAACAGGGTAGAGGCTCTCAGAGACACTGGAGCCAGTGTGACCTCAGTCCGGTGTCACCTGGTGTCTGAGAAGCAAGTAGTCCCGGGGCATTCCACCAAGTAGTTGCTGTAGACAACTCAGAGCGCCAATGTATGGTGGCGCAGGTTCCCTTGAATGGGGGGTCTCAGGTCCCTTGAGGGTGGTTGTGAGCCCTACCATGCCTGTAGATTGTCTGCTAGGAAACGACCTGGAGCAGTCCTTATGGAAGGAGGTTGAGCTCAGGTCTCACTTGGAGATGCTTGGGTTGCCAGAGTGGGCATGCGTGTCTACTCGGTCAATGGCAGCCAGAAAGGGTGATCAAGAGGACTTGGAGCCTGGAACAGTGGCCCAAGTCCCTGCCAAGAGAAAGGGCAGGGGGCGCGGGAAACTGGCCCCCGAAGTTCTCACGGACCGGGAGGAGGCGGACCTCGAGGGGGATGCCCTGGAGCCTACAGGGGAACAGGTAGCTGAACTGGGGGACCTGCCTGAGCTGACCCATTGGCAGCAAGATGGAGGACCCTCCAGGGAGGAGTTCTGCGAGGAGCAGAACAAGTGCCCTTCTCTCGTGGGTCTGAGGCAACAGGCCACAGACCAGGCAGCAGGTGATCAGTCTGGATCACATTGGATCTACTGGGAGAATGGTCTCCTGTATAGCGAGCCTAAGGTTGCTGAGCCTGGGTCAGCCCGTGTGCTGGTGGTACCCCAGCGCTTCAGAGCCTTCCTACTGGGTTTGGCTCATGATGTGCCTTTAGCAGGACATCTGGGGCAGGACAAGACCTTTGAAAGGCTTGTCACCCATTTCTTTTGGCCCCAGATGCGCAGGAGTGCCGCCACTCACTGCAGGACTTGTCAGACTTGCCAGGCAAGTGGAAAGAGTGGGAGGAAGCACAAGGCTCCTCTCCAGCCATTCCCTGTGGTCCGCACCCCTTTGAACGGGTGGGTATTGACATTGTGGGGCCACTGGACCCCAAGACAGCCATGGGCAACAGGTTTATCCTGGTCTTGGTGGACCATGCCACCCGGTACCCTGAAGCCATCCCTCTGAGGACAGTGACGGCCCCCGTGGTGGGACGGGCACTGATGGGAATTCTTCTCACGTGTGGGGTTCCCTCAAGAGGTGGTGTCTGACAGAGGTACTAACTTCATATCCAAGTATATGAAGTCCCTGTGGCAGGAGTGCGGTGTAACGTACAAGTTCACCACTCCTTACCACCCCCAAGGAAATGGGTTGGTTGAGAGATTCAACCGGACCCTGAAGGGCATTATTATGGGTCTGGAAGAACCCATGAGGCGTAAGTGGGACGTCCTCTTGCCATGCCTTCTTTTTGCATACCGGGAGGTGCCACAGAAGTCTCTAGGGTTCAGCCCTTTTGAGCTTCTGTATGGTCACCCAGTGAGAGGACCTCTGAGTTTGGTCAAGGAAGGCTGGGAGCAATCTCCCAGGAAACCTCCCCAGGATGTATATAGCTACATGCTGGCCTTCAGGAACCAAACTAGGCATTTCAGGCAACTTGCTGAGGCAAATCTGGAAGCCAGCCAGGAGGAAATGAAGCGGTGGTACGACCAGAATGCCACTCTGGTTGAGCTTCAACCTGGTCAGAAAGTTTGGGTCATGGCCCCAGTGGAGCCCTGTGCGCTCCGGGATAAGTGGACCGGACCCTTTGAGGTAGTGTAGCGCAAGAGTCCTGTTACCTACTTGGTGGACATGCGGTCTCCCAGGAACCCTTGCGGGTCCTGCACGTCAACCGCCTGAAGCCCCACTTGGAGAGGTCCCAAGTGGGCATGCTCTAGCTACAGATGCTGGGATGGCGGAGGAGACTGAGCCTCTTCCTGACCTCCTGTCAGCCCAAGAACAAGATGGATCAGTGGAGGGTGTGAACCTCTCTACCTCCCTGACACCTGAGCAGCAAGGTGACTGTTGCCAACTGTTGGGGCAGTTTCCTGACCTGTTCTCCCTGGTTCCTAGTGTCACTGACTGGTGCGTCCATGATGTGGACACTGGGGACAGTCTTCCTGTCAAGCACAAGGCTTACAGGGTGACTGACAGGGTGAGAGCTTGCATCAAGGAGGAGGTCTCCAAGATGTTTGCATTGGGGGTAATTGAGTCCTCTCACAGCCCTTGGGCCAGCCCAGTGGTCTTGGTCCCAAAGGCTGCCACGCCTGGTGCCACACCCGAACTCCGGTTCTGTGTGGACTACCGAGGACTCAATTCCGTCACCAGGACTGACGCACACCCCATCCCCAGAGCTGATGAGCTCATAGATCGGTTAGGGGCTGCCCGGTACCTCAGTACGTTTGATTTGACGTCTGGGTACTGGCAGATTGCCTTAACCGATGGGGCCAAGGAGAGATCAGCATTCTCCTACCCCAGAAGGTCATTACCAATTCCGGGTGATGCCCTTTGGGTTGAAGAATGCCCCTGCCACCTTTCAGAGGTTGGTCAATCAGGTGTTGGCTGGGCTGGAGGATTTCAGTGCCGCCTACCTGGATGACATTGCTGTGTTCAGTTCCAGCTGGGAAGAACATTTACAGCACCTTGAGAAAGTGTTGAGGGCTCTGCAAGGTGCAGGCCTCACGATCAAGGCCAGTAAGTGCCAGATCGGGCAGGGTTCTGTGGTGTACTTGGGACACCAGGTAGGAAGCGGCCAGGTGGCGCCCTACAACCCAAGATTTACACCATTCTGGCTTGGGAGCCCCCAAGACCCAGACAGAGGTGAGAGCCTTCTTAGGTCTCACCGGCTACTATAGGAGATTTGTTAAGGGCTATGGCACCATCGTTGCCCCCTTAACAGAGCTGACCTCTAAGAGGCAGCCCAGGAAAGGGATCTGGACTGAGTCCTGCCAGAAAGCTTTTGATGCCCCGAAGGCAGCCATGTGCACGGCGCCCGTGCTCAAGGCACCTGACTTCTCCAAGGAATTCGTCGTGCAGACTGACGCTCAGAGCATGGTGTGGAGCGGTGCTCTCACAACTGAACGAAGAGGGCCTGGATCAGCCTGTAGTCTTCCTTAGCAGGAGACTACTTCCCAGGGAACAGAGGTGGAGTGCCATAGAAAGGAAGCTTTTGCTGTGGTCTGGGCACTGAAGAAGTTGAGACCATACCTGTTTGGGACTCACTTCCGGGTTCAGACAGACCACAGGCCCCTCAGATGGTTGATGCAAATGAGGGGTGAGAATCCAAAACTGCTGAGGTGGTCCATCTCCCTACAGGGAAGGGACTTTACGGTGGAACACCGTCTCTGAGTACAGAACACGCCAACGCAGATGGTCTGTCCAGGTTCTTCCGCCTTAGTGAAGAGAACTCCAATGGGGTTGGGTAGTTCTCCCTACTTTCAGCTGGAGGGGACATGTGTTAGACTTGGCATCTTTTGGCGTGTTTCCCTGACTTTTTGCTTTTTGACCTCCCGGTTTTGACTCTGTTTTTGCTGGTGTAATGATTCTGCGCACTTTCCTCACTGCTGTCCAGTGGGAAAGTGCAAGTGCTCCTGTATAAAATGTGTTATGGATTGGCGTTTCCATGATTGGCCTATTTGGTTTATGTGTCAGTCCCTTGTAAAGTGAACTGTGAGTGCCAGGGCCTATAGACCAAATGCTGTTGGTGGGCTGCAGCACTGGATTGTGCCACCCACGCAAACAGCCCGTAAAGTGTAACTCGGGCCTGCCATCGCAGAGCCTGTGCGCAGCCTGGGGCTGCCATGTCGACTTGGCAAGTGCGCACACTTGCAAGTCCCTAAACCTTCCCTTTTCTACATGTTAGTCACCCCTAAGGTAGCCCCAAGGTACCCCGGTGGGCAGGGTGCGTTGTAATGCGAAAGGTAGGACATGCCCTGGTGTGTGTGGCATGTCCTGATAGTGAATTACAGCCTAGTTCGTTTTTCACTATTGCAAGGTTACCTGTTCCCCCTAGGCCAGAACGGGCAGTTTTGATTATTACAACTTATAATCCTAACTGACCCCGGGGACATGGTAGAAATTCGAGTTTAGTATGCCTGGACTCAGAATGATAAAATGCATCTTTTAGTGAAGTTGGTTTTAACAGTCTGTGTTTGAAAATACCACTTTTAGAAAGTGGGTATTTTCTTGTCTAACCATCCAAGCCTGCCTCTGCGAGGTTGTGTATTCCTTGTCTGGAGTGTGAGTGACAGGGGCTGGGGGATGCCAGGAGACAGGGTGAGTCAGCGCAGGGCTGAATAGCAAGATCTACATGTAGATGGGTGGGAGGAGTTGCACCTGGGCCCTGAATAGGACAGTGCCTTCCCTCCACAATGCTGGCTCCACCTCCTGTGGTGCGTCTGATGTCCCTGGCCTACTCACTGAAAGAAGGGACGGAGACTTGTCAACAAAGTGCTCCAGAACTGGTTTGGACTAGGCAAAGGCCTCTCTGCCTTCAGAGAACAAAGGAATTTGGGATATAAATATTGGGGCCCTAACCCCATGAATTTAGATCTTGCTGGAATCAAGGAACCTGCCAGGACGAAGAGCTGGAAGAGCTGCCAGGAGGAGTACTGCCCCTTTGCTGTGTTGTTGCTTTGTTGGGTTGGCCTGCAGCTGCTGCTTCTGCCTTGGGCAGTGAAAGGAAGGAACTTTCTACAAACTTGTGCTGAGTATCTCCAAGGGCCTGGAACCGAGCTGGCCTCCTGTTAAGAAGTCTCAGGGACTACAAAGACTTCACAAGCCTCTGGGTACCGCTTCTGGAACGCTGTTTCAGTTGCCACAGAGGAAGGGAACTGCAACCGACTCCGTCAACCGAATCCATCCCTGACCGGTGACCTGTTTGCACCGCAGACCGCATCGCCCGCTTCGCATCGCAACCCTGTTCTCACCGTGGCGACGTCCGACGCCGCCAACACCGAGCCGCTGCTTGCACCGTGACCTGTGGGCACCGCAGTTCGCATCGCATCGCTTCACTGAACCAGCCGGACCCGACCAACGCGGACGCTGCAACTGGCTCAACAGTCGTGACCGCATCGCATTTGGGGCACCGCTCGCACGTTTGCGACGCACCGCTCCGACTCGCACCGCTGTCCGACGCCAGCTCCCACACTCTGGCTTGGTCGCCTGCATCGCAACCTGTCAGCACCGCATCGAGCATCGTCTCACCCTGCATCGCACGCCTTGGACTCCCGACTCCGTCTGCACGACGCTCATCGAGCCGCTGCCTGCACCGCATCGAGGGACACCGCACCTTGCATCGCTCCGTCTTGCACCGCAACCGCGACGAACGCCGACCGGCTCGTACACTCCGTACCAGCCACAACGAGAAAGGTACTGTGACCGAGTCTGTTCACGACTCTGCTGGCCCGTATCGACGCGGTCGGCTGGAACTGTTAGACTCTGTGGTTTTCAGCATCGCGGTAGGCTCGGACGGAGCTACCGACTCGCACTGAACTTTGCTTTTGTGCTATTCCTGCAAAGAAGAAGTTACCGTATCAAGCATTCGTTTTTAAAGTATAGTATTGTGGATTTTTTGTCGTAATTGGTCTTGTCTTTGAGTATATAAAAATTGGTTATTTTTCTAAACTGGTGTGGTGTCCGTTTGTAGTGCTTACACTGTATTACTGTTGGTTATGTGCAAATGCTTTACACACTGCCTCTGAATTAAGCCTGACTGCTCGTGCCAAGCTACCACGAGGGTGAGCAGGGGTTACTTCACAAGTGTAACACCCTTACCCTGACTAGGAAGAAGGGTCCCTACTTGGACAAAGGTGCAAGCCCTTGCCAACTAGAGATCCCATTTCTAACACAGACCTACCACCGGGGTTGGTATTCTAAGGTAAGGAATCTATCACAATGTGTTTCTTTCAGATGAACAAGTTACTTACCTTTCGTAATGAATATATCTGTAAGAAACATTAGTAGTGATAGATTCCTTACCGCCCCACCCATCCTCCCCGTTCTGCGAACTGATTTCTAGGGTTAAGGTCATCCCTTTCAGGGCCCTAGTTTCAATGCACCAGTGGTCAGTATCTTGCATGGCTCTGAGTTCCTGGCGCGGAAAGTCGTGTACAGAACTGACGTCAGCGCGCGACGCCGGCGTCTAAGTAGCTGCCGCGACGTCATCCCGGCGATCACGACGCCTACGACTGACGCGGAGCCGCACGACGCCACCTTCCGACGCGCAGGGGTACTGCTGACGAAAACTTTCCGGATCCAGACTGACGCCTGGGGATATTCTAAGGTAAGGAATCTATCACTACTAATGTTTCTTACAGATATATCGTTACCGAAGGTAAGTAACTTGTTCATTAAAATCACAGTTTTTGCCCTTAGATCTTTAAAATGGTATTTAAAAGAGACTCTGTTATCAAACACCACCCCTAAATATCTATATGTTTTAACAACTTCAATTGGCCCTGCTCTGGCCCTCCATGTATTAAACTTCTGTTTTGCAGGACCAATTTTCATGATTTTAGTTTTTTTAACATTCAGTTCAAGGCCATTTGTTTGTTTATAGTCATCAAAAGCATTTGAGTCTTTGTAGGCCAATAGGGGTGTGGCTCAGAAGGATAGTGTCATCAGCATATTGGAGGTAGCTAATTTGCACCTCCCTCAACCTTGGGGCCTGGGCATTAACAGTGTCCAGATGCTGAAGAAGAGCTGATAAGAATAAGGTAAAAAGGCAAGGGGCAAGGACACAACCTTGCTTTAGGCCTTTATATGCTCTGATTTTCCTTGATAAAGAACTACCATCACCCAGCCTGACTTGAACCCAGGTATCCGTATACAAAAGAATGATAGCCTTCAACAGTTTCCCAGGTACACCCTAGCCAAGCAATTCTTTCCATAACAAGTTTTGAGGCACTGAATCGAAAGCTGCCTTTAGGTCTATAAAAGCAATGTATAAATTTTGTTTTCTTAAGACAGCCCACTCCGCAAGTAAAGTAAGTGCCAACAGGTTGGTAGTGGTAGATTGGCCCTTCCGAAAGCCAGTTTGGTTAAGCGGAATGATGCATTCCTGCATAGCCAATTTTTCCAATTCTCTAAACAGACTTGAGGCAAAAACCTTAGCATCAACATCTGTTAACAAAATTAATCGATAGTTGTTATTTCGAATTTATTGTTATTGTTATTTCGAATTTATAAGGCGCACAGCTACCCAAGGGTTTCCCGGCGCCGCCTGACAGGGACCAAAGAGAGAAAAGGAAGAAATCTATTGATTGAACAGCCAAGTTTTCAATGACTTACGAAAGTGGGCAAAGATGGTCTCTTTCCTTAATGACAGAGGGAGGGAGTTCCACAAAGCGGGGCCCAGGCAAGAAAAGGATCTGCCACCCATGCGTGACAATCTGTGCCTAGGAACCGTAAATTTAACTTGAGTGGATAAGTGAAGGGGACGTGAAGGGACATATTGGTGGACAATAGTGTTCAAGTATTCCGGGGCCTTGCCAGTTTTAATCTTAAACATATAGGTTAAAGTTTTAAATTTGAAGCGGTTCTCAACTTTAAGCCAGTGAAGTTCACTTAGAGAGCTTGAGATGGAATCAGTTCTCGAAATGCGGCAAAGTAGGCGAGCTGCGGCATTTTGTACAACCTGCAACTTGTGTATCACATCCTTATTGGCTCCTAGAAAGAGGATGTTGCCATAGTCCAGGCGGGAGGTGACAAGAGCCTGGACTACAGTTCTTTGAGTAGAAACTGGCAGCATCCACAAAATTTTCCTGAGCCATCTAAGGATGCAGAAGCAGGTTGCAGCCACCTTTACCGCCTGGTGTTTCATAGAGAGCTGGTCATCCATAATGAAACCCAGATTACGGGCTTGGTGGGTAGGCTGAGGAAAGGCGCCCAGTTCAGGTGGCCAGTGTTGGGGACCCCAAAGCTCTTTATTATTCCTCAGTATCAACACCTCGGTCTTCCCTGTTAAGTTTTAGTGAATTGGCTTGCATCCACCACGCAATTTACTTTAACCCTGTTTGAAGGGATGAGGGTTTGGACGCTCCATCAACAGAAAGGAGAAGATTATTTGGGTGTTGTCAGCGTAGGAAAAGATCGACAACCCCGCCTCAGCGGCAATATTCGCCAGAGGTTTCACATAAATATTAAATAATAAAGGGCTAAGGATAGAGCCCTGTGGTACCCCGTAGGGGGATGCGTGGGTTTTGGAAGTCGCAGCTGAGGAGAAGACCTGGTACGTACGGTCCACCAGAAAATCTGCCAACCATTTCAGGCAGGCCCAACCACCCCAATGGATCGCAAGGCTTGCAATAGCACAGTGTGGGATACCGTGTCAAAAGCGGCACTCAAATCCAATAGTATGAGTGTCACCGGCATTCAAGCGACTGCGCAACATCTCAGTAACTCCTAAAAGCGTGGTTTCTGCTCGTAAAAGCCTTTCCTAAAGCCTGATTGAGAGGGATGTAAGAACCTTTGAGACTCAACATACCGAGTCAATTGCAAGTTCACATGTTTTTCTAGAATTTTGGAGAAGATTGGGAGCAAAGAAATGGGCGTAAAGTTAGACAACTGTGCCGGATCAGCATGTGCTTTCTTTAGAAGTGGGAGAATCATAGCATGCTTCCACTCCAGGTGGAATCACGGCTTCCTGTAAGGATGCATTAAGTAACTCCATGATCAGCCTTCATGGCAGGTAACTCAATTTTCTGTAACACAGCGACAGGAAGCGGGTCTAAGGGAGAACCAGATTTAAGGCACCCTAAGATCAGACTAAAAGAAGTGATATCTAGCGGGATTGTCAACCGGACCACTTTTATAAATAGGCTGCAATATGCTACCTTGCCATGATGCTGGCACAATTTCCAATGTCAATACTTCATTGAACAATTTGTGTAAAATTCTGGCCCACATGTCAGCATTGGCACGGAACAAGGCATTAGGTAGCCCATTTGGACCGGGAGCACCATTTGTAACAGTGCTAATATTTGATTACAACTTATACATTCTAAATTAATACTCCAATCAAAACTGGAATCACTAAGTTTCACAGAGGTATTCTTCCTCTGGCACATGCCACTCTCCATATCAATAGCTGATGTACGATTTTTCCCATAACCAAAGCACATATCTCTTTGATTTACAGCTTGATCCACCGTACCATACAAATTAGTAATAAAAGTTACCCAACCAGTTTCCGATATATTTACACAAAATGCCTTGTTGCCTCCCCTTTCAAGTTTAATAATTACTTCCCAAATTTTTTTTGCATTGGTTTGTTTACAGGCAACCAATAAGCTGTTCCAAAGCCCTGTTTGATAATTAGATTTTGCCTTCCAAACTTCTTGTATATAATCTTGTCCAAGTTACTTTATGTTTTCTTTATAAACAGAGTAGGATTGATGGAGTTTGGGAGTATAGGCCCCCCGAACAGCTCTATTAAGAGATTTTTTTAACTTAAGTAGCTTAGAGGTGAACCATATATTGCTGTTGGACTGCAAATTACTCCACCAGGGATGTTGTTATGAAATTCTATTTGTTGATCATATTGATATCCCCCAGCTTGCTCTGATCACCTTTCTTTACTAATGTTTTAGCAGCTTGTGTTATTTCCTCTTCTTTATCCATATGTCACACTAACCTCTTCAGGTTATATGAGGAGTGGCCCATGTTCGGAAGTTCATTAGGTCTAGAGTTGCACTTCACTAAACAATTAAATGTTGCTATATGAGGATTATGATCGCTTTCGAGCCGAGGGATTACCTTATATTCAGACAATTTTGTTCTCAAGTTATTTGAAATAAACGTATAATCAATAATTGATCCTTGTTTTGAATTTTTAAACGATAGATAAGCCTAGATTTTTCTTTTAGCAAACTAAATCCAGCCTGGGACATTATATCACAACACTCTTTTGCAATTCCGTTAGTCTTGCCATTTACTGAATGTAAAGGAATCAGATGCAAATTAAAATCACCAGAGACAATAAGGCCGGCTTCAGGGTGCCGGATTATTAATGTACTTAAGATATCTCGCAAGACATACAGTTGCGTAGTTTTATTTTTCCTGCCACTTAGACATTAAGTATAATTAGACTGAAGTCAGTATTATATAACACAAGGCATTGTAGCCAGACCAGATCAAAATCCACCACTTCTACAACCAAATTTAGGTTGGCTGTAATGTAGCACGAGAGCCCACACTTTGCACGGCCCAATTTATTAGTTCACACCGCCCGGAGGCTATACTCATTGAGCCCAAGCAGGGGGGTTGTTTGTTCTCGCCATGTTTCTTGAAGTAATAAAATTGTAAAAGAATTTAGAAATAATATTGTATCAGGGTCAGACAGTAGATGGAACAGCCCATGAACATTCCAA
Organism: Calotriton arnoldi; assembly: GCA_963921515.1. Classification (NCBI taxonomy): domain Eukaryota; kingdom Metazoa; phylum Chordata; class Amphibia; order Caudata; family Salamandridae; genus Calotriton; species Calotriton arnoldi. Next base: position 834,811 of record CAWUFW010007773.1, on the reverse strand, counting down.
GAGCATAGACGTAATTGCACAGCTTTAACATCTGTAGCTAAAAACTTTAAATTTCCATCTCCTCGATGCACACTTGCAAGAGTAGCTGGAAGCCAGGACCAATCCTCCACTCGCACATTATTTTTAGGTAGCCACTCACAAATTCGACCCCCTGTTTGTGAGTTGGTAATCAGCAGGCCTCTACTGTAGGATTGATTAGCTGATGGACCTGTTGCACCTCTAAGTACTGGATTTGGCTTATTACTTTCGGCCATTATTCTTTCCTTTTCCACTTTAGGGGCCAATACCTCTAGAATCAGGGGATAATCTAAAGGGGTCCAGTTCTCAACCTTAATACCACATTCCATAAAATACAGACCTGAGTGTAAGATTTTGGTCACAACTTCATTAGAGGTCCAAGTTGTAATAGTGGACTCACGAAGAGAGTTTGGTTGAACTTGTTTAAACTGCAACAACACCAAATCAGTGGTTTTAATTAACCCTGGGCGTAGTTTGCATAGCAGCACTACACATAGCTACACGAAGTACACTTTAAACTACGCATAGCTACGCAAATTGCATAGTGCGTAGCTGTGTGCTTGTCTGCACTGTGCAATAATTGCCAACAACATCTTTCACAGTACAAGTTAAGATAAAATAAGTATCTCTGTCTTTATATGCTAAAATGCATACAGTCATTTCACAAAAGTGAAACGATAAATTAACAAGCAGTGAGAGAGGTGATGATTTTGGGATCCTCCCTAACCTAGGGAGAGAACCAAGCAGATGCCTTGAAAACAAAAAGCACATCTTGTTGAACGATTCGGTGGTGGTCCCATCCTCTTAGGACCACCCCAAGCATAGTTATTGGCAAAATACAATCCCAACCAAAGGCCCTGCAAAGCATTATGGGGCGAGATTAGCAGTGGGCAGTGAATATTATAGTATTCAATATCAAAATAATTCTACAAAGAGCTGCAGTTCAACTAGTCGTTACTAGATGTCCCTCACGAGTCAAATGCAAAAGCATTGAAATTATCATTCATCAAGCTGCAGTTCCACTAGTCGTTACTAGATGTCCCTCCACGAGTCAAATGCAAAAGCTTCATGAAAGAGGGTTTCAATGCTTTTGCATTCGACTCGTGAGGGACATCTAGTAACGACTAGTGGAACTGCAGCTTGATGTATTAATAATTTCAATGCTTTTGCATTTGACTGCGTGAGGACATCTAGTAACGACTAGTTGAACTGCAGCTCTTTGTAGAATTATTTTGATATTGGACACTATAATATTCACTGCCCACTGCTAATCTCGTCCCATAATGCTTTGCAGGCCTTTGATTGGGATTGTATTTTTGCCCATAACTGTGCTTGGGGTGGTCCTATGAGGAAGGGACCACCACTGAATCGTTCAGCATGATATGCTCTTTGTGTTCAAGGTATCTGCTTGGTCCTCCCCCTAGGTTAGGGGGGACCCCAAAATCATCACCTCTCTCATTGACTGATTGTTTCATTCTCAAAGTTCATTTTTGTGAATTGGTTATATGCTTTTTAGCATGTAAAATTGCTTTATCAAAGCATTTGTAGGTGTTGATGATTTTGCTGGTACGCTACGTCAATTCACGCAGTTTTTACACTGTGCTACATGCAATTTGCGTAGGGCGTAGTAGCACAAACTTTGCATGCTCCGTAAGCGTAGCGTAGTACATCGCCCAGGGTTACTTTTAATAAATGGTAAATCCAGAAGTGTTGAAATTATTTTCAATATTTGGCTCCGGTTAAGACTGTCATGAGTACCCCGAGATTCATACAGGGGATGCAGTACTAGTTTTTTTTCCCGGTTAATAGTACTATTATCCAGTCTACAGCTTAGAGAACTTGATGGTCCTGGTTTGCTATCTTTAGCTAAAATGATATGTGAAAATACTTTTGACGGAGTTAGACTCTGCGTGACAGTAGGCTTTATCATTTCAGCTGCACTTGACCTATTCGGAAAGTGAACCACCTGATCTTGGGACGGGAGCATGGTCCCCTTATATACTTGCAATTTAATCTCCAATTGAGGATGAGAATTTATTTCCATACCTGAATATACCAGGGACGGCTCACACTCACTCAAACTCTGGGGCTTACTGTCACACCTAATCCCATCTCCCATTTTAATGCCTACTGTATCAGGCTTGATTGTACCAGTGGCATTAAGAACTTCTTTTTTTCTACCATTTGCAGGTGCCTGACCTCTACTACTGAAACGTCTGACTTCTTAGCCTTATTCCGAGCTTTCCGCAACCTTTTTCTTGCCCTTTTAGATAGCGGGGGACGATCACTAAAACTATCTCCAGAGCTTGAACATGGGGAATTAACAATCTGAATTGACTTGATTTTCTTATTTACCTGAGGGGTATGACCTTCATCAATTTGTGTAACCAAGCCCAGACAGACCTCTAGTTCCCCTCCAGACTCCTCTGGTGCCCTAGTATTATCATGACTCACATCTTCCTTGGAATGTTGCTGCTTCATGTTCACACTAGGTACACCGACTCCCAAGTTGTTATGACAAACCGGGGTTTGGTCTGGAAATGAATTCCCAACTGTTTTTTTTACTTCATCAACAAGTGATCCTACAATTGTAGGGAGATCGGACACCTTATCTAAAATGTGAGAACATGTGCATCTAATTAATTGATAGTTAGCCTCAGTCTGAGCCTTAACCACCAAACTTGTCAAATTTTATAGTTTTGTGTCAGTGCCGTCCACATAGACTGCTAAAGTGTTTAGAAGTTCCACCTGTATTTCAAGCTTATTTGAATAGAAATCAAGTGCGCTATTTATAGCATTCATTGTATTTAACAAATTTTGCCACACACCATTATTATCTGTGCTTTTATAAATAGCAGAAAGCTCATCAAGTATAGGCGAAACGTCATATTTATCTTGGAACGAGAGATCTACAGAGTTCAACAAATTATCTACTTGAACAATGTTCTGTACACTATGTTGACTATTTATGGTGTTACTTTTTAAAGGGACTAAAATTGGATGAGCATCTGATACCTGCTCCCCACAACATATCCCTGAACTGAATGGACTCAGAATACTCTTATTGTTCGATAACTCCAACAAAGACGATCCTAGACTCTCACATATCCTCTCGTCCCCAGTCTTAGGTGACCGAGATGTCAAAAAGCTTTGATTTGCTTGGTTCGCTTGCAGTTCACCCAAGCAGATAACGGAAGCATCACTATCATTTGAGAGCTTGTTACACTTGGATATGTCCAAAGGAGAATCCTCCGCCTGGTGTGCACAGTTCATTCTAGGCTGCAACTTCATTTGGGTAGTCAACACATTTGCCTGCACAGCTTCAGGAGCATTATGAACTGGAGCTTTAACTACTACTTCATAAGGGAATTTATAGCCATCGGTGCATTTAAGTTTTAATGTGTGAGAGCTGCTGACTGTTTTCCACTATCTCTCAGCTCGTCCCTGTGAGATATGGCACCTTCACAAATTGCCTGGACTATAGATAAACGCATACTTTTCAGTGCAGGAGTAGATAGAGGCAATTCGGCTTCACAATTGCCTTCACATTGGGCACTATCTTTCTGTTTAAAAAAATCCTTAATACTTGGCTGGGAAGATTGAGTCACTCCGCCCCCCCGGTGAAGGTTTGATTGTAAGTTAGCCCCATGGCACTCAATGCACCCCCTGGACTTGATGATGGCCCATCTACAGCCAGCGAGTCCTCAAGATCTATATCGATTGCCTGCGAGGCATCCTTTTGAGAGCAGGTTTGAGTTTTCCTTGCGGCTTTGTGCCTTTTTTGTAGTTGATCTTGAAAAGAAAGTTGCACTTGTCCCCTTGTGCGACCTGACCTCATGATGTGAGCCTAGTTACTCCGAGGATGGCACAGGGCACAGGGAGCCTAATATCAGAGCAGCAGGCTCTTATTAAGGACCGACGCCTCACCTTTAAGTATTCGTTTGATCCCCTTTGCCTCACTAATCTTTTTTCTCCTGCGGGCCCCCACGGTTTACTGTGGTTTCAGGCAGGCAGACAGGCTTGCTGGTTAGCTGGTTGGCTGGTTAGCTGCCCAGATGACTTGCTGGTAGTGGGCACGGGACACAGCCCACATACGTCGTGTCAGGGATATCCACGCAAAACATCTAGAAACCCCCTACCAGGGGTTTGTGAGCCAGGCTGCCGATAAAAGCCTACTCCCGCCTGCTCCTCCTGTCCACCCGCAAAAAACCTACTTTTCAATCTTTTATAGGCTGCTGAAATTTTGCGTCTCTTTAAAATCTCTCCTTAAGTCTCCTTCCTCGATGATTAATGTGTTATACTCCAGACTTTCGGGATAGAGCGGGGAACACCAATCCCCACCCACAAGCTGCACCCCGCTCTAGCCGGGCCGCTTCGCGGGGGTGGGGCACTCACTTAGCGGTAGCCTGCTATGGCCACTGCGCTCGTCCCGGGAGGTGGTATTGTAAAATAATATAAATATAGATAAATATAGATATAAATGCGGCGGTAAGTGAGGCAGCTACGGAGTTACTAAAGCATGAGTTCTTTGAGGCCTGTAAGGCTTGTGAGGTTTATACCAGACTTATACTAAGGGCGAATTACGGCTTTAAGTACCTGCCCCTATCCTCAAGGTCGATGCCAGTCACCTCCTCCGCTCTTTGCTTTCTCCCGCTCCACTCCACGTTGCTGCTCTACAGCAATTGGAAATGCAGTGTTGCTCCAAGGCCACGTGAACCCAGATCCGGCTCCAGACAGCCAAACCGCCAAAGTTTACCAAATAAACTGGGTGGAGCAGGGGCTAGAGCATGAACAGAGTGTAGACGGGCACCAACAAACTGCCAGCTCACCTCTTCTCCTCCCCCTACTCTGTGTTGAGCCTCGCCCGTCTCTTTCCCGGCCGTCTTACCTCACCTGCAGCAGCTGTGATCAGTGGGGTGTGGTGTGGTACGGGCGATGAGGGCGGCACAGCACATAATTAATGCCGGCCCAGCCCGACTGGCTCCTCTGCGTCTCTCGCGACCTCCTGGCCGCACTCCTACCCGGACCAAAGCCTATCAATGGGCAATGTGCAAACAGCTAGGCTAGGTAGTTAAGCGCAGGCTCACTGCTCATGATCCTGCACACAACGCCGCTTGCAGCTGCGTGGTCCGCAGTCCAAGCTCCGCCTCTGACTCTGACTTCCGTCTTCCGGCACACAAGGCTCAGTAACTGCTCAGAGATCCAGTTCCTTCAATCAGTGAAGTGTATGGGCTCCTATCTTGGTATTCTTATAGTGACATAAACCTGCCATCTACTCCCACTGTCTTCAATTGTTGTTGCTGAAGCCGCTTCATAGAGACCGGCTCTCATGTCACTTCTACCTGGCTTGAGTGGCGAGTAGATGACATTTACACTGCATATATCCACCAGTCTTGACCATGCCCAAACTGTTCAGTAAACTGTTTGTATTTCCCCACTTCAGTCTTATAGGTTTTTTCATTATTACTGTGTTCGATAGGATCATGTCTATCTGTCCCTTTCAAGGGGCCTGCCTAATATTAGCAAACCAGTGGTGCGCAAACGGAGCCTGCGCTACTAGGTAATATACTTCATAGTTAGGTGCTGAAAGCCCTCCCATCTTAAAAGGCATTTGCATAGTCTTTCAGCATATCCAGGGCTGTTTCCCTTCACATGCTAGCTTCACCATTGGTTAATTAATTTGCTCAAATAATTTGCAGTTTAGTGGAAGAGGAATATTTTGAAAGAGATAGAGCAGTTGAGGCAGTACCACCAGCCTCATCTTGGCTACTCGACCAGCCATTGATATGAGAAGTCTATTCCACTTTTCTACTTTGGAAGCAATTATATCTGTGCATTAGTCATCTGATAGAGACTTCTAGCTGCAGATTCCTTACCTTAGAATTTCCCAGGCATCAGGCTAGATCCGGAAACTTTTGCTGGAGCAATACCCCTTGTGCGTGCCGTATGGTGGCTCCATTCGGCTCCTCGTGATGTTGGCGTTGTTAGAGTCAGTTATGACATCGCAGTCACCTATATAGGCACCACCCAGGCACGCGGACATCAGTTCTTTTCTTTCCATGCCAGTTAAGCGCCGATCTGGGAAGAGATACCCCTCTGGCGCTTTTTGGCAGGTTTTCTCGACTTCAAGGTTTTTTCGTGTGTCGAGGGATGTCTTCGAGGAAGACAGGTTTCAAACCATGCAGCGCCTGTCACCGCACCATGCGGGTTACCGATCCCACCTTGTCTGCCTTTGGTGTCTCAAGCGCGACCACGATTTGAAGTCGTGCTTAGACTGGCGGGCCATAGCTCCGAAGGCCTTGCGGGAGCAGGCCATGGAGCTCCTTGTGGCTCGGCAGTTGACACCGTCCAGCGAGACTCCGAGGAGATCCCGGTCCTGAATTCGCCGACCGCTCCCGGAGCCCCAAGTCCTCTTCCTCCCACTTGAGGTCCTCGGGACATTCGGGGAAGAGGCACAAGATGTAGAAGTCCAAGCGGACTTCATCTTCGTCTTGACTGTCGTCCGTCGATGAATGAGACAAGGAGCACCGACGCTCTATGCACGGTTCTGTGGAGCCAGAGCCAGGCTCGACTCTGCGCCTCCCTCCCTTTCCGGGAGCCGGAACGACCCCCACTCAAATCGAAGAGTTTTACGAGGTCATGCGACACGTTTTTAGCAGGCTGACTTCTCTGGTGAACCTTTGGGTCCTGCTGGGTCAGAAGGGGCCCATCAGATTTGACACAGTCAGCTCTGGCCACGGTGCCGGTAGAACCTCGGGGATGCGGTTCCAGATCCGGGACGACGCCGGTCGTGCCAGCGCAACCTTTCCTGGCGTCAAACCCGACGGTGCCTACGGAGCTGCCGGCGCCCACCGGCTGCTCCAGCCCCAGCCTTATCCCCGACGACATGGAGTCGGATTGGCATCGCTCTACGGTAATTCCGGCTCTGGTAGAGCCCAGGGGTTCTATTTTGTCACCTGAGCATTTTCTTGACGTTTCAGGCACGGGAGAGGATTGGGAGGGGTTTATGACCCTTTTGAACACCAGGGTACAGAGCAGATGGACTGGTATGTGGAACCTGGGGAGGCCAGTGGACTGGACACATCCCCAGATGCTGGCAGGCTTTCTCCACCAACTGTGACTACGGAGGAGTGGGCTTCTTATGCCATGGTGGTAAGGACGGCAGCTGCCCTCTGTGCAGGTCAGGACTAATCTCCTGACCGAAGTGCTTCAGCCTGGGGCTTCCACCTCTGAACCCCCTATTGCCCTTCAGTGAGGCACTTACTGATGTCCTACTAGGCACGTGGTCCAAGCCTAGCACAGGGGCTCCTGTGAATAGGACAATTGCATGCCGCCATCGCTCGGGCGACCCAAAGTTCCTCAGCCAACATCCCACTGCTGAAAGCTTGGTGGTGCAGGCTTCTACCTCCCAGGGCGCGTTCCCTTCCGCCCCGCTGGATAGGGATTCCAAAAGGTTGGAATCTCTTGGGAAGAAGATGTTTTCTTCCTCCAACCTGGCATTGCGGTCGGTGAATGCTGTATGCTTATTGGGCCGTTTTTCCCATTCCCTTTGGGAGAAGGTTGCACAAGTGCTGCCACAAGTCCCAGAGGAGGCCCGGTCTGTGCTCTCCCAGGCGGTTAAGGACGGGAGAGAATCAGCAGCAAAATCCACCATCTGGTGTGGACTTGACACAACTGATTTGTTGGGCAAAGCAATTTCATCGACGGTGGCATTACGGCGCCACGCCTGGCTTAGAACATCTGGCTTCTTGGGCGATGTCCAGGCTAATTTGATGAACATACCCTTTGATGGTTCTCGTCTATTTGGTGAGAAGGCAGACTCGGCCCTGGAACGTTTCAAGGATTCTCGTGCTATGGCCAGGTCCTTGGGTCTTTCTACAACACCTCATGGCCAGTCTAGCTTTTGCCCCTTACATGGCAACGGAAGGGGGGTTCCAGCCGCGCCAGCCCTATCCTAGACAACGTCCTGCGCAGACTTCCCAAGTTGTGTGGGTAGGTGGATGCGGCTCATTCGGTCCTAGGAATGGAAGCCAGAATTCGTCAGCCACCCTGCCCTCTGCAGCCGCAGCCTCCAAGCATTCCTAGGCTGTCTCTGCAAGACCACGAGGGAGAATCCATCATCATCTCCCCCACTGGAGGTCCATAACATCGGACAGGTGGGTCTTGCAGATGATTCAGGAGGCCTGTTCACTGCCTTTCCTTTCTTTTCCTCCTCCTATTCCGCCAAACCGAGAACGGCTGGCGGAGGATCATTTAAATTTGCTCCAAGAGGAAGTTACAGCTCTCCTGGCCAAGGGGGCTATAGAGTGGGTGCTGAAAGAAGTAGGCAGTGGCTGTTATTCCCGCTACATTCTGATCCCGAAGAAGAACAAAGGTTTACGGCCCATTTTGGATCTTCAGACCGTCAATCTCTCCCTCAAGAAGGAGAAGGTCAAGATGCTTACTTTAGCTCAGGTCTTGTCTTGGCTAGACCAAGAAGACTGGATGGTAGCGTTGGACCTGCAGGATGCGTATTTCCACATCCCCGTCCTGCCGGGCCACAGATGTTACCTGCAGTCCAAGGTAGGTCATGAACACTTTCAGTTTACCGTGCTCCCCTTCGGCCTTACCAGTGCCCCCCCGGGTGTACACCAAAGTGATGGCGGTGGTTGCAGCTCATCTGCACAGGTTGGGGGTTTCAGTCTTCCCCTACCTCGACGACCCGCTGTTGAAGGTGTCCTCTCCCTAGGCTGTCGTCTCCCACCTTCAGACTATGGCGAACCTCCTGCATTCGCTGGGGTTCTCTATAAACATGCCGAAGTCACACGTGATTCCTTCTTAGATGCTCCCTTTCATAGGAGCTGTTCTGGACACAGTGAAGTTTCAGGCCTATCCTCCCGAGTCCAGGATATTCAGGTTATGATTCTGATGTTTCAGCCTCTATCCTGGATTTCGGTGAGACTGACTCTGAGGCTCGTGGGCCTCATGGCCTCCTGCATCCTGTTGGTAAAGCATGCCAGGTGGCGTATGCGGGCTGTGCAGTGGGACCTGAAGTTCCAGTGGGCACAGCATCAGGGAAATCTCACCAACATGGTCCAAATCTCGGAGGGAACTGCAAGAGATCTGCAGTGGTGGTTGATGAACCGCGATTGGGTCAAAGGTAGACCCTTCTCCCTTCCCCAACCAAATCACAGTGGTGCAAATGTGTCACTTTTGTGATGGGACGGCCATCTGGGAGAGGTGGAGATCAGGGGACACTGGTCTCCAGCTTAGTCGGGACTCCACATCAACCTGTTGGAGCTTCGGGCAATTCGGTTGACATTGAAAGCATTTCTTCCCTCTGTAAAGGGGAAGTTAGTGCAGGTGTTCACAGACAACACCACCGCCATGTGGTATTGCAACAAACAGGGCGGAGTGGGGTCCTGTGCCCTTTGTCAAGAGGCCCTGGTTCTCTGGGCATGTCTGGAACAGCAGGGCATAATCTTGGTAGTTCAACACCTGGCAGGTTCTCTGAATGCCAGGGCGGACAAACTCAGCTGTCAATGCCTAGCGGATCACAAATGGCATCTCCAGTCGGAGGTGGCGCATGGTCTCTTTCAGCAGTGGGGAGAACCTTGGTTAGATCTGTTCGCCTCCGAAGAGAATGCGCAATGTCAGCAGTTTTGCACACCGGAGTTTCCAAGGCGGTTATTGCTCTGCGACGCTTTCCGTCGCGAGTTGAGCTCAGGCCTGTTGTACGCCTTTCCGCCCATACCACTTCTGCCCAGAGTCCTGAAGAAGATCAAGAGCGACCGGGCCCAAGTTATTCTTGTGACTCCGGACTGGGCAAGGAGAGTCTGGTAGCCAGAGCTTCTGAAAATGAGCATCGCTCCTCCGATCAGGCTGCCACTCCGGGAGGATCTTCTGTCGCAGCAGAAGGGGAGGGGTCTCCACCCAAACCTGTCAACTCTCCGCCTCCGTGTGTGCAGATTGAGCTGCGGCAGTTGATGACTTCTGACCTTCCACCTGCGGTATGCAGCGTTATTTTGGCGGCCAGGCAGCCCTCCACAATACTCCTGCCATTGGCAAAAGTTGTAACATACTGTACAGAAAGGTCTATTGACCCTCTTTCTTCTTCTCTATCTACTGTTCTTCTTTTCATTCTTACTCTTGCCCAGCAGGGCTCTGCTTTGGGTACTCTTAAAGGTTATCTTTCTGCTCTATCTGCTTTTTTGCTGCAGCCAGACCAACCCTCTCTCTTTAAGTCTCCAATTGTAAATAGGTTCTTGAAAGGTATTGGTCACTTGTTTCCACCCACGCCCTTTGTCATGTCGCAACGGGACCTTAATTTGGTACTCACTTTTCTTATGTGTGCTCCCTTCGAACCTTTGCACAACTGTCCGCTCCGGCTGCTTACCATCAGACAGCCTTTCTGGTGGCGATAACATCTGCCCATAGGGTGAGTGAGTTGTAGTCGCTATCATGTAAGCCCCCTTAAATGACTTTTGCAGATAAAGTGATGCTTTGCACCTATGCTTCTTTTCTTCCAAAGGTGCTGATCCCATTCCATTTGAGTCAATCTATCACACTGCCCACCTTCTTTGCTCCTCTGCATCCCTCTAAAGTAGAGGAACCTCTCCACCGCCTGAACCCAAAAAGAGCATTTTCGTTCTATCTTGACCACACAAAAGAGTTCCGGGTGGATGACCAACTCTTTGTGGGATACGTGGGAGCTAAGAAAGGTCGGTCAGTGCACAAACGGACAAGTTCTCACTGGGACATTCTCTGCATAAAAATCTGCTACGCTTTGGCTAAGAAGCAGCCCCCTCAGGGATTAAGAGCTCATTTCACTAGGGCAAAGGCTGCAACTGTGGCCTTGGCTCCGGGTGTCCTATTCCTGGACATCTGCCAGGCAGCAACGTGGCCACTCTGCCCACGTTTGCTAAACACTACTGCTCGGACAGTCAGGTCCACAGGGACGAGCATTTTGCCCGTTCGGGCCTGCAGGACTTTCTAGTATCATGAATTTTTCCGCAGCCCACCGCCAGGAGGGTATGGCTTGGGTATCTATTCTAAGATAAGGAATCTGCAGCTAGAAGTCTCTATCAGATGAACAAGTTACTTACCTTCGATAACGCATTATCTGATAGAGACAATATCTAGCTGCAGATTGCTTACAGACTCACCCATACCTCCCTGCTCTGCGGACTTATTCATTAGGGCTAGGGTTACTCCCTTTTTCAGGGCCCTAGTTTTGGCACACACTTACGTCAGTCACTTCATGGCTCTGCACTCCTGGCGTGAAAAAGTACTGGCATCTGCACGCCTGGGTGGCTCCTATATCGGTGACCGTGACATCATAACCAACGCTAACGATGCCGACAAAGTCACTCGGAGCCAAATGGAGTCACCTGATGGCGAGCGCAAGGGGTATTGCTCAAGCAAAAGTTTCCAGATCCAGCCTGACTCCTGGGAAATTCTAAGGTAAGGAATCTGCATCTAGATAGTGTCTCTACCAGATAATGTGTTACATCCTAGTGGTATTGTATTCACAAGTATCTAACCAAGCTCTCACGACGTATACTATAGGATATTCTAAAATGGGGGCAGTGGTGTCTCTTGTCAAGGGCATCATTATTGATTTTGACAAATGAATTGTAAGGCCAGACCATCTACTATATATTATAATATCCTTAGTTAAGGGATTCAGGGTTCGATTTATACTTTGGTGGTCAGGTCGTCCTCCGCAAGGGTGACAGAGTATTTTACTCCATCGCCCTGGCTGAGGGCCCAACAGCCAAACTTAGAAATGTTTGTTGGCCCGACAGACATTTCTAGCATTCACATGAACCTCCTTCAAGAAGGTTCATATGAATACATTGTGACTTTGATGTATAAGTACGTCAAACATGACAGAGCCCAACGTCAAAGTTACGTTTTCTTTATTTTCAAAACAAAACCCCAACGTGGGATTTTGTTTTTGAAAATAAAAAACAGTCCCCCTTTCCCCCCCCCTCCCCCCTCCCCCTAACCATTGGAGTCATCTCCCATGGTGAGGGAGGCATTTTTATGTTTTTACTGCCTCTTACCACCAGGGTTTTCCTGACAGTGACGGGCGGTAAAAGACGGCCATGTGTTCACCCATTTAAATTGGGCAGGGGGACATATCGCCAATTCTCCTATGGCCCTTACTCCGTTGTGCTATCATAGAAGTTTGACCCCTGCAGAGGCGGAGTAGTCTCAGCTGTTGCTAAACTATTGAACCATTATGTTGGTGACACCAGTGATGGCATACCCTTTCCTCAAACATATAAATCAGGCCGTCAGTGAGGATTATGGATTTTTGTCAAGTAATAAAATACCGTCTGCATATAACAACAATAATAATATCCTGTGCCTTCCGAACCTCCTACCTCTGGTGATGTGGAACTCCCTGATTAGACTGGCCAGGGGGGTCTCTATTGCTAGGTCAGTCAGAATCAGCGATAATTAGCGGTCACCTTATTGTTAAGGTTCCCAGATGACTCAAAGACATCAGGCACACTCGGTTTCAGTCCTGTGCTTTTCTTAAACAAATTATTATTTATTTGTGTTTGTTAACCAATATCACAACTCCGATAATTCATTAGACTGTTAAGGTGAAGGCCCGGAACTGGAAAAGAGCTCCCCTGCTGACATGGTGTCAGCTGGTAATCCTCACTCATTGCACATAGGCAGTGCTTCACTATAATTGGCTGAAAAAATACATATTGCTAGTGTGGGTGGTGATGCATGGGCGAGAGGCGGGATTGCACCTGAGATTGGGATGCTGGCTCTGGAAGAGGCTTTCCAGAGTTGTCCAAAACGCAGGCAATTCCCAGCCACGTCTAAAGAAGGAGAACAAGAATCTTATGATCACCATGAATTAATATTTTTCTGTTTACAATATATATAGAGAAAAAGGAATAATTAAAAAGCATAATTGAATTGAGCTTTAGTTTTATTGAACCTAAAAGTAATAATTTAAATAAACTGCAACGATGTATTGCTTTCGGCGACCTCTAACACCCTCCTATTACGCCCTAAATACTATGCATTTCAAAAATCACTGTTCTAGTCCCATTTGATATTGATATTATTCTTGGCTGTAACAAATGTTTTGCACTGTCTATACATATGTTTGCTTGACATGGCAACGGTGACAGGGAAGTAACTGATGCATTTATTATCCCAACTTTCAACACTGCTGCTCAAAGATCCAGATGAACACACATTTCTTTTCCTTCTTTTTATCATGGACATCTGTTATTATTTATCTTGTCGTGTACTAAAGACACATTTTTGCATTGAACAGTCTAATTTAAACAGCAGATTTTGTTACGCCTGGCTACAGTGCGCTTTGCAGTATCCCCCAGCTCAAGAGAATATAAGAGGCTGTCAGTGCTGATTTGAGCAGCTATACATTTTGCATTATGTTTGCATTGTTAAGGGTGCTAAAATAGTAGTTTCTCTCTGCGATTACACTACTAAGCTTTTTCCGACTCCAATGCTGCCCCTGTTGCTCCCTGTGATATTGGTACAGCAGCAAGCATTTCAGGGAAGTAACACAATGCCCTGCAGCGCAGGGCGGCACCACGCCCTTCAGTGGCCCCCATTCAGTTCAAGGCAATGATTATTTGTGAGATATGGAAAATTCATGGGCTTCTCATTACATTCTGCAGGAGATCCATCATTTTGCATTAAGCCACTGTACCACAGCAGTTTCAAAACAGCAGTGACCACAGCTGCTTTAACAGCAGTAGCCTTGCCATAAATCCCAGCTGCCTCCATGACATGCCTCCATCAACAACAGCAGCCATTGCAGCTTCACTCACAACAGGGCCCACAGCAGTATCCAGAGCTGTTAAAATGGCAGCAACCACTAGGACAACAGCTGCATCACACCAGTGACCATATCACTAAGAATGCTGCCACCATAGCAGAAACAAAAGCCACAACAATAGTTACCATCAAGGAATGGACAAGAGCAACGACCACAGTTGTAACAACAACATCATGGACAACAGCAACAACAGCTACCACAACAGCAGCAGTTGTAAAGCTGCATCTTGACCATTCATCATAATAAGCAGATAGTTGTCAAGACTCCTCAAGCCCCTAAATTCAGGTGTTGGCTTTGTGATTTTGGCAATCGAAAACAATGACTTTAAGTTCATATATGCTAACAGTGGCACAGGACCAGGCATACTCGAGATCAGGGAATACACAACACTTCGATGGTGAATGCACTTGCAATGGATGAGGGAACACACTGACACCATCACAACAAATTCAAATACATTGAAATGGTGATCCTCTGGCAGTAGGTTAGGGAAAACAATGGACAATGAGACAACTGCACAATGACAAGGAACACACCTGCGCTGGAAAAAGAAATTCACTTACACTGGGACAAAAAACACTAACGCTGAGGCAGGCAATACCATGACACTGAAATGTAGATCATTTTTACTCTGAGACAGGTGTGCAAATGGAGTGGACAGAGAATGTACCCACTCTGATACAAATGATAGACACTGGACAAGGACTACATAAAATTGGCCATATAATTCACTGACACTAAGAAAGGGAACGTCGTGACACCTAAACAAGGATTAACCAGCATTGGACCTTTCAGTAATTTACAATCTATTTTTGAATATTTGTCCTGCCCCCCCCAACATATGACCCTGGAGGCCTTTGTTTTGTTTTCATTATTTGTCATTGAAACCAGAAGCATATGTAATGAATTAAAATAGCCAGTCTAAGGGGTCGATTCCGATCCCGGTCGGAGGCGCACCTAATACCATTCGGCCGGGAAAAAAGCCAGGCGAATGCCTGTTTCCCGACCGATTCGCACATACGTCCGAACGAGCAAGTACGATGCGCACAACTGCCCAAATCCCAACCCAGTGATACTCACCCAATACAGGTCCTATTCTCCGACCGAGGCGGATCCGGAAATGCAGAATCGAGTCGCACGGAAGCAAAAATGCAGCTCCGTCCGGCCGGACAAGTACGATGCGCTTTCCGTACGCGCCGAACCCGTCGCTACGCACGGCACGTCAAAGCATCCGGGAGAGGCGCACATAAGCTCCGATTCGCGCCACAAGGCGATCCACGGCTCACGAGACGAACACGCCAGCGGCGAGGACGAGGCGAAGCAAAGAGAAAGACGAACGAGACGAACCAACCATGAATCCCATCGTGCCGATCCTACCAATATTCTACATCTATTACCGGAACAGGCACGGACGCGTACGGCGCAGAAGGTAAGTCAGACACCAACCACAAAAACAAACAACACGTACCCGACATATCACACACACCCATAGGGATGCAGAAATTACTTACACCAGCAACAGCAGCACCATAGGGGCGGGATGGCCATCACCAATGCCACATATACACATAGGGGCCTGGATGCTCACCACCACTACCACCCCTACTCAGGGGGTGCCAGATGCCTACCACTACTACCACCTCTACCCATGGGGGGCTGGATGCCTGTCACTACTACCACCTCTACCCATGGGGGCTGGATGCCCACCACCACTACCACCCTACTCAGGGGTGCCAGATGCCTGTCACTACTACCACCTCTACCCATGGGGGCTGGATGCCCACCACCACTACCACCCCTACTCAGGGGTGCCAGATGCCCACCACCACTACCACCCCTACTCAGGGGGTGCCAGATGCCCTGTCACTACTACCACCTCTACCCATGGGGGCTGGATGCCTGTCACTACTACCACCTCTACCCATGGGGGCTGGATGCCTGTCACTACTACCACCTCTACCCATGGGGGCTGGATGCCTGTCACTACTACCACCTCTACCCATGGGGGGCTGGATGCCCACCACCACTACCACCCCTACTCAGGGGTGCCAGATGCCTGTCACTACTACCACCTCTACCCATGGGGGGCTGGATGCCCACCACCACTACCACCCCTACTCAGGGGTGCCAGATGCCTCTCACTACTACCACCTCTACCCATGGGGGCTGGATGCCTGTCACTACTACCACCTCTACCCATGGGGAGCTGGATGCCTGTCACTACTACCACCTACCCATGGGGGGCTGGATGCCTGTCACTACTACCATCCCCACTCATAGGGGATGGATGCCTACCACTACCACCACCCCTACTCATGGGGGCTGGATGCCTGCCACTACTACCATCCCCACTCATAGGGGATGGATGCCCACCACCACTACCACCCCTACTCAGGGGTGCCAGATGCCTGTCACTACTACCACCTCTACCCATGGGGGCTGGATGCCCACCACCACTACCACCCCTACTCAGGGGTGCCAGATGCCTACCACTACTACCACTTCTACCCATGGGGGGCTGGATGCCCACCACCACTACCACCCCTACTCAGGGGTGCCAGATGCCTGTCACTACTACCACCTCTACCCATGGGGGGCTGGATGCCCACCACCACTACCACCCCTACTCAGGGGGTGCCAGATGCCTGTCACTACTACCACTTGTACCTATGGGGGGCTGGATGCCCACCACCACCACTACCACCCCTACTCAGGGGGTGCCAGATGCCTGTCTCTACTACCACCTCTACCCCTGGGGGCTGGATGCCCACCACCACTACCACCCCTACTCAGGGGTGCCAGATGCCTGTCACAACTACCACCTCTACCCATGGGGGGCTGGATGCCCACCACCACTACCACCCTACACAGGGGGTGCCAGATGCCTGTCACTACTACCACCTCTACCCATGGGGGGCTGGATGCCCACCACCACTATCACCCCTACTCAGGGGTGCCAGATGCCTGTCACTACTACCACATCTACCCCTGGGGGCTGGATGCCCACCACCACTACCACCCCTACTCAGGGGTGCCAGATGCCTGTCACAACTACCACCTCTACCCATGGGGGCTGGATGCCCACCACCACTACCACCCCTACTCAGGGGTGCCAGATGCCTACCACTACTACCACCTCTACCCATGGGGGGCTGGATGCCCACCACCACTATCACCCCTACTCAGGGGGTGCCAGATGCCTGTCACTACTACCACCTCTACCCATGGGGAGCTGGATGCCCAAGCACCACTACCACCCCTACTCAGGGGGTGCCAGATGCCTGTCACTACTACCACCTCTACCCATGGGGGGCTGGATGCCCACCACCACTACCACCCCTACTCAGGGGTGCCAGATGCCTACCACTACTACCACTTCTACCCATGGGGGGCTGGATGCCCACCACCACTACCACCCCTACTCAGGGGTGCCAGATGCCTGTCACTACTACCACCTCTACCCCTGGGGGCTGGATGCCCACCACCACTACCACCCTACTCAGGGGGTGCCAGATGCCTGTTACTACTACCACCTCTACCCATGGGGGCTGGATGCCCACCACCACTACCACCCCTACTCAGGGGTGCCAGATGCCTGCCACTACTACCACCTCTACCCATGGGGGCTGGATGCCTGTCACTACTACCACCTCTACCCATGGGGGCTGGATGCCCACCACCACTACCACCCCTACTCAGGGGGTGCCAGATGCCTACCACTACTACCACCTCTACCCATGGGGGGCTGGATGCCCACCACCACTACCACCCCTACTCAGGGGGTGCCAGATGCCTGTCACTACTACCACCTCTACCCATGGGGGGCTGGATGCCTGTCACTACTACCACCTCTACCCATGGGGGCTGGATGCCCACCACCACTACCACCCCTACTCAGGGGTGCCAGATGCCTACCACTACTACCACTTCTACCCATGGGGGGCTGGATGCCCACCACCACTACCACCCCTACTCAGGGGGTGCCAGATGCCTGTCACTACTACCACCTCTACCCCTGGGGGGCTGGATGCCCACCACCACTACCACCCCTACTCAGGGGGTGCCAGATGCCTGTCACTACTACCACCTCTACCCATGGGGGGCTGGATGCCCACCACCACTACCACCCTACTCAGGGGGTGCCAGATGCCTGTCACTACTACCACCTCTACCCATGGGGGGCTGGATGCCCACCACCACTACCACCCCTACTCAGGGGGTGCCAGATGCCTGTCACTACTACCACCTCTACCCATGGGGGGCTGGATGCCCACCACCACTACCACCCCTACTCAGTGGGTGCCAGATGCCTACCACTACTACCACCTCTACCCATGGGGGGCTGGATGCCTGTCACTACTACCACCTCTACCCATGGGGGCAGGATGCCTACCACCAACAACACCCCCACTCACAGGATGGCTAATGCATGACACAACAAGCACACACCAACATAAGGAATGCAACAAAAAGACATCCCCCCCAACACCATGACAAGCGTGTGTAGACTGTGTCAAATGCCTACAACACTGAACATGACTTTGAACATACAATGTGACCCCCTATCACATGTGTCACACATAAATGTGTGTGGCCCCCACAATGCAAGCAGACCATGACCACTGTGGCAATGGGGTCTAAGCCCCCATCATCACAGTGACCAAAAGGTAAGTGTGGGGTCCATAGCTGAAGCACATCTTGCACATTGTGGCAATGGGGTCTAAGCCCCCATCATCACAGTGACCAAAAGGTAAGTGTGGGGTCCATAGCTGAAGCACATTTTGCACATTGTGGCAATGGGGTCTAAGCCCCCATCATCACAGTGACCAAAAGGTAAGTGTGGGGTCCATAGCTGAAGCACATTTTGCACATTGTGGCAATGGGGTCTAAGCCCCCATCATCACAGTGACCAAAAGGTAAGTGTGGGGTCCATAGCTGAAGCACATTTTGCACATTGTGGCAATGGGGTCTAAGCCCCCATCATCACAGTGACCAAAAGGTAAGTGTGGGGTCCATAGCTGAAGCACATTTTGCACATTGTGGCAATGGGGTCTAAGCCCCCATCATCACAGTGACCAAAAGGTAAGTGTTGACATAGAAAAAGCTGCAACTGCCAAACTGCATGGATGATTCCTGGTCACAGAACAACAAACACATCAGTGGCAAAGTAGTGCCTGTGTCCCATAGCAACATAGATTGGGTGAGGCAAACAGTGCAGTGCAAATAAGACATACCTTTGGCCATGTGCAGACAAACATCACCCATGGGGGCTGACACTGTCAACATCCATCAATGACACAATGACAGAAGTGACCATCATAATGCAGACCCACATATTCGCACCAATGGGCACACAAATGTAGATACCCTGTGGAGACTGTAGATGTGAGGTGAACAAATAACATACCATGGCAGCAATGGGACACACAAACAATGATCATTGTGCTGACTGATGACCTAGGAGTCCCAGGGACAGCAGGTCAAACCCACCAAACAACATACAGCCAATAGCACACTAAAGATATGCCAATGCAGTGGTGCAGATGCACAAACAGGCAGACCCACACTGCACAACAAACACAACAGGTGAGGGGGGTGCCAGTGTCCCCAGGCAACCACACAACACATGATGAGGCCTGAATACCAATTACACAGATGCACATACAGTGCCACACAAAAGTAACTCATGGATCCAAATCCCCTATGTGGGCAATCAGGCATTGTTAGATGAGAGGGAGCACAAATTACACATGTCACACAAGCATGTAGGAACTGCAACTAACACAGCAAGAGACAGACCCACCACAGCACTACCCCCAGGGACCCCATATTGTGCTGACACTAGCCTGCATGATAATCCCACTGTGATGACAATGTCAGATGTCGTTCACACTGTGAAACCCAGCCATGTGTCCTGAGCAACTAACTACCATCACACCTACACAAGCTCCAACCAATCAGCACGGCCTGCCAGCCAAGGCCAATATGGAGGTAGGGGTCTGGCCGTTGAACAACTCACTTTTGCACACACTCAACACCACACACCCTGATCTCCACCAATGTGCAGCAGTGAAGCTCACATGGACTGGTGACATTGCACATGCACCCATGACAATACCAGGGGTGGTGGTGGGAACCAAGGTGCAGAAACCCATCACACATGGCCAGTCAACAAGACTTGTCAATGTCTGACACACAGCACAGTATGCTGTACATGGGCATGATGTGAAATCCACCACAATCAATGGGATCCTGGCCATAGTCACACACCAATGAAGAAGCCAAGGTGACACACGAAGAACACACGTACACAACTACCAACATTGCAGCTCTGACCCTGAGGAGTGGCATCAGTCACACACACAACGTGTCACAATCACTGTAAGCTAACACAAACTGTAAATCACATTACTCGTGTAAACAACAAGTGCCAAGGGAATCCTGAATGTGTCCCATCTGCGTTTGCCCACATCCCCAGCACTGACAACAAAGACAACCTGGGATGACAACCTCATGAACATTAGTTTGCCATGCACCCACATCACAGAGAAACCAGGTCCAAGATGCTGGATGAACACAGAACAACTCAGCAAGCATCACAAACAGGAACATCCCTAGGGACACAGCCTGTGTAGGAAAAGGGAAGGGAACACGCACAGACATGCTTACACAACACAGGCCCACGCAATGTCACCAGATTACACACTGCCATGAGGGCACAACACTCCTGTGGAAGGTCCGCTGTGCCAAACCTTGTCTGTGCACGACCCAAACATGTCAGCAGAACACTCCGTCAGTGAGTCAACAACCACAACACACAGAAGGCTCTGCTCACATCAGCCTGGGTACGGGGGTGTCACGTCAGTCATCTGCACACACACCAAACACCTGTCAAGCAAGTTGCACTGTATGCACAGATGAGTCCTTCGACATTGATGTGCAAAACTGCATGTCCAGTGGAGCTGGGCACACAGTCAGGGAAATAGGAACATTGAACAGTGCTAAGCCCACCAGATGTGCATCAGTGTAAGACAAAGATGTTCATTTACAAATGCAAAAAGGACATCCCTGTGTCAAATGCTGAACATTACACCCTCAGACTGTAGCAAAGGATGCCATAGATCCAGAATACAACAGGACACATATCCCATGGACCACATGGAGTCCATCACTGCAACACTTCATCGTCCTGATGTGAACACTATTACAACTGCAAATGCAGGATGCTACTCATCCACATCATGTACATCAAAAGAAAACCCAAAAGTAAACAAAAAGAGGCTTTATTCAGCAAATGTCAGGGTAAAAACGGAAGTCCAAAAGAAACTAAGGCCAATGGCCAGTCCAAAATAACAGTACCAACGGGGTGAGAAGTGACAACTGGTCACACATTGCTTGCCTGCACTGGTACGGTTGGGGGACATCCCCTTGGAGGGGCATACAAGGGGCAGGCCAGGCACCGCAGGGACAGGATCAGGGGATGGCAGAGTGAGGCAGTGAAGGGGTGGTGGGTGCAGGAGTGTCACCGGCAACTGCAGTGGAGGTGTCTGACTCAGGGGGGCCGGCACCACCGTGGTACACAAGTCAGTTGGTGTGGGTGCTGCAACCACTGCAGTGGGCTGGACTGATGTAGTGGACTGGGTACCCACTGCAGTGCCCGAGTCAGACGTGGTGGTTGTGGACTCCACTGCAGTGCATGACTCCAAGGAAGTGGAAGGGTGGGCAGATGAGGTGGGCAGGACAGAGGGGGGACCTGGTCACAACAACAGTGCCACTAACAGGCAGAGCGTCTGGGTTGGGGGTGGAAGAGCAAGTGGCAGGGGGAGGGCCTAAGCAGTCTGGGGATGCGGTATCGGTGTGTGGGGGAACCTGGGGCAGGGTGTGGCGGGGGAACCTGTGCAGTGGTGGCCTGGGGGATGGAGGAGAGAGACTGGGCGCTGGAGCTGCGTGGTGGTGGTGGTGGGGTCTTGCTCTTCCTGCTCCGGGGGGACTTCCGAATGGGCTCCTGTGTCTGCCTGCGCCTGGGGGAGGGTGTCCGGGGGCGAGGGCACTCCTCTCTGTGTGGGTGGACTTCCTCTTCCCCTGGTGTGCTGGGTCAGCAGGAATGGTGGGGAAGAGGCCGAGGTCACACAGGAAGACCTGCTGTGTATGTGTGGTAGCAGGCGAGGCAAGGGAAGGGGTCTTGGAGGGAGAGGATTTGGAGGACTGCGGAGTGAATGTGGATGCCTGTGTGTGTGTGTGTTCCCCATCACCTGTGTCTGTGGTATCAGTCCCCTGAGGATGCTTGTGTGCACGTCTTGCCTTACTCTTGGGTGTGTCTGTGCTGCTTGTGTCTGTGTGTATGGATGACTGTGCAGGTGTGCATGTGCTTTGGACAGGTAGGGGGCAGGAAGTGTGGATGGGGCAGAGGTGGGAGGGGTGAGGGACTGTTGGAGGAGGGACACTGCTGCCGTCAGGGAGGAGTCCATGGACCTATTGCTCCTCTGTAGGGCAGACATACCCGTCGAGATGCCCTCCATGAACGACACCAGCTGTGTCAACAGAGTGGTGTGTGCATGGAGGACACTCAGCATTGCTGTCTGCCCTACATGGAGCTGCCGAAGGAGGTACACAGACTCCTCACTCAGGGCAGCAGGGGACACAGGGGCAGGGGCTGCGGTGCCTGGCACGAAGGAGACACGCTCCCGAGCACGGGAGCCTCCACGGACCTCAGGAATGGGAGCCGATGGGAGGGCGGTGGTGGTGGTGGTGGTGGCGGGGCCAGACAGACTAGCTGGCCTTTGGTGGCTGCCGAGACCCGCCTCCACAAGGGAGTCATCCTCCGAGCTGCTGTGGTCCCCAGCTGAGGTGGATGGTGCTGAGGACTCCTCGGTGTGGCTCCCCTCGCCCTCCGTGCCACTGGGTCCCTCTGACCACTCGTCCGATGCTGACCCAGTCTGGCTCCGCTGCTCCTCCTGGTCCGTGGAGCTGTCCCCTCCTGTGGCCGTGGATGTATCTGCAAACAATTAGGGAAACAGACAAACATCAGTCACCTGCACTGACCGCACACACCACAGTAAGTACAGCACATTACAGAGCAAGCCCTGGCATCCTTAGTTGAACATTGCCTAAAGTCCTCGCACAGATTCGGGGAAGCCAATTGTCAGTCTGATGGTCAACCATGGGACTCACACCCCTCCTGCCCTTGCACCCATCTGTCTGGTGCCTGTCTGATGGTAAGACCCCAGTGTGGACACATGCACCACCTACACAGTTGTTGGACATTGCAGGGAACACGGTGAAGCATGTGAACATGCACACATCACATCTCTTGCCACTGAGTCAGTGCAGGTGTCAGGATAAAGGGATGGCCAGATTCTAATTAGAAATGCATGTGATGCATACCAGCACCAGACACCATGATGCACCCATGTCCGGATAGTCAATGCCACAATGGGGTGCATGTTGCACATGTACCTCCCCTGCAGGATCAGTCCCAGGAAGTTGAATGCCATGACACAGGAATGCGTGCAAAGTCATACATTACTGTCTCAAGTCACATGGCCATGGCAGCCAGACAACAACAGTCTGCACTGTGTCACAATCCGAGGGCATGGGGAATGCAAGTTATGTGACTGACAAGTGCACCTGTCCATCCCCCAGAAACCACATCATCTGTACTACTATTTGACCACGTCATACCAACTGGACATATGGGGGACATGAAACACAACTCCTTGAACATGAGCACCTCACAGTGTGCTGTGAATGAAAATACAGCTTCCTGAAAGTCACAGTCGCAAACACCTGTGTGCACAGTCAAGTGATCAGACACCTATAAGTCACAGAAGTATCGTCTATCATGGTCACATCTCAGATGGCATGCTGAGCCCCAAACGATGAACATACCAGTAGTCCTGACAACGAAGACACAGCACAATGAGACAGAGGCAGACACCTGAGGGTACATTTCACTGATCACAACATGCCAGATGATACACGGGAGTGGGAGTACAGAGTGTATTGTATGCACTGGAGTAGGCATGACTGTCCAGCTCCACCTGTAAGAGGGATGAGTCCTGGACAGTAGGCAGGTGGCTAAGCATGTGTGAGACACTGGATACACATACTCCTGAGGCCCAAATATTGTTCCCACCAGCAGCATGGGTGTGTGCCACATTCCCCAGGGACATGTGGTGAGTCAGAGCAGCAAGCGGACCACATATCAAAGTTACACGCAGATCACATGTCAGAACTTAGGCACTGTGTAGGCAATTTACCCACCCATGAATCGCACAACATAGTCACGGGAACAAATGCTGTCCCCCACCTTGAGCAAAGCAAAATGCAATGACACAGTCCCCAAATGACACAGTTTCCTGACTATAAGGGCCACACATATGCGTATCAGAGGAGAAGTGGGCATGTAACAAATGAGGGACATGGGTCCTGGACCACATGACTGATGTACTGTGGAAGTTTAACCAGGCCAGAGGAGGGCACATAGCATGTCAGACAAAGTGCACAGTGCAGTCATGGACTCACCCCCTCCTTGCTGCTGTCTGTCCCTCAGCTGCCCATCCAGGTCAGGGAAGACCACCGCCAGGATCCGGAGCATGTGGGGGGTCAGGGTCCGGTGTCCGCCCCTCCTGCGAGGAGGCGACAGCTTCAGCTGGACCCTTGCGATCCTCCGGGTCCAGCCACGAAGGTCCTGCCACCTCTTTTGGCAGTTGCGGATCCTGCGCCTGTAGACCCCCACGGATCTTACTTTCCGGGCGATGGTCAGCCAGATTTCCTGCTTCTGGTGGGCATCAACCTGTGAGGATGACAAAGTGAAAAGGCCATTACTACACATGCAACATATCCGTGCATCACACAGTTGGATATACATGTCTCAATTACAGGGGCATATGATGTACACAGGCAGTGCAACAATGGCTATGAACAGTTTGCCAGCAGTCACTACATGGTATCATTGCATGGGAAGTAAACCTAGTTGGAATGCACTGTTACTGCACTGTACCAGTTCAGTGCATGTAACTACACACTTTGGGGTGTGACAACTACTCAGTGGGCATGCTAGCCAGTGGTGTGCACAGTGAAAGTCCTGCTAGTCAGACAACATGCACAATTAGTGATGCAGTGGACAGCACACTCACCTGCTCCCCTGGTTTCCCATACAGCTTGCTGTACTGTGGAAGGAGGCTGTCCAGCAGGGCCTGGTTCTCCTCAAGGCTGAAGGCTGGGGCTCTCTCCACAGTACGTGCCATTGCAGGAGCCAGAGGATGCATAAACAGCAGCAGTGTTGGTGGCAGATGTCGTCCTGGAGCATGTAGTGCAGGCAAGTGAGCTCTCAGGGGAACAGCCAGCATTATATGTGTGCTGCAGAGGCAGATACTGTCCCATGTGTCCAAAGTGATAGGTCCAAGTCGTTTGCATCTTCTAAATCTGACCAATCCATGGTATAGCAGCACTAATACACGCCCACAGCATCCTTCAAATCTTCAACTTCATGACACCCATGATTTTGCAACATTGTTGTGGCTGGCCAACTGAATTCACTGCATCAGACTCGTTGGAGCTTCGACAACGCGTCCGTTGCCATGCCAGGCCCCAGCCAATGTGTGCGCACCGATCGGTCCATTGCTGTACAACGCGTACCCGCGATACAACGCGTACCCGCTCACATTGAATGCAATGGGCCGGCCGGGCACACCGATCGGTCCATTGCTGTTCAACGCGTACCCGCTCACATTGAATGCAATGGGCCGGCCGGGCACACCGATCGGTCCATTGCTGTTCAACGCGTACCCGCGATACAACGCGTACCCGCTCACATTGAATGCAATGGGCCGGCCGGGCACACCGATCGGTCCATTGCTGTTCAACAGCGTACCCGCTCACATTGAATGCAATGGGCCTGCCGGGCACACCGATCGGTCCATTGCTGTTCAACAGCGTACCAGCGATACAATGCGTACCCGCTCACATTGAATGCAATGGGCCGGCCGGGCACACCGATCGGTCCATTGCTGTTCAACAGCGTACCCGCGATACAACGCGTACCCGCTCACATTGAATGCAATGGGCCGGCCGGGCACACCGATCGGTCCTTTGCAGTTCAACGCGTACCCACTCACATTGAATGCAATGGGCGGCCGGGCACACCGATCGGTCCATTGCTGTTCAACAGCGTACCCGCTCACATTGAATGCAATGGGCCGGCCGGGCACACCGATCGGTCCATTGCTGTTCACAGCGTACCAGCGATACAACGCGTACCGCTCACATTGAATGCAATGGGCCGGCCGGGCACACCGATCGGTCCATTGCTGTTCAACGCATGTACCCGCGATACAGCGCGTACCCGCTCACATTGAATGCAATGGGCCGGCCGGGCACACCGATCGGTCCATTGCTGTTCAACGCGTACCCGCGTTACAACGCGTACCCGCTCACATTGAATGCAATGGGCCGGCCGGGCACACCGATCGGTCCATTGCTGTACAACGCGTCCCTGGACAAGTCACTGGCATATGTCACCATGCCTGTCACAGGTGAACATATGCCAGCCACATAGACTTCCCAGGGAGTATGGGGCACACCTACAACACCACAGCCTGTCCACACTGTATCCTAAGGCATGTAAGGCTGCATTACCTATTCCGTGTATGGGGGTGAACATGTTGTTCTGTGGGTGTCACTTCGGGGCAGCCACTCCCAGGCTGTGCACGTGTTCATGGGGACAGGATCCTTGGTGTGTCGTGCACATGACCACTGTGATGTGCAACTGTTCATTCCTGAGCATGTGGCATGGTCACATTTCACGGTGGTGTATGTGTATGTCATGTCACATACCCCCTGAGTCCCATGTGGGACGGTATGTACGTCCCAGGGTGACCCATTGGCACAATAGTGATGGTCCTCCACAGTCTGTGTGCATGTTGTGTTTACAATGTCTCTGATTCCATGTGCACAATGGGAGACAGTCTCCACATCCACGTTGTTTGTGCATGAACTTTGATGTTGTGCGTGTGTGTGTCACAGACGTCCATGTCTGTCCTGACGAGGCAACAGGGACCACTACCTGTGGGGTTCATGGTTGTTTTGCTGTGGTGTATTCATGATGCACCATGTCATGCCAGTGTCCATGTGGCAATACAGGGTCCCTGGGAATCTACCTGTCGATGAGCTGTGATGCCTGGGGCACATCTGTCCACACATGTCACTGTGGGGTGTGTTTGGAACGTGGCAGCAGTAGATGGGAACTGTGACACGGCCTCATGATATCCCATGGCACAACATGGGACTTGTTGATGCCACTTGTTGAACTGTGATGTTAGATGTTGGCCATGTAGGTGCCATACATGTCCTTACGGAACTGCACACATCATGTACTTGTGTCTCATAATGATGTATCATGTGATATTGTGTATGGTCAATGCCACATATGTGGGGTGACTGACATTCTTTCTTTGTTCACCTATGCACTGCAGGGCACCAGCTGTCCATAGACCATTCCCTGACCTTGCATCCATGGTGGAACGGGACTGCATCCGACGGTACCGCTTCACCAGGCCGCTGATTGAGGAATTGACGGTGCGCTTGGCCCCACATTTGCAACCTGGCCGGACATACCCCACAGCGCTGACCCCCAAGGTGAAGGTGATGGCAGCCCTACACTTCTTTGCCACCGGTACCTTTCAACACACTGTGGCGTCTGCTGGTGGGATGTCACAGACCATGTTCAGCCGTGTGCTCCGCGATGTTTTGGAGGCTATGTTGAGATACCTGAACCAGTACATCTATTTCCCTAGACCTCAACAACTCACTGACGTGAAGAGTGACTTCTATGCCCTGGGGAGGATGCTGCATGTCATTGGCTCCATTGATGGGACACATGTGGCTTTGATACCACCACAGGCACATGAGCAGGCATACAGGAACCGCAAACATTACCATTCGGTCAATGCACTGGTGGTATGTCTTGCTGATATGAGCATCTCACACGTGTGTGCCCGTTTCCCCGGTTCTGCACACGATGCCTACGTGATGAGGAGTAGTCGCATCCCGAGGATGATGTCACAGATGCGGAACCAGCGTGCCTGGCTTGTCGGTGTGTACTGACTTTGTACCATTGTGTGTGTTCTGCGATGTAGTATTCCACCCTCTTTTCCAAATCAGCTAATGTGCAATTGTCCATATGTAGGTGACTCCGGATACCCCAACATGCCGTGGTTGCTGACGCCCCTCAGGAACCCTGTGACACCAGCCCAGATGCGCTACAATGAGGCACATGGTCGGACCAGGAGAGTCATTGAGCGGACATTTGGTCTCCTGAAGAGCCGCTTCCGCTGCCTGGACAAGACAGGAGGGGCCCTCCCATATGCCCCAGCAAAGGTGTGCAAGATTGTCATCGTCTGCTGCATGCTACACAACCTGGCTGTGCGGAAGGAGTTGCCTCTCATCCTGGATGACGATGATCAACATCCGCCACCTGTGGAGGATCCTGGCCTGGACCACGATGCCAGTGATGATGATGATGATGGTGATGTCCGCACACAGCTCATCACCAACTTCTTCAGCTGAATGTGAGTATCCGGAGATGTCATGTCAATGATGTGAGTATGCATGATATGTGTTGGTGGTGCTCTGGTGCTGTTTGAGTGTGGCCATGTGCAACATGACTGTATGCGTGTAGCGATGTGTCCTTACAGGTAGTCTGTACTCCCCAACAGTGTTGACATGCTAACTTGGTTCTGGGTGGGTATCTTGTGACATGTATTGGGCATGAGTATTGCAGTTCTGTCCTGTTCTTCAGTGCTTTTGACTGTGTGTCATTTCTGTCCTTCACAGGGTACTTTCAGAGTTGTTTGGTCAACTGTGATCCCCCAACACCGTGATTAAACTTCCAGGGTGGTAGCTGTCGTGTCCCTACAGGTGATGTGCGCCACACCCATGGACTTCCTTCCTTCTACACTTGTTGACTGTGTGCCCACTGCCAGGTGGGATTACCTTGCATCTGTAGTGGTTACAACATGTTGCAAATGTGTAATAAACCTGTGCTTCACTTTGTGATGTGCGTTGTCTGTGGTCACACATCTGACTGACATTTGCTTACTGCACCAGTGGGCTAGTTGACAAAGACTGTGAATAGGTGTTGTGTCTGTGCATTGCACCGTATTTCCTGGCAACATCAGTGTAGGCGATGAGTCAGGTGGCCTTGGTGTGTATATGTTGTGTAGCCCTGGTGGTGTGTCTCCCTCATATGTGTCACGTTGCCATGACTCACATGCCTGTGTTGTACTTGCTGTAGCAGTTAGCATGCACAGTGTAATTTCGCAGGTCATCATCTCCATGACAGAAACCACGTTGGAATCACAACAGAGGCAGGTATGGTGTATTAGTGTGTTTATTGTCATACATGTGTGAGTATAGTGCACAGGATGGTGGGTGCTGTACATTGTGATTGTAATCCAAAGTTCCTAGATGATTTGGAAGTCCTGGTAGCAGAAATGTCCTGAGTAAAGTCCACAGTCATCTGATACATTGGTCCAACTTGTACTCCCCATGTCATGTGGGGAGTTGTGTTGCATTCAACAGGGTGAACAATTTGCGCACAAAGGTGATTATCCAGAACAGGTTTTGGCTTCCTGGGGGTTGCGCATGGCCATCGGCCTCTCAGTTGCCCTTCCTCGGTCGACCCCTCTTCTTTGGGGGGACCCTCAAGTGCAGGCTGCTGCGATGCAGGGGACTCTCCGCCAGAGTCATCCTCCCTCCCTGTGGCAGTTGCAGTTGTTTCAGCACCAGATGTTGTGGGCACACAGGGAGGTGTTGACATGTTGCTGCTCATCTGGCGGAGGCATTGTAATATGTCCCTATGCACCGCCGTCATCTCGTGCAGTGTGTCCCACTTGGACTCCATGCGGGACATGTGTAAGTCCAAGCGTGCATGATGGGCAGCCTGCTGCTGTCGTATGTCCCTGAGGATCCCCACTACCTGGCTGAGCTCTCCGGTGCTGGTCTGGTACGCATCGGCTATGCGTACCAGTTGTGGGTCATCATGCAGTCCAGACCCCTCTGCGAGCAGCGACCTATGTCTACCACCCCTCCCACCACCCCTGGCGACACGTGCAGTACCTGAGGTGGCACGCACAGGTGACCCTGGGCCCCCTTGGGGGTTGTTGGTGGTGTTGGTGTCCATAGCCCCATGTTGGGCAAGGGTCCGTGTGCTGGTGGTGGTGGTGGTCCTTGGTCTGTCCGTGTCGGCAGGGGTGGTTTGTGTGTTGTCAGTCGTTGGAGGGGTGGGTGCAGGGGGTGCAGCTGGTGATCCTGCTGGTGCTGCATGATGACTCGCTCCGGAGGTGCCAGGTAGGTCTTCGTCATCCGAGGAGGGCAGAGGCTGTTCCACACCAGTGAGCTCCGTTTCCCCTGGATCCTGGGACAGGGACTCCTCAGCGTCTGCTGCTGTGTCCCCATCATCACCTGTTTTTGGGAGACACACACAATGTATGTTATGTTTCTGCAGGCATCAATGGTTGACACACCTGACAGTTGTGACTGTACCTCTGGATGCGGGCCTGTACATTGCATTGTCCTAAGTTGTCACAGTCAGAGGTTGATATTGGTGTAGCACATTGTCCTGCATACTTTGAGTATTTCAATTTGAATGTTGGGGTGTGTACATGGCAGCATTGGTTGTATTTGGTTGACATCCGGCCCTCCTTCTCCCCCCAGCCCAGTTATCCCACCTTGAAGCATGCCACCCTTGCAGTGGGTTCAGGTTGACTCTCAGGATGTCAGTGAGTGGTGTCCTGCTGTAGGTGGTGCCCAGTTCCCAGCAGGGCCTTGTGCTCCCCACAGCAGTACCCAGTGTCAGCCATCTTGTCAGTTCTTTTCCACTCCCTGTGATGTGCGCATGGTTCAGGGTGGTGTTGATGGGACAGTTGTGGGGGTGACCAATATCTGTGACTGCCACTCCCATCATGCTATTGCCTCCACCCCCCTTCCCAGCATGCCCATGCTTCCTTCCTTTGACTCTGCTTCCCTGTGGGGTTGTGTGCCTGTGCTGACAAGATGGCTGACAGTGTTATCCTGGGGTTAGTTTTGCTACAAGTCCCATGTGTGTCCCTGTGCTTCACACAGCATGACCCAGGGTTGTGGTTCTTTGTGGGATATTTGATTAGAGTGTGAGGCAATGCATTCTCCCAGGTGAGTTGTGTGGAGTTTGTGTTAGGGGTGTGTGTGAGTGGAGCTGCTGGTAACTATGGTCAGTGCTGTCAGTCCTCCTTCCCACCCAGCCAGATATTCCACCATGGAACGTGCTTCCGTTGCAGGGAGTGCAAGTTGTCTTTCAGGATGTCAGTCAGTGGTGTCCTGCTGTTGGTTGGTGCACAGTTCCCAGCAGGGCCTTGTGCTCCCCATAGCAGTAGCCAGTGTCAGCCATCTTGTCAGTTGTTTTCCACTCCCTGTGATGTGAGCATGGTTCATGGTAGTGTTGATGTGCGCATTGTGAGGGTGGGCAATATCTGTGACTACGACTCCCATGATGCTATTGGCTACACTGACTTGCCCAGCATACACAGGATTCCTTCCTTTCAGTGGGCTTCACTGTGAGGTGGTGTTGTAGTGGTGGCTACATGTCTGGATGTGTTTGTTAGTTATATTTGTGCCACTGCCTAGCTGTAGTTGTAGTTGTGTTTGTACATGTGATGACAGAGTTACATATCACTATGAGATGGCATGTGTTGTGTTTATCTGACTGACATACACATTTTGGGATGATTCTGTTTTGGTTGATGTGGATTTGCTAAGGGTGCATGGTTTGACTCTCCCCTTGACAGTGATGTGTGTGTATTGTCGCACAATATTGTGTACATTTGTTGTGTACTCACCAGGCTCTGGGATGTTTTCTAGTCCATATACGCTCACTGGTGGTAGGATGGCCCGCACCTTCTGATCCCAGGGCCTGAGGTATACTGGTTTGGCAGGAGGGCCACTGCCGGTGTGTTGGCTCAAGAGGTAGTCCTTCTTCAACAGCTCCCTGACCCTCCTGCGCACGTCATACCACCTGTTCTGGATGTCTCCCTTTGTGCGCAAACATGGTGATTGTGCGTTCACCCTGTCGACAATCCTCTCCCACATCTTGGTTTTCTGCGACATGGGGTCTGTTGGACCAGTGTACCAAACAGCTGTGGCTCTACCCTGAGGATCTCATCTACCAGGACTTCCAATTCACTATCTAGGAACTTTTGATTCTTCTTTGGGGGCATGGTGATGGGTGGTGCTGGTGAGTGATGTGTGTGTTGGTGTGCAAGTGAGGGTGTGTGAGTGTGTTTTGCTGGGTGTATGTGAGGGTGCTATTTGTTGAGGTGCTGCTGGTGTGTGGCTTGTGTGATGGATGAGCTGTGAGTGTGTGTGTGGTTGCTGTCTGTTGGTGTTGAGTGCTGGCAGGTAATTTGAATTTGCAAAGGATCATGGTAGGGATTTGTGTCCTTTATATGGGTGGAGTTGTTGGTGTGTCTTTGTTCCCTGTTTCCCCCCAGTATTTATTGGCTTTGTAATTGCTTGTTTGGCCTTTTTTGTGTGTTTTTTCCTTAGTACTTTTTGTGCATGTAGGAGACGTTCTTCTGACCGAGTCGGACCCTGCAGTTGTCTCGTGCGAGCTTCTCCGATTCGTTCATGCTGTGTTTGTGCTGCGTACGCGTCGGTCGCGGTGTATTTGGTTGCTTCGGCTCGCAGTTTTGTATGCGTGTCGGTCGTACGGCTTGGGCTCCGTGCGACTCGGTCGTGTTTTCCACGCGTTGCATCGTACTTGGCGGGTCGGAGTTCGCGGGTACGTTTCGTTCGGGATTCTTCCTGGTGTGTGTCGGTCGGTTCGATTCGCGTGGTTTTCTGGCCGGATAGCTGTTTTCCGCGCGGTTCGGTCGTTCGGCTTGTGTTCCGTACGAGTCGGTCGGATTTTGCACGCTTCTCATCGTACTTTGCGGGTCGGGCTGCACCGGTACGTGTCGGTCGGAATGAATTCCGGCTCCGAGTCGGTCGGTACGTTTTCCGGCCCGAATCGGAATCGGCCCCTTAGTTTTTTTTCTGGCTGTTTGCCATCAAGGCCATGTTAAATAGTGTCCCTGGCATGAGCTGATGCTCGCTTGTAGATTTGTGAATATTTCCTAATGCAAAAATGCTTTGAAAACAGAGGGCCTTATTACTACACCGTTGCAGTCTGGAACCAACAGACCATAGGTCAGCGGTTCCGACCACCAGATTGGGAAACATCCATTTCCCAATGGGAGCTTGTGCGGCGGGCGGAAAAGGCCCGCAGCACAAGCTGCCTTTGAAAAAAGTATGTAGTCAAATATCCCTGCACCGTGTGGCAGGCACAATGTGGTGCCTGTCACACGGTGCAGGGATGTTTAACCCAGGGCCCATAGTGGAGGTCCAGGGGGCAAGGGGGCCCTGCTAGGGGCCCCTAAAGACACTTTCCGACAGCCTTTCCATGTCAGAAAGGCCGACATGAAAAGGGTGTCGGAAAGTGCCATCAGAATCCCAACGGCGGAGCCAAGCCTGGCTCTGCATCACTAGGGGATTATGGTGGCTTCCAACGCTACGACGTGCTCCTTGAGCCTGTCGGAAGCACATTGGAATCCTCCCGCATGTTTCTCTCCTACCACTGTCATCCTTATACGACGGTCGGACTGAAACCTACGATGTCAGACGGAAAGCCTCCGACAGCTGGTCGGAGGATTTCCGCCCGACATCGTAATCGGGCCCTGAGTCCTCAATAGACCAATCAGTCTGTATGGCTATGTTTAAGCTAATTGTTGTGATTTAGGATCCTGAGTTCACTCCTTGTGCTGGGGATTGCCTTTGCAAGCAGGTGAAGTGTTCTGGTAAAATCAGTCGTGTTTGAGCCAATTCAGAAGAAAACAGTTGTTCAGAGAATGTAATACTGTGGCTAGGACATTTAGCACAGTGTCTAGGTTCGTAATGACATGAAAAACTCCAAAATCTGTGAGACCATCTCATCCACTACAAGAGAGGATAGGAACATCAGAGTTTTAAATTTCTTTCATGTGGGCGTGGCTCCCTCCAAAAACAAAATAGCACTCCTGGTGTTGTATGACAAGAAACTGACCACGAAAATATTGTGGTACAAAAAGTTTGTCAAAATTAACCCAAAATGTCTGTCTGTCCATATATATAGATAGATATATATTACCTAGTGGCGGTCGCCACTAGGTAGTTATAGTTAGGCCTGCTTTTCCATAGAAAGATAGTTTTTTGGTTTGCTAATAACTTTTGACGGATCTTCACAAAACATTTTTTTTTTTTACTTTCATTGACCTCAGCTCCTTCCTGGAAAGTTTCAGGGTGATATGTCAAGCAGAGGGCAAGAAAAAAGGGGGCTCCCAAAATGCAAAATCCCCATTCATTTTCCATAGACTTCTTTAGACAAGGCTGCAGCAAAAACTACTTAACAGAATTACGCCAAATTTGGCAGGAAGCTATATCTTGGTCCGCAGATTGTGCTTTTTTGTGATTTGGTGTATATCCTTTCAGTAGGTTTTGAGAAATTAAGGGTAAAAAATAATTGTATATTTGGATGGTTGGGTCCGCTAGAGTCTCGCCGGGAGCACCAATTTAAAAATAAGGCATTCTTATTGGCCCAGGGAGCTTAATTTCCCTTGGGCTATCTTGCTCTCTCGTGGGAGCAGGCACTCTGATTGGCTGCCAGGAACATGAGTAAAAAAAAAAAATGTCAGTCCGTATTTGTAAAGCGCGAACTACTCACCCTTACGGGTCTCAAGGCGCTGGGGGCCGTCGTGGAAATTAAGTGAGCTATTGCCCAGAGTCACATGGTGCTGAGCTGAGCTGCCACCGGAGCCAGGGATCAAACCATGAGCCCTGTGCTCCGAAGTCAGCTGCCCTGGCCTGGCCGCTGCACCACACCTCTCCATGAGTAAAATGTTGCTGGCAGCCATAGGAATACCATGAACCCCTAGGGTCCATGGGGGAGCCCAGCGGTACCCCACCTGGGGCCAAAAAGAAAAATAAATCAACAGAAAATGCTGCAATCCCGTGAGACTCTAGCAGGATCAAAATAAAAATAGTGACCGGGCCACATTTATTAACCTTATGCCATGGAGAGCCCACCCTCGGGTCTGTGTTCATAAATGGGAGGGGGCTGCGTGGCCCCCTCCATTAGCCTCCAGAGGCCCCGGGGAGCCCACCCACGAGGCCGAAAATAGTTTTAATGGAGAGGGGTGCCCGCGCAGCAATGCTTCCCATGCCTCCAGAGGCCCTGTATTTCACAGAACCATAACATAATTAAAAGGGAGAAGGAAAGGACAAAGCTGAATGAGAAGTTTTGGATTCAAGTAATTCATTTTGAGTATAGGAACATTTTCTCCAGCCCCTGTATATCAGCACTACTGAATTCGAAGTAAGTGACAACACATTAACCATCACAGGTATTATCAGAGCCACTTATGGGATTCTAGTTGAGATCTAAATACATTAAAATTATTACAGGCACCAATGCATGAAGGGAACATCCCAATAGAGACACAGAACATAGACTGAAACAACTGAATGTGACGCACACACAGAGTAAATTACGCATATATTAGAAGGAACATAGAAACAAGGTACCGTTTCTTAAATTACATGAGTCGAATGAGCAAGATGTACAAATTAGGATTCATGGCTAGAGGTCACCACCCTATCACACGATCTTATTTAAAATCTGTTGGGGTCAATTTTTGCCTTTTTCTTATTGCATTTTAATTTTTTGCCTCTCTTGTGACACATAACTGTTTGATCTACTGTTAAGCGAACCCTGGATACGATGTGAACTGGATTTTAGATTTATTTGGTAAATACACAGCTGATGTATGCAGAGGACAAAGTAAAATGTCCTAAGATCAATAACTCAATCCAATGCGTAAACTCAGTAAAAAAGAAAATGTTAACGTTCCTATATGTGTCAGATTGGTTTGATTTTGTTCGACATTAACAAATGTACAGATTCCAATGTGATACAAAGGTATTTATTTGTATTTTCTCTATATTTGTAACAGCCCTGAAGAAGCGCAGAGTGTGTGAAACACGTGTTGGCTGTTTTGAAAATATTGCTTTTGAGAATAAACAAAAATGTGACAGACAAGACTCAACTGTGCTACATTATTAGTATTGATTCTCAGTAAATTCCTGAATTGTACTATGCTTACCAACACTGGTTGGGTACCAGTGCACTGAGAGTTACTAGCACCGGTCAGTATTCCTATACTCAAAAGTGTATTTATATATATATATATATAGTAGTCGCCATTAGGCAGTTATAGTTAGGACCAAAGTTTCCATAGGCAAAGCTTTTTTATTTTGCTAATAACTTTGGCGCAGCTTGACGAATCTTCACGACATTTTCAAATAACTTCCCGTTTTTGGTTCAGCTGCTGTGTTGAAAGTTTCAGGGTGATCTGTCAAACGAGGGCTGAGAAAAAAGGGGGGTTCCAAAACACGTTTTCTCAATGTTATGTCCATGGGGATTTTTCATTTTTTGAACACGACTACAGCCAGAACCCCTGAACGGAATTACACCAAATTTGGCAGAAAGCTAGATGTTGGTCTAGAAAGCACACCTTTTGTGATTTGGTGTAAATCCATTCATTAGTTTAAGAGATATTCAAGTTGAAAAAATTTGAATATTTGGTAGCCCAAAATCCTACTGTAATGCTACAAAAATGTGATTGGCTGCCAACACTTCAACCAGGAAGTGTTGGCAGCCATCTTTGGACTCGGCTTGAAGCTGAGTCCCAGAAAAAACATTTTAAAAAAAGAAAAGGGGGCAGGGTAGGAGTACCCTGACCCACTTGACCTGCTCCTGGGGTCCCTCAGGGTCCAAAAGGCCTTAAAAAGCCTTTTTTTAAAAAGAGGTAGGCCCCAGGGGATGGAATCCCCGGGGCCGAATTCACCTCAAGAAGGGGGACACGTGGCACCCCTTCCTTTAATTAATTACCCAAAAAATCATTTTGAAAAAAAAAAGAAAAGCTGGGGCCCAGGGGATGGGGTCCCCGGGGCTGAAATTGGAACAGGGAAGGGGTGCGACGCAGCCCCCCTCCCTTTAAAAAATGTGGAAAATAAGAAGAAAAAAACCCTTGGCAAGTTGTCGGAGGCCACGCCCTCTTCACTACAACTCTGCAAACGCTCCTCCTGGTGCACTGCCGGATGGGGGATTACGTTCCCTTGTGTCCAGAGGGCCAAACGTCCTCCTGTTACCTCCTGTAAGTCCCATGCAGCGGGATTGCTGGGAGGTCTTCAGAGGCCATGCCCTCTTCCACCTCTGTGCAAACGCACCTCCTGGCGCACTGCTGGTTGGGGAATGAATTCCACTTTATTACTGAGGGCCTCAGGACTAAAGTGGAATCCAGCTGTGTGGGATTTACTGGAGGTAACAGGAGGGCTAGTTGGCCCCCATGGACCCTCAAGAGCCAAGGGGACTTCATCTGCCAACTAGTAGTGCACCAGTAGGCGTGTTTTCAGAGTGGTGGAGAAAGGGGGCG
Organism: Calotriton arnoldi; assembly: GCA_963921515.1. NCBI lineage: Eukaryota > Metazoa > Chordata > Amphibia > Caudata > Salamandridae > Calotriton > Calotriton arnoldi. The sequence goes on along the minus strand of CAWUFW010007773.1, from coordinate 797,434 downwards.
TGGCCACTGAAAACCTCTCAGCAATCCCGCTGTGTGGGACTTACTGGAGGTAACATGAGGGGTAGTTGGACCCCAAGGACCCGCAAGAGTGAAGGGGACTTCATCCCCCAACTACTAGTGTGCCACGAGGTGCAATTGCAGAGTGGTGGAAAAAGGGGACATGGCTTCCGACAACCTCTTAGCAATCCTGCCGTGTGGGACTTACTGGAGGTAACAGGAGGGGCAGTTGGCCCCCAAAAGGGTTGACTACCCCTCCTGTTACCTACTGTAAGTCCCACACGGCAGGATTGCTAAGAGGTCTTCGGAGACTACGCCCCCTTTCTCCACCAATCTGCAAACGTGACTACTACTTAAACAAGCATTGATAATGCATCGGTTTCACCTATGTGATGAATAATGACTTATCAATCACCGTCGGGGACGAAGGTAAGAGCTCCCTGACGGTATGCAGACATAATATCGATTTTTTATTATCGAACTACACTAATATCGAGTTTTAAATATCGTAGGGACAGAATATCGAAGTCAAGAATATCGGTGACCAGAATATCGACCTTAAGATAAGTAATATCGTTTTTTTTAATATCGAAGTAAGTAATATCGAAGTAAGTAATATCGTTAGCAAAAATATCATTGTTAATAACATCGATATTTATATTAGTGTTAGGTATTTTAGTATGTATTTTATATGTATGTGTTTAACATTTTTTGTAATGTTTTTAATTATTTTTAAATATATGTATTAAATGTTTAGAAATTAGAAATGTTTTTAAAGTAAATTTTGCGTTTTAGTATTAGAGTGGGTTGTGGGTTTATAGGGGAATAGGGTGGGAAGTAATTTAATTTATTAATATTTTTTATTTATTTTTATTGATTATTAATTTATTGTTAATTACCTATTAATTGGTAATTGATTTTTATTAATTGATTAATTTATTATAATTAATTTATTATTTTTTATTTATTGTTATTGTTAATTAATTTATTGTTAATTAATTACTTGGTAATTCATTTTTATTAATTGATTAATTGATCATTAAATTCAATGTGTTATTTTTTATGTGTAGCGGGTTGTGGGTTTATAGGGGAATAGGGTGGGAAGTAATTTATTATAATTAAGTACATTTTAATTTTTATTAATTGGTATTGATTATTAATTTATTGTTATTTAATTATTAATTGGTAATTAATTTTTATTAATTGATTAATTGATAATTTAATTAATTGTGTTATTTTCTATGTGTAGTGGGTTGTGCGTTTATAGGGGAATAGGGTGGGAAGTAATTTAATGTTATTTAAGTAAATATTTATTTAATTTTATTGGTATTTATTATTAATATTTTTGTTAATTAATTATTAATATGTTATTTATTTAAAAAAAAGATTTAATTAATAAGTATGTTAATTTAACCCCTACGCTATCCTACATTTTCCCCACTGTTACACTCACTGGAGTTGGAATCGTAATTTTAACCCTAACGCTATCCAACACTTTCCCTACTGTTGCACTCACTGGAGTGGGAATAGTAATTTTTACCCCTACGCTATCCAACACTTTCCCTACTGTTGCACTTACTGGAGTGGGAATAGTAATTTTAACCCCTACGCTATCCAACACTTTCCCTACTGTTGCACTCACTGGAGTGGGAATAGTAATTTTTACCCCTACGCTATCCAACACTTTCCCTACTGTTGCAGTCACTGGAGTGGGAATAGTAATTTTAACCCCTACGCTATCCAACACTTTCCCTACTGTTGCACTCACTGGAGTGGGAATAGTAATTTTTACCCCTACGCTATCCAACTCTTTCCCTACTGTTGCACTCACTGGAGTGGGAATAGTAATTTTTACCCCTACGCTATCCAACACTTTCCCTACTGTTGCACTCACTGGAGTGGGAATAGTAATTTTAACCCCTACGCTATCCAACACTTTCCCTACTGTTGCACTCACTGGAGTGGGAATAGTAATTTTTACCCCTACGCTATCCAACACTTTCCCTACTGTTGCACTCACTGGAGTGGGAATAGTAATTTTTACCCCTACGCTATCCAACACTTTCCCTACTGTTGCACTCACTGGAGTGGGAATAGTAATTTTAACCCCTACGCTATCCAACACTTTCCCTACTGTTGCACTCACTGGAGTGGGAATAGTAATTTTTACCCCTACGCTATCCAACACTTTCCCTACTGTTGCACTCACTGGAGTGGGAATAGTAATTTTACCCCTACGCTATCCAACATTTTCCCTACTGTTGCACTGTTTGGAGTTGGAATAGTAATTTTATTCCCTCCGCTAGCTAATATTTTTTGTATTATTTTAGTTAATGTAGCATATAATTAATTTTAAAAATAATTGTCATTTTTTAATTTGTTATATATTTTATTTAATTTTTATTTAATTTATTGTTTCATGTGTAGAGATGTATTTGTAATTTATAAGATATTTTTTAACAATTTATAAGTTATTAAAATAATTATTAAAAAATATTAAGTATATATATTATATATTATATGTATGTTTAATTTATTTTTACATTATATATATTAGATATAATTTTTAAACATTTTAAAATATTTTTAACTATGTTTATTTTAATTATATGTATTATTTACTTTATTTTACATTATTTTTGTAACTTAAAAAAACCCGATATTTTTAACAACGATATTTTTGACATCGATATTATTTTTTCGATATTTTTGTACTTACCTTAATGTAGATAGGATGTCGATATTCTTGACTTCGATATTTTTGCGTCTATATTTCTGTAGATCGATTTTCTGACTCGATATTTTGTCAGTGATTCCTCCCTGACAACTATCACAGGGGTGGAGAGCCAAACCTACCAAGCACAGCACAAGCGCTGTGCATGTGAAACCTAATCACAAGCACAGTGCAAGCGCTGTGCAGGCGAAGCCAAATCACAAGTACAGCGCAAATGCTGTGCAGGCAAAACCTATAAAAGGCAAATGGTTGCAAAGGAATGTGAACGAGCGACACCCACTAGTCAAAGCAGGCCTCTCAAGTCAACCTATCAAACACAGTAACAGGAGCAGAAAGTGGCACAGCCGCCTTCTGGCAGTGCGTCTGGGCTGCGTGAGAGCTCGGTTTAAACGTGCGTTGTTTGCACACGCTTTAATCACTTCTCGGTCTTGGATAAGGAAGCAGCAGCATCTTTAGATGCAGAATGAAACATGAACTGTTTACGTGGGAATCAGTGAGATGCACCCACTGCCACCATGCGTCAATAATTTGCCTACACGGATGTTAGGATGGAAGTGACAGGCACATACAAAGGGATTCCATTCTATCACAAAGTGTGAACAGACTCGTGTTCCCAAACAAGCCATCTTCTTTCTAATTGGAGCTGTCCGTGTGAAGACGCTCGTCACAATTGAAATAAAATGTAACCCTCTTCAAAGGGACTGAGCGCCCTGCAGATAGAGCTGAGAGAGGCATGTGCAGACCTTCCTTTATGTGTGTAACTGTTCCAGGTCGCAAAGGGGAGCTGTCACTAGGGTGGAAATAGGATAAAAGTGTAATTTAGAAGAGACCTCTCTCAGTGGGCATGGGTCTAAATTTTGGAGAAACCATTTGAGTACAAAAAAACGGAGCGTTTAGCTGGGCTGGAAAACATGTTTTTGGTAACAGGACTGACGACTCATTAAACAAGTATCATGAGAGTGGAGAGGATGTGATCCAGCAGTCAGCGTTGCTGACTGGAAAGCTGGAGATCTCGGTTCGAATCTCAGCGATGCAACATCCTGTTATTGTGGGCAAATCACTTAATCTCTCCGTACGCTATAAAAAAAATGCTGCAAGACAAAAAAGCAGAAAGGGGCAAAACTTCATGAAAAAATAGTTCCACTAAAGCGGATGTTAACAGTATTTTGGCAACAGGAAACTGATCAGAGAAGCAGACAAGGAAAAAGCATTGATAAATGTAGGAAAATATGGTACAGCCAAGAGAAATGGAGGAATAGTAAGTGGCAAGCACAAGAACCAATGAAAAGCTAGAAAAGAGGGGGTGGGATGTAAGCCCCTTTTAAGTTTATATTAAAAACAGTAGATTTCACATGTGAAACCTAAAAACCATAAAAATTCACTTGAAAAAACCAAAGGATACAGGGACATTATAGTTAGGAATTAGCATTTAAAAAACCTTAGAAATTAACTGAAAGAAACAAGGGTTACAGGGACGTTATAGTTAGGAAATGGAATTAAAAAAAAAACCTTACAAATTCACTGCAAAAACAAAGGTTGCAGGGACGTTATAGTTAAGCTCAGGTTTCACTCGTACAAAACCAGTGAAATTCAGCTGTTTTAGTCAGTGAGCTAACTATAACTTGCGCCCCATAATGCACTGCTTATGACCTCACATATTACATCACTCATGACATGGTAAGTTACATCACTCATGACATCTCAAATGACATCACTGATGAAGAACTGGGTCTCGACTATGTAAGAGACCTTGTTTTGTTATCCCCAATTATGCTATGGGTCTCAGTTTGGAATCACCAGGAAGCAGTACTAACAAAAGCATTAACGAATGATTGTTTAAAGTTAGACAAGGCAGGTAGCATCCACTGGTTGGAATATGTCAAAACACAACTCAAACTGATAGGGAGACAAGATCTTTTGAATAACCCCATGAGCATTACGAGGCACACGAAAGCTATGGTCAAGAAGGAATGAATGGATCGCATGATGAGTAAAAGAGAGGAGGGGGAGCTTAGTAAACGATCAGTCAAATTATACGGCATGCTAGTAACAGCTAGGCATATGGAACCGTATTTGCTCACCATCCCTCGTTCATATCGCTATTACCTAGTTATATTTCGCCTCAGTATATCACACCTATTGGTTGCTGACCACTCGACAGCTAGCTGTGAACAGGACCTCACAGTGTGCCCATGCAATTTTGCTTCTGCTCAATCGCAGCTGCATTTCTTCTTTTGTTTATGGCTTGTATAACAAGAACAGGAAGGCATTACTTGCCTCCCTGCTTAGGAGCCCAAATATTTAACAATGCAGACCTGCACTGTTATATTTGCAATTACTACAAACAGACATGGTCTGCTACATAGTTTACAAGTGTATTGCATCCTCCGTCAAGTTACGGAAGATTGTGGGTAAATAATTATTCTCACGTTTATATTAATGCCTATTATTTAAGAAGCATTCAGTATGATTTGTACATATCTTTCCGCAAACAGTAGTCATACAGGTCTCATGTTAGCATTACAACTAAGGAATCGAGGGATTGTTAGAGTTCAGGCTCAAGGCAGTGATCATTTAGTACAATATATATTTTTATATGAATGGTACTTGTTTTATCCAATTTTAGAAGAAAAGGAGCGTGTAAAAGTTCATCCTTGATTTGTCTTTCCAAAATTCAAAGAATAATACTGTTCATTCCTTAATTATCATCAGTCCATTAAAAAAATAATCACTTGGGAGTCTTGTGTTTCTTAATGGATCCAAAATATTTTATTCAATCAATGATTTTCATCAAAAGCAGTCAACACAGCCCAGCCAACGCGTTTCGTCTCTACGGACATCATCAGGGCTGTAAATCAAAACATATGTATCAATCATATGAAGTTGGATTTATAATTTACATATTTACAAACATACAACATTATTCCCATTAATACAACAAATTGCACAAAATCCCCCACAAGACTCCCTGCCTATATACACTCTACAGAGGACATTCTGTCCAATAACATCTTAGTGACATATCATAAAGGTTTTTATTTTTACCTTATCTTGATACCCCCCTATTTATGCATGATCAACATCTCTAAATATTGATGTGCGTTCTCCTTTTCAGCCATACCCTCAATGCCTGTATACCACCTTGTAATGTTTAGAAAACCTCCTGTATACCACCCTGTTAGGTTTGGAAAACCTCCCATCTGTGTGTTTTGGAATACTGCACTCCCTCCCTTCAAAGAATCCAAAGTTCCATCTCTAATGTGAGCAAAAAACACATAATTATTACCTCAATATCACAATTCAGTCAGAAGACTCCGTTAATTCCTCTGTTGTGTCTATCAAGGTGCAGCACAATTCACATAAATGTTTCATATCCTGTTCTCATTGATCTCCATAATAAAAGAGACACCACTTTAGACCCAGTTGGTTACTTATTACATCCAACCACTGTCTGTTAACCTGAGTCGATAAATATACATGCCAAAATGGTCCATATACTTTGGCCAGAAATAATAATCAATTAGACAATTTCCTCAAGCCCTTCTCCATGCCCATGTCAGAGGTATCCTTCTCCTTGCCTCTTCTCCAACTGTACCTATTTCTTTAAATAAACCCATCAAAACTACCAATCTCCCTCCAGTTTCCCTCCACCATAAATTCCAGCAAATTCCACAATTGCCCCACAAACAATTCCCTCCTCTTGTTCACATACCGTGCTGTCAGTCCCAACAACGTGTCCATGGAGCCCTTCTGACTGCTGCTCATCCAATATCCATCTAGTTAAATGCTGAGCCATTGTCTCCACTGATCCCTTTTTATACCTTTGAGTTACCCAATCACAAATCTGAATGCATTAGCTGTTTACAAGTTCCCTATCTGGTCCTCTCCCTCTGGGGCCAATCAAAAATCTGGATTTCTATCCTCTCATTAGAATAATCTATGTGCATATTCCCTATCTGTTACTCTACTTCCCGGGCCAATTAAAAAGTCTGGATTTCATCCCCTCGTTCATTAGTATGCATAAGCTGCTTGCAAGTTCCCTATCTGGTCCTCTCCCTCCGGGGCCAATCAAAAATTTGGATTTCTATCCTCTCATTAGAATAAACTATGTGCATATTCCCTTCTGTTACTCTACCTCGCGGGCCAATCAAAAAGTCTGAATTTTTATCCCCTCATCCATTAGTATGCATAAGCTGCATGCAAGTTCCCTATCTGGTCCTCCCCCTCAGGAGCCAATCAAAAATCTGGAGTTCTATCCTCTCATTAGAATAAACGATGTACATATTCCCTATCTGTTACTCTACCTCCCGGGCCAATCAAAAAGTCTGGATTTCTATCCCCTCACCCATTAGTATGCATAAGTTGAGTGCAAGTTCCCTATCTGGTCCTCTCCCTCCGGGGCCAATCCAGAATCTGGATTTCTATCCTCTCATTAGAATAAATTATGTGCATATTCCCGATCTGTTAATCTACCTCCCGGGCCAATCTAAAAGTCTGGATTTCTATCCCCTCATGGGGCATGAGAATGGTACATGGATGTCGTTGAAGGAGATGCATAGTAATTTGGGCTCGGTAACACACAGTCCGATTGGAGAGAGGTGATTGTGATGCCAATAACTTGCCGATTGAAATGGCACGGGTGTGAGATGGGACAAAGTGATTTCAGGAGATATGAAGGATAACGGTTTCATAGGCCATTTGAGGCCGACAGCAGTGATTGGACTGATGGGACTTGATAGTTAGGAAAGGTTTACATTTTTGTCTGGATCACCTTTTTGACTGATGAAGAGACTGACTACGGAGGATAATTGAGATGTGGAAATTAACTACTGTTGCCAGAGGAGCTAGTATTGCGGCCGACAGTAGCGATTTGATTAACAAAATTAGGCCTTTAGTTTAGGTTTATATGGGGGTCTGGTTCGCTTACGATCGGAGTGGAGACTGACCACATAGGATTATTGAAACGTGGATACGGCCAGAGGAGCGACCACAGGGTTCTATTTTCAGTACACGTCCTAGGGGCTTAAGGCACTTTGATTGGTCGAGCAATCTGTGATTCTTTCAGAGGGCAGTTCCCCTTCAGGTCCAGCTCGCCGGTGATTTGCTAAGGAAACGGAGCCTAATAGTAGAGGGTTAGAATAAGCACAATGCACTGGTGGTCATCACGTGATAACAAGGATAGTTTGGAAGGAATACTCTATATATATGGAATGGTGTTGCAGACATCTGGTCTCGGCCAGACATAATACACATTGAGTATGGGGAGGGGGTGGTTTTAGTCCCCCTAGCCTTAGGAGGTAACATGGGGTTCTCTTTCCGATCCGTGTTCTATCTGCTTTAGATATCTTCACAGGCTGAACGGTCTGTGATTTTCTTTTCCTACGGTTCCCCTTCTGGTCCGGTTCGCAGGTGATTGGCTTAGGAAATGGAAGCCCGAAAGTAAGGCCATGATAGTGATTGTTAGCCCAGAAGGAGGATAATTAGTTTATTCAAATGAGGGGATAGAAATCCAGACTTTTTGATTGGCCCGGGAGGTAGAGTAAACCGATAGGAAATATGCACATAGTTTATTCTAATGAGAGGATATAAATCCAGATTTTTGATTGGCCCCGGAGGGAGAGGACCAGATTGGGAACTTGCACGCAGCTTATGCATACTAATGAATGAGGGGACAGAAATCCATACTTTTTGATTGGCCCAGGAGGTAGAGTAACAGATAGGGAATATGCACATAGTTTATTCTAAAGAGAGGATAGAAATCCAGATTTTTGATTGGCCCCAGCGGGAGAGGACCAGATAGGGAACTTGTAAGCAGCTAATGCATACAGATTCATGATTGGGTAACTCAAATGTATAAAAATGGATGAGTGGAGACTATTGCTCAGCATTTAACTAGATGGATACTGGATGAGCAGCAGTCATGAGGTCTCCATGGACACGTTGTTGGGACTGACAGCACGGTATGTGAACAGGAGGAGGGAATTGTTTGTGGGGCAATTGTGTAGGATTTGCTGGAATTTATGGTGGAGGGAAACTGGAGGGAGATTGGTAGTTTTGATGGGTTTATTTAAAGAAATAGGTACAGTTGGAGAAGAGGCAAGGAGAAGGATACCTCTGACATGGGCATGGAGAAGGGCTTGAGGAAATTGTCTAATTGATTATTATTTTTGGCCAAAGTATATGGACCATTTTGGCATGTATATTTATAGACTCAGGTTAATAGACAGTGGTTGGATGTAATAAGTAACCAATTGGGTCTGAAGTGGTATCTCTTTTATTGTAGAGATCAATGAGAACAGGATATGAAACATTTATGTGAATTTTGCTACAGCTTGATAGACACAACAGAGGAATTAACAGAGTCTTCTGACTGAATCGTGATATTGAGGTAATAATTATGTGTTTTTTGCTCACGTAAGAGTTGGAACTTTTGATTCTTTAAAAGGAGGGAGTGCAGTATTCGAAAACACACAGGGGCCGATTCCGATCTCGGCCGGTAGGGCTCCGAATCGGATTCGTCATTACCGGATCCGATTCGGAGCCCTATTTCCCGACCGAATCGTACGTGCGTCCGGGCGAGCGAGTACGATGCGTGGGCACGCGAAATCTCCGACCGACTCGTTCGCAGGACCCGACCGCTCCGACCGACTCGCACGGGGACGACTCGCACCGCGCAATGGAGACGTTCCCCGGCCGGGTAAGTACGATGCGCACCTCGACCGCTCCGACCGACTCGCGCAGTCCGGCTCCAAGGAGCTGTCGGAGCCGCACTTTGGGGGTCCGTGTCGGACCCCCCTGGAAGCGTAGGCACGCGAGTCGCACACAGGGGGGACCCATGGGTCCCCCCTACACATGCATGTACGGCGCGACCCGCATCGCCGCGAACACGCTGTAGGGTGCGCCCTTGTTCGCGTCGTGCCCATTGAGTCAATGGGAGCCCGTGTACGCGTCGTAAGACTGGCTCCCATTGACTTCAATGGGAGTCCGACCGAATCGAGTCCGATGGCATACGTGCGCATCGTACTCGTTCGGTCGGACTGCCAGAGTCCGATTCGGTCGGAAATCTCTCCGGGTCCGGCTCGGTCGGGGAGATTTCCGGCCTGAATCGGAATCGGCCCCACAGATGGGAGGTTTTCTAAACATTACATGGTGGTATACAGGAGGTTTTCTAAACATTACAAGGTGGTATACAGGCATTGAGGGTGTGGCTGAAAAGGAGAAAGCACATCAATATTTAGAGATGTTGATCATGCATAAATAGGGGGTATCAAGATAAAATAAAAATAAACCCCTTTTTGATATGTCACTAAGATGTTATTGGACAGAATGTCCACAGTAGAGTGTATATAGGCAGGGAGTCTTGTGGGGGGATTTTGTGGAATTTGTTGTATTAATGGGAATAATGTTGTGTATTTGTAAATATGTAGATTATAAAGCCAACTTCATATGATTGATACATATGTTTTGATTTACAGCCCTGATCATGCCCGTAGGGGCAAAATACGTTGGCTGGGCTGCGTTGACTGCTTTTGATGAAAAAATCTAACAAGCTGCTCTACCCCATTGTTTATAGGGACGCAATTAGGTCATTGGATTAATATATCACTCAGGCTAAGCCATGTATTTGCACAAAAGAATATATGGATCAATTATTGAAACAGCATTTTATTTTTATCTCGCTGTTGTTCAAAGACAACAAATCTCTCCCTGTGGGCATTCGCGTATTGCCTTATCAGTTGGCTGCCTCCTGGAATTCCACTATCTTGGTCGCCCGGAGCACCCGATTCGAATTCAGATAGTGTTTACACTGGATACAACTACTGTATGGGTTATTCATCAAGGACATAGGAAAACTAGATCCATCTCCCCAAGGCCCACGACTCCACCTAGTGGCTGGGTGCACCGTTTTGAACACCATTTGCGGTTATTCTTTAACACGGATTTCGTGGGATATTCCATCTATCATTAGTCTTCAGATTCATTGGTCCTATCATCCCGTTTTTGATCATCTGCGTTGATAAATTCATCCTTTTTGGTCTTCAACCGTTGCTAGGCCCCATGGACTTTTGATACGAATGTACCTTCACGCCCTGAAGAAGGTGATACCCCGGACAGGGGGTGGTAACACCGAAACGCGCGTCGGCATTTTTATTACCTGATTAATGTAAAATAAATCTATGTGAATTTAGTTTATGTTTTCAAATTATTCTCATAAAGATACACTGTTACTTTCTGATGTTCAACTCTTCAAGCAGTGGACTGTACATCAGCAACTGGATTGCTTTATAAAATAAATATTTGTTCTATCTATGCACATGTTTAGGGATGCTGTATCAGAACCAGGTATAACAATCTTTGATGTATGTTCAGTGTGGGTTTACAGTCTGAATGTGTTTATATGAATGTGAGATTGCATGATTGTTGTATGAAAGGTTGTCCATGAAAATTTTCATAATGAAGGGCCAGTGTTATTGTTGTATATATTTTATTATGTAAAGAATTGATTCTTGTATTGATTTGTTGTCTTTGAACAACAGCGAGATAAAAATAAAATGCTGTTTCAATAATTGATCCATATATTCTTTTGTGCAAATACATGGCTTAGCCTGAGTGATATATTAATCCAACGACCTAATTGCGTCCCTATAAGCAAATGGGTAGAGCAGCTTGTTAGATTTTTTGATACCCTGATTTTCCCCTATTGCTCTACCTCTATCCTCCCAGGGGTCCCCCTATTACCTAGTGGTTGCTTTTGATGAAAAGCATTGACTGCATAAAATATTTTGGATCCATTAAGAAACACAAGACTCCCAAGTGAATATTTTTTTAATGGACTGATAATAATTAAGTAATGAACAGTATTATTCTTTGAATTTTGGAAAGACAAATCAAGGATGGACTTTTACACGCTCCTTTTCTTCTAAAATTGGATTTTGCATGAACGTGGCCCTGGGGCAGTGTGACCACTTAAAGTTGAGCATGAGAGTATGCTAATGGAATTGTCCTGATATTACACCAGTGCGCCCTGGTTCTTAGCCCACACTGCCAGTTGCAGAATATTGGATGGTACTCGTTTTACTTTATAACCCTAGCAACACTGGTAAGCCCCCAAGGCAGCCCTATTGCACATGCACTTTATTAAACCATGTTTTGTATTCTCATACCTAGAAATGCTAGAACATGGTTTTATCATGCCATTGGCTGAACCCAAGGTGTTTTAAAGTTTTAAGCAAATTTATTATGGACTTACGGTAAACATTATTGAATGGAATGGTGCATAAACTCCTGATATGTATGGGTTTGGGACTGTATGCATAATTGATTATAAACTCACTAAAAGTACGTCTCAAAATGGCAAAGAAGAGGGGAAGAAAGAAAAAAATGAAAAAAATCCCTGGATGTGATATAGTGAAGGTATTGGGCACAGAGTATGCCCTGTTCTATTGATCGATCGATCGCTGTCGAACATTGTTTTAATCTAAAATACAAAAAGTAATTATATAAAAAAATTACCAAAATTGTATAACAAAACATAACGTAAACATTCATTTATTAACTTTAAAAAATATTATGAAATAGAAATATAACTAGAATATTGATATTGATTAATGGAAACATTAATTAAATTATAAATTACAAGAATGTATTGTACAAATAAAAACAATTGTTATATAACAAATAAATGATTATTATAGTAAGCAATAAAACACACTAAGGGGCCGATTCCGATCTCGGTCGGAGGCGCACCCAACACCATTCGGTCGGGAAAAAAGCCATGCGAAAGCCTGTTTCCCGACCGATCCGTCTACAGCACACCGAACGAGTAAGTACGATGCGCACAACAGCAAAGAATGCGGCCGAGCCGTACTCACCCAAACCAGGTCCTGTTCCCCGACCGAGGCGAATCCGGAAACGCCGAATCGAGTCGCACGGAAGGGAAAATGCAGCTCCGTCCGGCCGAACGAGTACGATGCGCTTTCCGTACGCGCCGAACCCGTCGCTACGCACGGCACGTCAAAGTATCCGGGAGAGCGCACATAAGCTCCGATTCGCGCCACAACACGATCCACGGCTCCGAGACGAACACGGCAGCGACGAGGACGACGCGAGCGACGAGGACGAGGCGAAGCGACGAGGACGACGCGAAGCAACGAGAAGGACGAACGACACGAACCAACCATGAATACCTTCGTCCGATCATACCAATATTCTACATTTACTACCGGAACAGGCACGGACGCGTACGGCGCAGAAGGTAAGCCAGACACCAACCACAAAACACATACAACACGTACACGACACATCAGACACACACAGAGGGATGCAGAATATACTTGCAACAGCAGCACCATAGGGGCGGGATGCCCATCACCAATGCCACATATGCACACAGGGGCCTGAATGCGCACCACCACCTACCCAGGGGGCTGGATGCCTACCACTACTACCACCCTCACCCAGGGGGCTGGATGCCTACCACCACCCTTAGCCAGGGGGGCTGGATGCCTACCACTACTACCACCCTGAGCCAGGGGGGCTGGATGCCTACCACTACTACCACCCTCACCCAGGGGGGCTGGATGCCTACCACTACTACCACCCTTAGCCAGGGGGGCTGGATGCCTACCACTACTACCACCCTCACCCAGGGGGGCTGGATGCCTACCACTACTACCACCCTTAGCCAGGGGGGCAGGATGCCTACCACTACTACCACCCTCACCCAGGGGGGCTGGATGCCTACCACTACTACCACCCTTAGCCAGGGGGGCAGGATGCCTACCACTACTACCACCCTCACCCAGGGGGGCAGGATGCCTACCACTACTACCACCCTTAGCCAGGGGGCCAGGATGCCTACCACTACTACCACCCTCACCCAGGGGGGCTGGATGCCTACCACCACCCTTAGCCAGGGGGCTGGATGCCTACCACCACTACCACCCTCAGGGGGCAGGATGCCTACCACTACTACCACCCTTACCCAGGGGGGGCAGGATGCCTACCACTACTACCACCCTCACCCAGGGGGGGCAGGATGCCTACCACTACTACCACCCTTAGCCAGGGGGGGCTGGATGCCTACCACTACTACCACCCTCACCCAGGGGGGGCTGGATGCCTACCACTACTACCACCCTTAGCCAGGGGGGCAGGATGCCTACCACTACTACCACCCTCACCCAGGGGGGGCAGGATGCCTACCACTACTACCACCCTTAGCCAGGGGGGCAGGATGCCTACCACTACTACCACCCTCACCCAGGGGGGGCTGGATGCCTACCACTACTACCACCCTTACCCAGGGGGGGCAGGATGCCTACCACCACCCTTAGCCAGGGGGGGCTGTATGCCTACCACTACTACCACCCTCACCCAGGGGGGGCAGGCTGCCTACCACTACTACCACCCTCACCCAGGGTGGGCAGGATGCCTACCACTACTACCACCCTTACCCAGGGGGGGCAGGATGCCTACCACTACTACCACCCTCACCCAGGGGGGGCTGGATGCCTACCACTACTACCACCCTTACCCAGGGGGGCAGGATGCCTACCACTACTACCACCCTTACCCAGGGGGGCAGGATGCCTACCACTACTACCACCCTCACCCAGGGGGCTGGATGCCTACCACTACTACCACCCTTACCCAGGGGGCAGGATGCCTACCACCACCCTTAGCCAGGGGGGCTGGATGCCTACCACTACTACCACCCTCACCCAGGGGGGCAGGATGCCTACCACTACTACCACCCTCACCCAGGGTGGGCAGGATGCCTACCACTACTACCACCCTTACCCAGGGGGGCAGGATGCCTACCACTACTACCACCCTCACCCAGGGGGGCTGGATGCCTACCACTACTACCACCCTTACCCAGGGGGGCAGGATGCCTACCACTACTACCACCCTTACCCAGGGGGGCAGGATGCCTACCACTACTACCACCCTCACCCAGGGGGGGCTGGATGCCTACCACCACCCTTAGCCAGGGGGGCTGGATGCCTACCACTACTACCACCCCCACTCATAGGATGGACAATGCATGACACAACCAGCACACCACAACCTAGGGAATGCAAGAAGAAGACATCCCCCAACACCATGACAAGCGTGTGTAGACTGTGTCAAATGCCTACAACACCGAACATGACTTTGAACATACAATGTGACCCCCTAGCACATGTGCCACACATATATGTGTGTGGCACCCACAATGCAAGCAGGCCATGACCATTGTGGCAATGGGGTCCAAACCCCCATCATCACAGTGACCAAAAGGTAGGTGTGGGGTCCATAGCTGAAGCACATTTTGAACATTGTGGCAATGGGGTCCCAACCCCCATCATCACAGTGACCAAAAGGTAAGTGTGGGGTCCATAGCTGAAGCACATTTTGAACATTGTGGCAATGGGGTCCAAACCCCCATCATCACAGTGACCAAAAGGTAAGTGTGGGGTCCATAGCTGAAGCACATTTCGAACATTGTGGCAATGGGGTCCAAACCCCCATCATCATCAGTGACCAAAATGTAAGTGTGGGGTCCATAGCTGAAGCACACTTTGAACAATGTGGCAATGGGGTCCAAACCCCCATCATCACAGTGACCAAAAGGTAAGTGTGGGGTCCATAGCTGAAGCACATTTTGAACATTGTGGCAATGGGGTCCAAACCCCCATCATCACAGTGACCAAAAGGTAAGTGTGGGGTCCATAGCTGAAGCACATTTTGAACATTGTGGCAATGGGGTCCAAACCCCCATCATCACAGTGACCAAAAGGTAAGTGTGGGGTCCATAGCTGAAGCACATTTCGAACATTGTGGCAATGGGGTCCAAACCCCCATCATCACAGTGACCAAAATGTAAGTGTGGGGTCCATAGCTGAAGCACACTTTGAACAATGTGGCAATGGGGTCCAAACCCCCATCATCACAGTGACCAAAAGGTAAGTGTGGGGACCATAGCAGAAGCACATTTTGAACATTGTGGCAATGGGATCCAAACCCCCATCATCACAGTGACCAAAATGTAAGTGTGGGGTCCATAGCTGAAGCACATTTCGAACATTGTGGCAATGGGGTCCAAACCCCCATCATCACAGTGACCAAAATGTAAGTGTGGGGTCCATAGCTGAAGCACATTTCGAACATTGTGGCAATGGGGTCCAAACCCCCATCATCACAGTGACCAAAATGTAAGTGTGGGGTCCATAGCTGAAGCACATTTCGAACATTGTGGCAATGGGGTCCAAACCCCCATCATCACAGTGACCAAAATGTAAGAGTGGGGTCCATAGCTGAAGCACATTTCGAACATTGTGGCAATGGGGTCCAAACCCCCATCATCACAGTGACCAAAAGGTAAGTGTTGACAAAGAAAGAGGTGCAACTGCCAAACTGCATGGATGATTCCTGGTCACAGAACAACAAACACATCAGTGGCAAAGTAGTGTATGTGTCCCATTGCAACATAAATTGGGGGAACCAAATACTGCAGTGCAAATAAGACATACCTTTGGCCATGTGCAGACAAACACCCATGGGGGCTGACACCGTCAACAATCATCAATGACACAATGACAGAAGTGACCATCAGAATGCAGACCCACATATTTGCACCAATGGGCACACACATGCAGATACCCTGTGGAGACTGCAGATGTGAGGTGAACAGATACCATACCATGGCAGCAATGGGACACACAAACCATGATCATTGTGCTGACCGATGACCTAGGAGTCCCAGGGACAGCAGGGGAAACCCACCAAACTACATACAGCCAATGGCACACCCAAGATATGCCAATGCAGTGGTGCAGATGCACAAACACAAACAGGCAGACCCACACTGCACATCATACACAACAGGTGAGGGGGGTGCCAGTGTCCCCAGGCAACCACACAACACATGAGGAGACCTGAATACCAATCATACAGATGTGCATACAGTGCCACACAAAGGTAACTCATGGATCCAAATCCCCTATGTGGGCAAGCAGGCATTGTCAGATGAGAGGGAGCACAAATCACACATGTCACACAGGCACGTAGGGACAGCAACTGACACAGCAAGACACAGACACACCACAGCACCACCCCCAGGGCCCCCACAATGTGGTGACCCTGGGCTGCATTACAATCCCACTGTGATGACAAAGCTAAATGTGGTTCACACTGTGAACCACAGTCATGTGTACTGAGCAACTAACTACCATCACACCTACACAAGCACAAATCAAACAGCATGGCCAGTAAGCCAAGGCCAACATGGAGGCAGGGGCCTAGCCGGGCAACAACTCTCATCTGCACACACTCAACACCACACCCCTCGACCTCCAACAATGTGCAGCAGTGAAGCACACATGCACTGGTGACATTGCACATGCACCCATGACTATTCCAGGGTGGTGGGTGGGAACCAAGGTGCAGAAACACATCACACATGGACACTCAACAAGACTCCTGAATGTCTGACACACTGCACACTACGATGTACATGGACATGACGGCAATACCACACCAACCAATGGGATCCCAGCCACAGTCACACACCAATGAAGAAGCCAAGGTCACCCACAAAGAACACACATAGACAACAACCAACATTGCAGCCCGGACCCTGAGGAGTGCCAGCAGTCACACACACAACGTGTCACAATCACTGAAAGATAACACAAACTGGAAATCACATGACAGGGGCAAACAACAAGTGCCAAGGGGAAACCTGACTGTGACCCATCTGCGTCTGCACACAAACTCAGCCCTGACAGCAAACACACCTATGGGTGACACCCTGATGACCAGTAATGTGCCATGCACCCACATCACAGAGAACCCAGGGAGAAGACTTTGGGGGAACATAGCTCAACTCAGCTAGCATCACAAACAGGTACAACACTAGGGATCACAGCATGCACAGCTAAACGGAAGTCAACACACAGACATGCACATACAACACACACCGTGAGCGCAGGGAATGTCACAGGAGTACACACTGCCATGAGGGGACTCCACTCCTGTGTGAGGAAAGCTGTGCCATATGTTGCCTCAGTAGGGCCCCATCATGTCAGCTGAGCACTTGGTCACACAATCAACAATTAGCACCAAATGAGGGCTCCCGTAACATCAGCCTGGTCATGGAAGTGCCAACGGAATCATCAGCACAGATCCAACACACTTGTATAGCAATGTTGCACTGACTACACGGATGAGTCCTTCCCCATTGATGCCCAAACCTGCATGTCCACTGGAGATGGCCACACGGTCAGGGAAGTAGACGAATTGAACAATGGCAGGCACAACAGATGTGCAGGGGTGGAAGCCACAGATGTGAAATAGCCAATCTAAGTAGGAAATCCCATTGCCAAATACTGAACACATGACACCCTCAGATGCTGCTATGGATGACATGGATACACCACAGGATAGGACACATTCCCCCTGGACCACATGGGTTCCTGCACAGTAACACTTCATTATCATGAGACCAAATATCACCATCACTGCAGCAAGGGCATGGTTAGCATCATCAACATCATGTACATCAGAAGCAAAAGCACTAGAGAACAGAAAGTTGCTTTATTCAGCATATGTGGCATTAAAAGTAGAAGTGCAGTAGAACATAAACAAAGGCCAATGGCCAGTCCATCAACAAAGTCACAAGTGGGTGACAGTGGCAGATGCCACCCTACACATGCCTGCACAAAACCAGGGACAATCCACTAGGAGGGGCAACCGGGGGGTAGGCCAGGCACCGCAGGGACAGGATCAGGGCTCACCAGGAGGAAGCAGGGAAGGGGTGGTGGGTGCTGGAGAGCCACTGACAACTGCAGTGGAGGTGTCTGACATGGTGTGTGCCGGCACAACTGGGGGGCATGGCTCAGATGTTGTGGGTGCCGGCACGACTGCAGTGGACCCTGCAGATGGAGTGGACAGGTCCGCCACTGCAGTGCCCAAGTCAGACAGGGTGGTAGTGGACTCCACTGCAGTGCCTACCACCAGGGGAGGAGAATGGGGAACAGGCAAGGTGGGCTGGACAGAGGGGGAGGACACCCTCACCACATCTGTGGCACAGGCAAGCGCAGCGGGGGTGTGGTGCTGGGAGAGCAAGTGGCAGGGGGAGAAGGCCGGATCCTCTTGGAGATGGTATATCTGTGGGTGGGGGAACCTGGGGCAGGGTGTGGTGGGGGCACCTGTGGAGTGGGGGCCTGAGGGATGGAGGAAGGAGACCTGGTGCTTGAGCTGCAGGGCGGCGGCGGGGTCTTGCTCTTACCACTCCGGGGGACTTGCGGGTGGGGCCTCAGTCTGTCTGCGCCTGGGGGACGGTGTCCGGGGGCGAGGGCACTCTGCTCCGTGTGGGGGGCTTCCTCTTCACCCTGGATGCTGGAGCAGCTGGATCGGAGGGGAAGAGGCCGAGGTCACTGAGGAAGAGGCGCTGGGTCTTTGGGGTTGCAGGTGAGGCAAGGGAGGGTGCTTTGGAGGGAGAGGCAACTGAGGACTGCGCAGTGCCCGTGGATGCGTGTGTGTGTACCAGGGCCCCATCCCCTGTGAGTCTGGTTTCAGTCCCGTGACTGTGCGTGCGTGTGCGTTTTGTTTGTGGCGTGTGTGTCTGTGTGCTGGACGTGTGTGTGCTGGTGTGTGCCTGTGCCGGTGTGTGTGTGCTTGGGACGGGTAAGGTGCTGGGGAGCAGAGGCAGGAGGGGTGAGGGACTGTCTGAGGAGGGACACTGCTGCCGTCAGGGAGGAGTCCATGGACCTATTGCCCCTCTGTAGGTCAGACATGCCCGATGAGATGCCCTCCATGAACGACACCAGCTGAGTCAACAGTGCGGTGTGCGCATGGAGGACACTCAGCATGGCTGTCTGCCCTACATGGAGCTGGCGAAGGAGGTACACAGACTCCTCACTCAGGGCAGCAGGGAACACAGGGGCAGGGGGTGCGGTTCCTGGCCCAAAGGAGACACGCTCCCGAACATGGGAGCCTCCACGGACCTGGGGAATGGGAGCCGATGGGAGGGCGGTGGTGGTGCTGGTGGTGGCGGGGACAGCAACACTAGCTGGGGTGTGGTGGCTGCTGACACCCGCCTCCACAAGGGAGTCATCCTCCGAGTTGCTCTGGTCCTCAGCTGAGGTGGATGGTGCTGAGGACTCCTCGGTGTGGCTCCCCTCGCCCTCCGTGCCACTGGGTCCCTCCGACCACTCCTCGGCTGCTGACCCAGTCTGGCTCTCTGGCTCCTCCTGGTCCGTGGAGCTGTCCCCTTCCGTGGCCGTGGATGTATCTGCAAACAATGGGGAAACAGACAGACATCAGTCACATGCACCAAACGCACACACCACTGTGAGCACAGCACATTACAGAGCAAGCCCTGGCATCATTAGTTGTACATTGCTAAAAGTGCCCTAACTGAACAGGAGAAGCCAATTGTCAGTCTGATGCCAAGCATGGCACTCACATCCCACATGGCCTTGCACCCATCTGTCTGGTGTCTGTTGGATTGCAACACCCCAGTGTGGACACATGCACCAAGTACACAGTAGTTGGACAGTGCAGAGGACACAGTGTGGCATGTGGACATGCACACATCACAGCTCTTGCCACTGAGTCAGTACAGGTTTCCGGATGAAAGGGATGCCCAGAGTCAAATAGGAAATGCATGTGATGCATACCAGCGACAGACACCATGATGCACCCATGTCCTGATAGCCATCGCCACAATGGTGTGCATGTAGCACATGTCACTCCCCTGCAGGACCACCAATAAGTTGACACATGCCATGGCAGAGGCATGACTGCTAAGTCATACATCACTGTCTCAGTGATGTATGACTTGGCAGCCAGACAACAACACTATGCACTGTGTCACAATAGTAGGTCATGGGGAATGCAAGTCCTGGAGCTGCACAAGTGCACATGTACATCCCCCACACAACACATCATCTTAACCCTCATCTGTCCAGGTCATACCTATTGGACATATGGGAGACCTGTGACACTACCCTCTGAACCTGAGCCCCTCACAATTTGCTGTGAATGGGGAACAGCTGCCTGAACTTCACATTCGCATACCCCAGTCTGCACGGGCAGCTGATCAAACACCTATGTGACACACAAGTATCGTCTCCTATGGTCACATCTCCAGGGGCATGCTGAGCCCCTACCAAGAAACACCCCAGCAGTCCTGGCAACTAATCCACAGCACACTGACACAGAGGCAGACACCTGAGGGGTCAAATCACTGTGCACAATGTGTCAGCTGATACACGGGAGTGGGAGTACAGAGTGCATTGCATGGCCTGGAGTAGGCATGACTGTCCTGCTCCACATGAATGAGGGATGTGCCCTGGACAGTGGATAGCTGGCTATGTATGTGTGACACACATAATCTGCACACTCCTGGGGCCCAAACATTGTTCCCACCCGCTGCATGGGCGTGTGCCACATACCCCAGGCACATGTGGTGGCTCAGCTCAGCAAGTGGACCGCATATCAAAGCAACACGCAGATCACATGTCCAAACACAGGCGTTGTGTGAACAATGGACCCACCCATGATGCCCACAACAGAGTTAGGGAAACAGATGCTGTCCCCCACCTTTAGTGAAGCAAACTGCAAGGACACAGTCCCAAGTGACACAATTCCCTGAATGTAAGGGCCACACCTGGGTATCAGATGAGCAGTGGGCAGTGCACAATAGAGGGACATGGCTCCTGGACAACATGACTGCTGCACTGTGGCAGTTGAACCAGGCCAGAGGAGGGCACAAAGCATGTAATACAGAGTTCACAGTGCAGTCTTTGACTCACCCCTCCTTGCTGCTGTCTGGCCTTCAGCTGCCCATCCAGGTCTGGAAACACCACCGCCAGGATCTGGAGCATGTGGGGGGTCAGGGTCCGTGGTCCGCCCCTCCTGCGAGGAGGCGACAGCTTCAGCTGGACCCGTGCAATCCTCCGGGTCCAGCCCCGAAGGTCCTGCCACCTCTTCTGGCAGTTGCGGATCCGGCGCTTGTAGACCCCCACGGACCGGACGGCCCGGACGATGTCCTTCCAGATCTCCAGCTTCCGATGGGCATTAACCTGTCAGGATGACAAAGTGAAAAGGCCATTACCACACATGCAACATATCCGTGCATGACACAGTTGTATATACATGTCTCAATCACAGGGGCACATGATGTACACAGGCAGTGCAAAGCTGCCCATGGACAGTTTGCCAGACGTCACTACATGGTATCATTGCATGGGAAGTAAAACCTTGTTCAAATGCACTGTCACTGCACCATACCTGTCCAGTGCATGTCACTACACACTATGGGGGGTGACAACTACTCAGTGAGCCTGCTAGCCAGTGGTGTGCTGACTCTCAGCCTTGCTAGTCAGACAAAATGCACATTCAGAAAGGCAGTGCACAGAACACTCACCTGCTCCCCTGGTGTCCCATACAGCTTGCTGTACTGTGGAAGTAGGCTGTCCAGCAGGGCCTGGTTCTCTTCAAGGCTGAAGGCTGGGGCTCTCTCCACAGTACGTGCCATTGCAGGGTCCAGAGGGGCAGAGACAGCAGCAGTGCAGTGGCAGATGTCGTCCTGGAGCATGTAGTGCAGGCAAGTGAGCTCTCAGGGGAACAGCCAGCAATATATATGTGCTGGAGAGGCAGATACTGTCCCTTGTGTCCAAAGTGATAGGTCCAAGTCGTTTGCATCCTCTGAATCTGGCCAATCCATGGAATAGCAGCACCAAAACACGCCCACAGCATCCTTCAAATCTTCAACTTCATGACATACATGATTTTGCAACATTGTTGTGGGTGACCAACTGATTTTCCAGCAACCGACTCGTTCGAAATTCGAAAACGCGTCCGTTGCCAGGCAAGCCCATTGTCAATGGGTGCGCACCGATCGGTCCATTGCGGTACAACGCGTACAGGGGTACAACGCGTACCCGCACACATTGAATGCAATGGGCCGGCCGGAGGCACCGATCGGTCCATTGCAGTACAACGCGTACAGGGGTACAACGTGTACCCGCACACATTGAATGCAATGGGCCGGCCGGAGGCACCGATCGGTCCATTGCGGTACAACGCGTACAGGGGTACAACGCGTACCCGCACACATTGAATGCAATGGGCCGGCCGGAGGCACCGATCGGTCCATTGCAGTACAACGCATACAGGGGTACAACGCGTACCCGCACACATTGAATGCAATGGGCCGGCCGGAGGCACCGATCGGTCCATTGCAGTACAACGCGTACAGGGGTACAACGCGTACCCGCACACATTGAATGCAATGGGCCGGCCGGAGGCACCGATCGGTCCATTGCAGTACAACGCGTACAGGGGTACAACGCGTACCCGCACACATTGAATGCAATGGGCCGGCCGGAGGCACCGATCGGTCCATTGCGGTACAACGCGTACAGGGGTACAACGCGTACCCGCACACATTGAATGCACTGGGCCGGCCGGAGGCACCGATCGGTCCATTGCAGTACAACGCGTACAGGGGTACAACGCGTACAGGGGTACAACGCGTACCCGCACACATTGAATGCAATGGGCCGGCCGGAGGCACCGATCGGTCCATTCCAGTTCAACGCGTACAGGGGTACAACGCGTACAGGGGTACAACGCGTACCCGCACACATTGAATGCAATGGGCCGGCCGGAGGCACCGATCGGTCCATGGCAGTACAACGCGTACAGGGGTACAACGCGTACCCACACACATTGAATGCAATGGGCCGGCCGGGGGCACCGATCGGTCCATTGCAGTACAACGCATCACTGTACATGTGACTGGCATATGTCAGCATGCCTGTCTCAGATGGACATATGCCAGCCAGAGATAGCTCCCAGGGAGTGAGGGGCACACCTACATCACGACAGCCTGTCCAAACTTTATCATAAGGCATGTAAGGCTGCATTTCCTATTGTGTGTATGTTGGTGTACATGTTGTCCTGTGGGTGTCACCTGTGGGCAGCCACCCCCAGGCTGTGCACGTGTTCATGGGGACAGGATCCTGGGTGTTACGTGTACATGACCACTGTGATGTGTAACTGTTCAGATCTGTGCATGTGCCATGGTCACATTTCACGGTGGTGTATGTGTATGTCATGTCACATACCCCGTGAGTCCCATGTGGGACGGTATGTTTGAGCCAGGGTGTCCCAGTGGCACAATAGTGATGGTCCTCCACAGTCTTTGTGCATGTAGTGTTTACAATGTCTCTGATTTCATGTGCACAATGGGAGACAGTCTCCACATCCAGGTTGTGTGTGCATGGACTTTGATGTTGTGCGTGTGTGTGTCACAGACGTCCATGTCTGTCCTGCCGTGGCAAGTGGGGCCACTACCTGTGGGGGTCATGGTTGTTTTGCTGTGGTGTATACATGATACTCCATGTAATGCCAGTGTCCATGTGGCAATACAGGGTCCCAGGGAATGTACCTGTCGTTGAGCTGTGGTGCCTGGGGCACATCTGTCCTCACATGTCACTGTGGGGGGTTATTGTGACACGGCAGCAGGAGATGGGAACTGTGACACGGCCTCATGATATCCAATGGGCCAACCTGGGACTAATTGATGCCACCTGTTGGACCGTGTTGACAGATGTTGGCCATGTATGTACCATACATGTCCTTCCGGAACTGCACACTTCATGTAGTTGTGCCTCATAATGATGTATGTTGGGATCTTGAGTGTGTTCAATGCCGCATATGTGGGGTGACTGACAATCTTGCTTACTCCTCCTCTGCACTGCAGGGCTCCTGCTGTCCATCGACCATTCCCAGACCTGGCAACGATGGTGGAACGGGACAGCATCCGACGGTACCGCTTCACCAGGCAGCTGATTGAGGATTTGGCAGTGCAGTTGTCCCCACATTTGCAGCCTGGCCGGCCGTATCCTACAGCGCTGACCCCCAAGGTGAAGGTGATGGCAGCCCTACACTTCTTTGCCACCGGTACCTTCCAACATACTGTGGCGACTGCTGGTGGGATGTCACAGACCATGTTGAGCCGTGTGCTCCGCGATGTTTTGGCGGCAATGTTGCTATTCCTGAACCGGTACATCTATTTCCCTAGACTGCGACGACTCACTGACGTGAAGAGTGACTTTTATGCCCTGGGGAGGATGCCGCATGTCATTGGCTCCATTGATGGGACACATGTGGCTTTGGTACCACCACAGGCCCAGGAGCAGGCCTCCAGGAACCGCAAGCACTACCACTCGGTCAATGCACTGGTGGTGTGTCTTGCAGACATGACCATCACACACGTGTGTGCCCGTTTCCCTGGTTCAGCACACGATGCCTTTGTGATGAGGAGTAGTCACATCCCCAGGATGATGGCACAGATGCAGAACCAGCGTGCCTGGCTTGTCGGTGTGTACTGACTTTGTACCATTGTGTGTGATCTGATCTGTAGTATTCCGCCCACTTTTCCAAGTCAGCTAATGTGCACTTGTCTGTCCGTAGGTGACTCGGGATACCCCAACATGCCGTGGTTGCTGTCACCCCTCAGGAACCCTGTGACACCAGCCCAGATGCGCTACAATGAGGCACATGGTCGGACCAGGAGAGTGATTGAGCGGACATTTGGTCTCCTGAAGAGCCGCTTCCGCTGCCTGGACAAGACCAGAGGGTCCCTCCCATATGCCCCTGCGAAAGTGTGCAAGATTATCATCGTCTGCTGCATGCTCCACAACCTGGCAGTGCGGAAGGAGTTGCCTCTCATCCAGGATGACAATGACCAACATCCGCCACCTGTGGAGGATCCTGGCCTGGACCACGATGCCAGTGATGATGATGATGATGATGAGGGTGATGTCCGCACACAGCTCATCACCAACTTCTTTAGCTGAATGTGAGTATCCTGAGGTGTCATGTCAATAATGTGAGTTGGCATGATGTGTGGGTGGTGCTCTGGTGCTGTTGGAGTGTGTCCATGGGCTACTTGACTGGATGTGTGTTGCGATGTGTGCTAACAGGTGGGCTGTACTCCCCAACAGTGTTGACATGCTAACTTGGTTCTGGGTGGGTATCTTGTAACATGTATTGTGCATGAGTTTTGCTGTTCTGTCCTGTACTCCATTGCTTTTGACTGTGTGTCATTTCTGTCCTTCACAGGGTACTTTCAGATTCGTTTGGTCAACTGTGTCCACCGACGACGTGATTGCACTTCCAGGCTGGTAGCTGTTGTGTCCCTACAGGTGATGTGCGCCACACCCATGGACTTCCTTCCGTCTACAGTTGTTCACTGTGTGCCCGCTGCCAGGTGGGATTACCTTGCATCTGTAGTGGTTACGACATGTTGCAACTGTGTAATAAACCTGTGCTTCACTTTGTGATGTGCGTTGTCTGTGGTCACACATTTGACTGCCATTTGCTTACTGCACCTGTGGGCTACTTGACTACAACTGGGAATGGGTGTGGTGTCTGTGCATTGCACCGTCTTCCCTGGCAACATCAGTGTAGGCAATGAGTCAGATGGCCTAGGTGTGTATGTGTTGTGTAGCCCTGGTGGTGTGTCTCCCTCATATGTGTCACGTTGCCTTTACTCACATGCCTGTGTTGTCCTTGCTGTTGCAGTTCGCATACACAGTGTAATTTTGCAGTTCATCATCCCCATAACAGCACCCACGTTGGAATCACGACAGAGGCAAGTATGGTGTATTAGTGTGTTTATTGTGATACATTTGTGTTAATAGTGCATAGGATGGGTAGTGCTGTACATAAATCTTGCAATCCGAAGTTCCTAGGTGAATTGAAAGTCCTGGTAGACAGGATCCCCAGTATCGGTGCCACAGTTGTCTGACACATTGGTCCAACTTGTACTCCCCATGCAATGTGTGGGAGTAGTGTTGCCGTCAACAGGGTGAACAGTCTGTGCACAGAGGCGAACATCCAGAACAGGTTCAGGCTTCCTGGGAGTTGCGCTTGGCCATCGGCCTCTCACTTTTCCCTCCTCGGACGACCCCTCTTCTTGGGGGGGCCCCTCAAGTACAGGCTGCTGCGGTGCAGGGGACTCTCCACCAGAGTCCTCCTCCCTCCCTGTGGCAGTTGCAGTTTGTTCGGCACCAGATGTTGTTGGCACACAGGGCGGTGTGGACTGGTTGCTGTTCATCTGGCGGAGGCATTGTAAAATGTCCCTGTGCACCGCCGTCATCTCATGCAGTGCATCCCACTTGGACTCCACGCGGGACATGTGTGAGTCCACGCGGGACATGTGTGACTCCACGTGGGACATGTGGAAGTCCAAGCGGGCATGATGGGCAGCCTGCTGCTGTTTCATGTCTCTGAGGAGCCCCACTACCTGGCTGAGGTCTCCGGTGCTGGACTGGTACGCATCAGCTATGAGTACCAGTTGTGGGTCATCATGCACACCAGCAACGTCTGCAAGCAGCAACCTCTGTCTCCCACCCCTCCCACCACCCCTGCTGACATGTGCAGTGTGTGCAGTGGCACGCACAGATAACCCTGGTCCACCTTGGGGGTTGGTGGTGGTGGTGGTGTCCATGGCCCCAGGTTGGTCCAGGGTCCCTGTGCTGGTGTTGCTCCTTGTTCTGTCCATGTCGGCAGGGATGGTATTTGTGGTGACAGTCGTTGGAGGGGTGGGTGCAGGGGGTGCAGCTGGTGGTCCTGCTGGTGCTGCAGCTGGTGGTCCTGCTGGTGCTGCATGTTGACTTGCACCGGATGTGCCAGGTTGGTCTTCATCGTCCGAGGAGGACAGAGGCTGTACGACGCCAGTGAGCTCCGCATCCTCTTGAGCCTGGGACTGGGACTCCTCAGCGTCTGCTGCTGTGTCCCTATCATCACCTGTTTTTGGGAGACACAAACAATGTATGTTATGTTTCTGCAGGCATCAATGGTTGACACACATGACAGTTGTGACTGTGCCTCTGGGTGCGGGCCTGTACATTGCATTGTCCTAAGTCGTCACAGTCAGGGGTTGATATTGGTGTGGCACATTGTCCCGCATTATTTGGGCATTTCTATGTATTTTCTGGGGTGTGAACATGGTCTGCATTGGTTGTGTTTGGTTGACAGCCGGCCCTCCTTCCCACCCACCCAGCCAGTCAGTTATCCCACCATGGAACGTGCTTGCGTTGCAGGGAGTGGAAGTTGTCTCTCAGGATGTCAGTCAGTGGTGTCCTGCTGTTTGTTGGTGCACAGTTGGCAGCAGGGCCTTGTGCTCCCCACAGCAGTAGCCAGTGTCAGCCATCTTGTGAGTCCTTCTCCACTCCCTGTGATGTGAGCATGGTTCAGGGTGGTGTTGATGGGACAGTTGTGGGGGTGAGCTATGTCTGTGACTACGACTCCCATCATGCTATTGCCTCCACCCCACTTCCCAGCATTCCCATACTTACTTGCTTTTGTGGGGAGTTCAGTGTGTGTGGGTGTGAGAGCAATGGCAAGATGGCTGACAGTGGTGTCCTGCTGTTGGTTGGTGTGCAGTACCCAGCATGCCCTTGTGCTCCCCACGACACAGCAACAGTGTCAGACATCTTTGATGGGCCTTTCCACTCTCTGTGGGATGTGCATGCGTGAGTGTGAGCTTGCTGGGCCATGTGGTGGGGGATGTAGAGCTGTGACTACGACTCCCATCATGCTATTGCCTCCTCCCCCTTCCCAGCATGCCCATGCTTCCTTCCTTTTGACTCTGCTTCCCTGTGGGGTGGGCTGGCTGTGCTGACAGGATGGCTGGGAGTGTTGTCCTGGCAGTTGTTTGGCTAGAAGTCCCAAGAGTGGCCCTGTGCTTCACACAACATAACCCAGGGTGGTGGTTCTTTGTGGGATCTTGTGTTAGGATGGGGGGCATTGCATTCTACCAGGTGGGTTCTGTGGAGTTTGTGTTGGGATGTGTGTGAGGGGAGGTGCTTGTGACTATGGTCAGTGCTGCAAGTCCTCCTTCCCACCCAGCTAGCCAGATATCCCACCATGGAACGTGCTTGCATTGCAGGGAGTGGAAGTTGTCTCTCAGGATGTCAGTCAGTGGTGTCCTGCTGTTTGTTGGTGCACAGTTGGCAGCAGGGCCTTGTGCTCCCCACAGCAGTAGCCAGTGTCAGCCATCTTGTGAGTCCTTCTCCACTCCCTGTGATGTGAGCATGGTTCAGGGTGGTGTTGATGGGACAGTTGTGGGGGTGAGCTATGTCTGTGACTACGACTCCCATCATGCTATTGCCTCCACCCCACTTCCCAGCATTCCCATACTTACTTGCTTTTGTGGGGAGATCAGTGTGTGTGGGTGTGAGAGCAATGGCAAGATGGCTGACAATGGTGTCCTGCTGTTGGTTGGTGTGCAGTACCCAGCATGCCCTTGTGCTCCCCACGACACAGCAACAGTGTCAGACATCTTTGATGGGCCTTTCCACTCTCTGTGGGATGTGCATGCGTAAGTGTGAGCTTGCTGGGCCATGTGGTGGGGGATGTAGAGCTGTGACGACGACTCCCATCATGCTATTGCCTCCTCCCCCTTCCCAGCATGCCCATGCTTCCTTCCTTTTGACTCTGCTTCCCTGTGGGGTGGGCTGGCTGTGCTGACAGGATGGCTGGGAGTGTTGTCCTGGCAGTTGTTTGGCTAGAAGTCCCAAGAGTGGCCCTGTGCTTCACACAACATAACCCAGGGTGGTGGTTCTTTGTGGGATCTTGTGTTAGGATGGGGGGCATTGCATTCTACCAGGTGGGTTCTGTGGAGTTTGTGTTGGGGTGTGTGTGAGGGGAGGTGCTTGTGACTATGGTCAGTGCTGCAAGTCCTCCTTCCCACCCAGCTAGCCAGATATCCCACCATGGAACGTGCTTGCATTGCAGGGAGTGGAAGTTGTCTCTCAGGATGTCAGTCAGTGGTGTCCTGCTGTTTGTTGGTGCACAGTTGCCAGCAGGGCCTTGTGCTCCCCACAGCAGTAGCCAGTGTCAGCCATCTTGTGAGTCCTTCTCCACTTCCTGTGATGTGAGCATGGTTCAGGGTGGTGTTGATGGGACAGTTGTGGGGGTGACCAATATCAGTGACTACGACTCCCATCATGCTATTGCCTCCACCCCCTTCCGAGCATGCCCATGCTTCCTTCCTTTTGACTCTGCTTCCCTGTGGGGTGGGCTGGCTGTGCTGACAGGATGGCTGGGAGTGTTGTCCTGGCAGTTGTTTGGCTAAATGTCCCAAGAGTGGCCCTGTGCTTCACACAACATAACCCAGGGTGGTGGTTCTTTGTGGGATCTTGTGTTAGGATGGGGGGCATTGCATTCTACCAGGTGGGTTCTGTGGAGTTTGTGTTGGGGTGTGTGTGAGGGGAGGTGCTTGTGACTATGGTCAGTGCTGCAAGTCCTCCTTCCCACCCAGCTAGCCAGATATCCCACCATGGTACGTGCTTGCATTGCAGGGAGTGGAAGTTGTCTCTCAGGATGTCAGTCAGTGGTGTCCTGCTGTTTGTTGGTGCACAGTTGCCAGCAGGGCCTTGTGCTCCCCACAGCAGTAGCCTGTGTCAGCCATCTTTTGAGTCCTTCTCCACTTCCTGTGATGTGAGCATGGTTCAGGGTGGTGTTGATGGGACAGTTGTGGGGGTGACCAATATCAGTGACTACGACTCCCATCATGCTATTGCCTCCACCCCCTTCCCAGCATGCCCATGCTTCCTTCCTTTTGACTCTGCTTCCCTGTGGGGTGGGCTGGCTGTGCTGACAGGATGGCTGGGAGTGTTGTCCTGGCAGTTGTTTGGCTAAAAGTCCCAAGAGTGTCCCTGTGCTTCACACAACATAACCCAGGGTGGTGGTTCTTTGTGGGATCTTGTGTTAGGATGGGGGCATTGCATTCTACCAGGTGGGTTCTGTGGAGTTTGTGTTGGGGTGTGTGTGAGGGGAGGTGCTTGTGACTATGGTCAGTGCTGCAAGTCCTCCTTCCCACCCAGCTAGCCAGATATCCCACCATGGAACGTGCTTGCATTGCAGGGAGTGGAAGTTGTCTCTCAGGATGTCAGTCAGTGGTGTCCTGCTGTTTGTTGGTGCACAGTTGGCAGCAGGGCCTTGTGCTCCCCACAGCAGTAGCCAGTGTCAGCCATCTTGTGAGTCCTTCTCCACTCCCTGTGATGTGAGCATGGTTCAGGGTGGTGTTGATGGGACAGTTGTGGGGGGACAATGTGTGACTGCGACTCCCATGATGCTATTGGCTACACTGACTTGGCCAGCATACACAGAATTCCTTCCTTTGAGTGGTCTTCACTGTGTGTTGGTGTTGTTGTGGTGGCTACATGTCTGGATGTGTTTGTTAGTTCTATTTGTGCCACTGCCTAGCTGTAGTTGTAGTTGTGTTTGTACATGTGTTGGCACAGTTGTATGTGACTTTTTTGATGGCATGTGTTGTGTTTATCTGACTGACATACACATTTTGGGATGATTCTGTTCTGGTTGCTGTGTAATTGCTATGAGTGCATGGTTTGACTCTCCCCTTGACAGTGATGTGTGTGTTTTGTGGCAGTATATTGTGTACATTTGTTGTGTACTCACCAGGCTCTGGGATGTCCTCTAGTCCATATACGCTCACTGGCGGAAGTATGGCCCGCACCTTCTCCTCCCAGGGCCTGAGGTATATTGGCTTGGCAGGAGGGCCACTGCCGGTGTATTGGCTGTTGATGTAGTCTTTCTTCAGCAGGTCCCGTACCCTCCTGCGCACGTCATACCACCTGTTCTGGATGTCGCTCTTTGTGCGCCGACATGGTGATTGTGCGTTCACCCTGTTGATGATCCTCTCCCACATCTTGGTTTTCTGGGAGATGGGGGTCTGTTGGACCAGTGTGCCAAACAGCTGTGGCTCTACCCTGAGGATCTCGTCTACCATGACTTCCAATTCACAATCTAGGAACTTGGGATTCTTCTTGGGGGGCATGGTGATAGGTGGTGATGGTGAGTGATGTGTGTGTTGGTGTGCAGGTGAGGGTGTGTGAGTGTGTGTTTTGCTGGGTGTATGTGAGGTAGGTATTTGTTGGTGTGCTGATGGTGTGTGGCTTGTGTGAGGGATGAGCTGTGGGTGTGTGGTTGCTTTCTCTTGGGTGCTGGCAGTGGAATGGCATTTGCAAAGGCTCATGGTTGTGATTTGTGTCCTTTATATAGGTGGAGTTGTGGGTGTGTCTTTGTTCTCTGTCCCCACCCCCCAGTATTTATTGGCTTGGTAATTGCTTGTTTGGCCTTTTTTGGGTGATTTTTCCTTTGTGCTGTTTGTGTATGTTGGAAACGTTCTTGTGACCGAGTCGGACCCTGCATTTGTCTCGTACGGTCTTCTCCGTTTCGTTCACGCTGTGTTTGTACAGTTTTCTATGCTGCGTACGCGTCGGTCGCGGTGTTTTGTGTTGCTTCGGCTCGGTTTTGTATGCGTGTCGGTCGTGCGGCTTGGCCTCCGTCCGACTCGCTCGTGGTTTTCGCGCCGTGCATCGTACTTTGCGGTTTGGAGTTCGCGTGTACGTTTCGGTCGGATTTTTTCCGGGTGCGTGTCGGTCGGTTGGATTCGCGTGTTTTTCCGGCCGGATTGCTGTTTTCCTTGCGGCTCGGTCAGTCGACTTGGTTTCGGTACGTGTCGGTCGTATTTTTCACGCCTTGCATCGTACTTGGCGTGTCGGGCGCCACAGGTACGTGTCGGTCGGTATTATTTCCGGATCCGAGTCGGTCGGTGCTTTTTCCGGCCCGAATCGGAATCGACCCCTAAGTGTGCATGATTAATAATATTTTTAATAAAAAAAACATTTTACGTTTATTGAATGATTAATCTTGTAATGTTTTAAGCTATATAACAGAATCAATATTTATAAAAATTCTAAAAAATAGCAATTATAGAAAATAATAATAAAAACCACAATTGAAAAATAATTAAAGGAAACTAAAATATTCTGACAGTATCTAATTTTAAGTTAAATATGCTCAAAATATTTTTACATTTTTTTACGAAGATCAAGTAACATTTAGCAACCTAAATCAAATCCAAAATCATTAACAAAATGAAATAAAAAAATCAGAAACACTATTTTCACTTCACTTCTACTTGGGGAGTAGAGGGTCGAAATCTACTATTCAAAATCCAGTCTAACAAACATTGGGGAAAATATGTGCGTTTAGTGGTTGAGCATATTTACTATCTAACTCCAGTCCAACAAACATCTGAGAAAGTGCAGACTTGTAGGGGCAGGGCAGATTTACTATTCTAACTCCAGCCTAGCAAACACTGGGAAAAGTGCATACATTGGGGGTTACATTAGCTCCAGTCCTATCATATCAACATTGAGGAAAGAACATGCATGAGAGGCATATTCACTACACCTAATCGATATAAGAACACATTAAAATGTATTTCTGAAACGTGAACAAAAAATTTTTTACAAAGTTAATTGCAATTAAATATCTTACAATTTGAAAAAATAAAATCATTACAAAAATTACAAATATATCAGAATTTTGAATACAAAAAATATTACATATCATTTTTAAATTAACAATATTACTCACCACCTATAAACAACACACAAAGCTGTAAAAAAATACTAAAATCTGTTTCACTAATGACAAATTATTTTCACAACAAAAAAGGTAATTTACAGTTGAGAAGTTGTGCATTTTTTCTTTTTAATTAATTATAATTTAATTATTTATAAACACACTAGACATGTATTCCTCCAATAAACCTCATAACCCATATCAAAAAGTGTAATATATATGTTTTTACTTTACACATATGACAATGTGATTGTCAATAAGTAAAAAAATAAAATATGTTGTAATATTTTAGTTAATAATGAACATACATACTGATCAATTAATATAAATTAATATTTATTTTAAATAAGAAACTTCTCCCACAATTTCCAGTAATCCTCACATCCCAAAAATAAATACTTATACAATATGTAAACAAATAAATACCATTGTGAAACATTACAATTAGACACCAATTATTAATATATACAATAAAAATAACGCTACCCAGCTAAACCCCAGTACGCCCCACAACCCATAATAAAATACTTAAAAAAAATATAAATCCTAATTTAAAATTAAACATATTAAAAATAATTTGCAATTAACAGAAATGCACAATTAGTACATTAAATACAAAACAAACAAGTTGATAGATGTAATGCTTGAATTAATATCAGTCACTGGTACTCGCTCAGGCGCATCCCAAACTATTGTTTTTAACCCACCATGCCGCTTCAGTTTGAATCAAGCCCTATGCAAATCAGTCTTGACTCTGCTCCTTATGGTAACAGTCCAGCCTGAACTGCCATTCCAGGGTCTCCCTAAACCAGAACACAAGCAACCTAGGACCTGTTTTGCCCTAGTTAGGGCTCTTTAGCCAGGTATAGCTTTTCAGCTGTATCCGGCTGATGAGCCCATAACTTGGGCGAAACCGGTCCTGGGTTGCTTGTGTTCTGGTTCAGGGAGGAGCTGCCTTGGCAGTCGAAATGGACTGTTCCAATTGGAGCAGAGTCAAGACTGATTTGCATATAGCTGGGTCCAAACTGAGGTGACATGGTGTGCAAAATTCAAAACACACAAGATGATGGACGGAATGCTGCACATTGGCAAACATTCACCCCCAGTCACAGATCTGGGTTTAATCCATCGTTATTTTGCTTCACCACGCCACCCCAGTTCAGACATAGCCATATGCAAATCAGTCTTGACCCTGTGCCTCATGGGAACAGTCCAGACCGAACTGCCAAGCCATGTCTTCCCTGGACCGGAATCAAGCATCCTAGGACCGGTTTCAGGCTATCAGCCTTCATCAGCCAGGATAGCTTGACTCCAGTGGCGTAGTGAGCACGGGACCACGTCTGGGCATACCCTTCCCACTTAGGGCGAAATGCAAAACACACAAGATGATGGACGGAATGCTGCACATTGGCAAACATTCACCCCCAGTCACAGATCTGGGTTTAATCCATCGTTATTTTGCTTCACCACGCCACCCCAGTTCAGACATAGCCATATGCAAATCAGTCTTGACCCTGTGCCTCATGGGAACAGTCCAGACCGAACTGCCAAGCCATGTCTTCCCTGGACCGGAATCAAGCATCCTAGGACCGGTTTCAGGCTATCAGCCTTCATCAGCCAGGATAGCTTGACTCCAGTGGCGTAGTGAGCACGGGACCCACGTCTGGGCATACCCTTCCCACTTAGGGCGAAATGCAAAACACACAAGATGATGGACGGAATGCTGCACATTGGCAAACATTCACCCCCAGTCACAGATCTGGGTTTAATCCATCGTTATTTTGCTTCACCACGCCACCCCAGTTCAGACATAGCCATATGCAAATCAGTCTTGACCCTGTGCCTCATGGGAACAGTCCAGACCGAACTGCCAAGCCATGTCTTCCCTGGACCGGAATCAAGCATCCTAGGACCGGTTTCAGGCTATCAGCCTTCATCAGCCAGGATAGCTTGACTCCAGTGGCGTAGTGAGCACGGGACCCACGTCTGGGCATACCCTTCCCACTTAGGGCTGAAATGCAAAACACACAAGATGATGGACGGAATGCTGCACATTGGCAAACATTCACCCCAGTCACAGATCTGGGTTTAATCCATCGTTATTTTGCTTCACCACGCCACCCCAGTTCAGACATAGCCATATGCAAATCAGTCTTGACCCTGTGCCTCATGGGAACAGTCCAGACCGAACTGCCAAGCCATGTCTTCCCTGGACCGGAATCAAGCATCCTAGGACCGGTTTCAGGCTATCAGCCTTCATCAGCCAGGATAGCTTGACTCCAGTGGCGTAGTGAGCACGGGACCCACGTCTGGGCATACCCTTCCCACTTAGGGCGAAATGCAAAACACACAAGATGATGGACGGAATGCTGCACATTGGCAAACATTCACCCCCAGTCACAGATCTGGGTTTAATCCATCGTTATTTTGCTTCACCACGCCACCCCAGTTCAGACATAGCCATATGCAAATCAGTCTTGACCCTGTGCCTCATGGGAACAGTCCAGACCGAACTGCCAAGCCATGTCTTCCCTGGACCGGAATCAAGCATCCTAGGACCGGCTTCAGGCTATCAGCCTTCATCAGCCAGGATAGCTTGACTCCAGTGGCGTAGTGAGCACGGGACCCACGTCTGGGCATACCCTTCCCACTTAGGGCGAAATGCAAAACACACAAGATGATGGACGGAATGCTGCACATTGGCAAACATTCACCCCCAGTCACAGATCTGGGTTTAATCCATCGTTATTTTGCTTCACCACGCCACCCCAGTTCAGACATAGCCATATGCAAATCAGTCTTGACCCTGTGCCTCATGGGAACAGTCCAGACCGAACTGCCAAGCCATGTCTTCCCTGGACCGGAATCAAGCATCCTAGGACCGGTTTCAGGCTATCAGCCTTCATCAGCCAGGATAGCTTGACTCCAGTGGCGTAGTGAGCACGGGACCCACGTCTGGGCATACCCTTCCCACTTAGGGCGAAATGCAAAACACACAAGATGATGGACGGAATGCTGCACATTGGCAAACATTCACCCCCAGTCACAGATCTGGGTTTAATCCATCGTTATTTTGCTTCACCACGCCACCCCAGTTCAGACATAGCCATATGCAAATCAGTCTTGACCTGTGCCTCATGGGAACAGTCCAGACCGAACTGCCAGCCATGTCTTCCCTGGACCGGAATCAAGCATCCTAGGACCGGTTCAGGCTATCGCTTCATCAGCCAGGATAGCTTGACTCCAGTGGCGTAGTGAGCACGGGACCCATGTCTGGCATACCCTTCCCACTTAGGGCGAAATGCAAAACACACAAGATGATGGACGGAATGCTGCACATTGGCAAACATTCACCCCCAGTCACAGATCTGGGTTTAATCCATCGTTATTTTGCTTCACCACGCCACCCCAGTTCAGACATAGCCATATGCAAATCAGTCTTGACCCTGTGCCTCATGGGAACAGTCCAGACCGAACTGCCAAGCCATGTCTTCCCTGGACCGGAATCAAGCATCCTAGGACCGGTTTCAGGCTATCAGCCTTCATCAGCCAGGATAGCTTGACTCCAGTGGCGTAGTGAGCACGGGACCCACGTCTGGGCATACCCTTCCCACTTAGGGCGAAATGCAAAACACACAAGATGATGGACGGAATGCTGCACATTGGCAAACATTCACCCCCAGTCACAGATCTGGGTTTAATCCATCGTTATTTTGCTTCACCACGCCACCCCAGTTCAGACATAGCCATATGCAAATCAGTCTTGACCCTGTGCCTCATGGGAACAGTCCAGACCGAACTGCCAAGCCATGTCTTCCCTGGACCGGAATCAAGCATCCTAGGACCGGTTTCAGGCTATCAGCCTTCATCAGCCAGGATAGCTTGACTCCAGTGGCGTAGTGAGCACGGGACCCACGTCTGGGCATACCCTTCCCACTTAGGGCGAAATGCAAAACACACAAGATGATGGACGGAATGCTGCACATTGGCAAACATTCACCCCCAGTCACAGATCTGGGTTTAATCCATCGTTATTTTGCTTCACCACGCCACCCCAGTTCAGACATAGCCATATGCAAATCAGTCTTGACCCTGTGCCTCATGGGAACAGTCCAGACCGAACTGCCAAGCCATGTCTTCCCTGGACCGGAATCAAGCATCCTAGGACCGGTTTCAGGCTATCAGCCTTCATCAGCCAGGATAGCTTGACTCCAGTGGCGTAGTGAGCACGGGACCCACGCCTGGGCATACCCTTCCCACTTAGGGCGAAATGCAAAACACACAAGATGATGGACGGAATGCTGCACATTGGCAAACATT
Organism: Calotriton arnoldi; assembly: GCA_963921515.1. NCBI lineage: Eukaryota > Metazoa > Chordata > Amphibia > Caudata > Salamandridae > Calotriton > Calotriton arnoldi. Next base: position 759,915 of record CAWUFW010007773.1, on the reverse strand, counting down.
CACCCCCAGTCACAGATCTGGGTTTAATCCATCGTTATTTTGCTTCACCACGCCACCCCAGTTCAGACATAGCCATATGCAAATCAGTCTTGACCCTGTGCCTCATGGGAACAGTCCAGACCGAACTGCCAAGCCATGTCTTCCTGGACCGAATCAAGCATCCTAGGACCGGTTTCAGGCTATCAGCCTTCATCAGCCAGGATAGCTTGACTCCAGTGGCGTAGTGAGCACGGGACCACGTCTGAGCATACCCTTCCCACTTAGGGCTGAAATGCAAAACACACAAGATGATGGACGGAATGCTGCACATTGGCAAACATTCACCCCCAGTCACAGATCTGGGTTTAATCCATCGTTATTTTGCTTCACCACGCCACCCCAGTTCAGACATAGCCATATGCAAATCAGTCTTGACCCTGTGCCTCATGGGAACAGTCCAGACCGAACTGCCAAGCCATGTCTTCCCTGGACCGGAATCAAGCATCCTAGGACCGGTTTCAGGCTATCAGCCTTCATCAGCCAGGATAGCTTGACTCCAGTGGCGTAGTGAGCACGGGACCCACGTCTGGGCATACCCTTCCCACTTAGGGCGAAATGCAAAACACACAAGATGATGGACGGAATGCTGCACATTGGCAAACATTCACCCCAGTCACAGATCTGGGTTTAATCCATCGTTATTTTGCTTCACCACGCCACTCCAGTTCAGACATAGCCATATGCAAATCAGTCTTGACCCTGTGCCTCATGGGAACAGTCCAGACCGAACTGCCAAGCCATGTCTTCCTGGACCGGAATCAAGCATCCTAGGACCGGTTTCAGGCTATCAGCCTTCATCAGCCAGGATAGCTTGACTCCAGTGGCGTAGTGAGCACGGGACCCACGTCTGGGCATACCCTTCCCACTTAGGGCGAAATGCAAACACACAAGATGATGGACGGAATGCTGCACATTGGCAAACATTCACCCCAGTCACAGATCTGGGTTTAATCCATCGTTATTTTGCTTCACCACGCCACCCCAGTTCAGACATAGCCATATGCAAATCAGTCTTGACCCTGTGCCTCATGGGAACAGTCCAGACCGAACTGCCAAGCCATGTCTTCCCTGGACCGGAATCAAGCATCCTAGGACCGGTTTCAGGCTATCAGCCTTCATCAGCCAGGATAGCTTGACTCCAGTGGCGTAGTGAGCACGGGACCCACGTCTGGGCATACCCTTCCCACTTAGGGCGAAATGCAAAACACACAAGATGATGGACGGAATGCTGCACATTGGCAAACATTCACCCCCAGTCACAGATCTGGGTTTAATCCATCGTTATTTTGCTTCACCACGCCACCCCAGTTCAGACATAGCCATATGCAAATCAGTCTTGACCCTGTGCCTCATGGGAACAGTCCAGACCGAACTGCCAAGCCATGTCTTCCTGGACCGAATCAAGCATCCTAGGACCGGTTTCAGGCTATCAGCCTTCATCAGCCAGGATAGCTTGACTCCAGTGGCGTAGTGAGCACGGGACCCACGTCTGGGCATACCCTTCCACTTAGGGCTGAAATGCAAAACACACAAGATGATGGACGGAATGCTGCACATTGGCAAACATTCACCCCCAGTCACAGATCTGGGTTTAATCCATCGTTATTTTGCTTCACCACGCCACCCCAGTTCAGACATAGCCATATGCAAATCAGTCTTGACCCTGTGCCTCATGGGAACAGTCCAGACCGGACTGCCAAGCCATGTCTTCCTGGACCGAATCAAGCATCCTAGGACCGGTCTCAGGCTATCAGCCTTCATCAGCCAGGATAGCTTGACTCCAGTGGCGTAGTGAGCACGGGACCCACGTCTGGGCATACCCTTCCCACTTAGGGCTTAAATGCAAAACACACAAGATGATGGACGGAATGCTGCACACTGGCAAACATTCACCCCCAGTCACAGATCTGGGTTTAATCCATCGTTATTTTGCTTCACCACGCCACCCCAGTTCAGACATAGCCATATGCAAATCAGTCTTGACCCTGTGCCTCATGGGAACAGTCCAGACCGAACTGCCAAGCCATGTCTTCCTGGACCGAATCAAGCATCCTAGGACCGGCTTCAGGCTATCAGCCTTCATCAGCCAGGATAGCTTGACTCCAGTGGCGTAGTGAGCACGGGACCCACGTCTGGGCATACCCTTCCACTTAGGGCGAAATGCAAAACACACAAGATGATGGACGGAATGCTGCACATTGGCAAACATTCACCCCCAGTCACAGATCTGGGTTTAATCCATCGTTATTTTGCTTCACCACGCCACCCCAGTTCAGACATAGCCATATGCAAATCAGTCTTGACCCTGTGCCTCATGGGAACAGTCCAGACCGAACTGCCAAGCCATGTCTTCCCTGGACCGGAATCAAGCATCCTAGGACCGGTTTCAGGCTATCAGCCTTCATCAGCCAGGATAGCTTGACTCCAGTGGCGTAGTGAACATTCGCGTCCATCGTCTTGTGTGTCTTTGCACTTTGGCCTAAGTGGGAAAGGCATGCACAGATGATGGCATCCCGTGACATTCACTACGCCACTGGAGTCATAGCTATCCTGGCTGATGCCAGTGCTGACAAGCCCGTAAACCGGTCCTAGGATGCTTGATTCACGGTCCAGGGACAGACACTGGCTTAGCCAGTCTTACTCTGGACCGAATCCATGAGTCATCAGCGTCAGGACTGATTTCGCATATGGCTATCGTCTGCAACTGCGCTGGCATAGGCTGACAGCAAAATAACGATGGATTAAGCCCAGGATCTGTCGACTGGGCATGAATGCTTTCGCCAATTGTGCGAACATGCACGATCCATCATCTTGTGTGCTTTATGCATTTCGCCCTAAGTCGGAAGGGCATGCCCAGATCGTGGTCCTGTGCTCACTCACGCCACCGAGTCAAGCCATCCTGGCTGATGAGGTCTAGATAGCCCGATACCGGTCCTAGGATGCTTGACTCCAGTCCAGGGCAGACATGGCTATGTGCAGTTCGGTCTGGACTGTTCCTCATGAGGCACAGGGTCAAGACTGATCTGCATATGGCCATGTCTGAACTGGGATGGCGTGAATGAAGCAAAATAACGATGGATTAAACACCAGATCTGTGACCGGGAGTGAATGCTTGCCAATGTGCAACATTCCGTCCATCATCTTGTGTGTTTTTGCATTTTGCCCTAAGTGGGAAGGGTATGCCCAGACGTGGGTCCCGTGCTCACTACGCCACTGGAGTCAAGCTATCCTGGCTGATGAGGGCTGAAAGCCCGAAACCGGTCCTAGGATGCTTGATTCCGGTCCAGGGAAGACATGGCTTGGCAGTTCGGTCTGGACTGTTCCCATGAGGCACAGGGTCAAGACTGATTTGCATATGGCTATGTCTGAACTGGGGTGGCGTGGTGAAGCAAAATAACGATGGATTAAACCCAGATCTGTGACTGGGGGTGAATGTTTGCCAATGTGCAACATTCCGTCCATCATCTTGTGTGTTTTTGCATTTTGCCCTAAGTGGGAAGGGTATGCCCAGACGTGGGTCCCGTGCTCACTACGCCACTGGAGTCAAGCTATCCTGGCTGATGAGGGCTGAAAGCCCGAAACCGGTCCTAGGATGCTTGATTCCGGTCCAGGGAAGACATGGCTTGGCAGTTCGGTCTGGACTGTTCCCATGAGGCACAGGGTCAAGACTGATTTGCATATGGCTATGTCTGAACTGGGGTGGCGTGGTGAAGCAAAATAACGATGGATTAAACCCAGATCTGTGACTGGGGGTGAATGTTTGCCAATGTGCAACATTCCGTCCATCATCTTGTGTGTTTTTGCATTTTGCCCTAAGTGGGAAGGGTATGCCCAGACGTGGGTCCCGTGCTCACTACGCCACTGGAGTCAAGCTATCCTGGCTGATGAGGGCTGAAAGCCCGAAACCGGTCCTAGGATGCTTGATTCCGGTCCAGGGAAGACATGGCTTGGCAGTTCGGTCTGGACTGTTCCCATGAGGCACAGGGTCAAGACTGATTTGCATATGGCTATGTCTGAACTGGGGTGGCGTGGTGAAGCAAAATAACGATGGATTAAACCCAGATCTGTGACTGGGGGTGAATGTTTGCCAATGTGCAACATTCCGTCCATCATCTTGTGTGTTTTTGCATTTTGCCCTAAGTGGGAAGGGTATGCCCAGACGTGGGTCCCGTGCTCACTACGCCACTGGAGTCAAGCTATCCTGGCTGATGAGGGCTGAAAGCCCGAAACCGGTCCTAGGATGCTTGATTCCGGTCCAGGGAAGACATGGCTTGGCAGTTCGGTCTGGACTGTTCCCATGAGGCACAGGGTCAAGACTGATTTGCATATGGCTATGTCTGAACTGGGGTGGCGTGGTGAAGCAAAATAACGATGGATTAAACCCAGATCTGTGACTGGGGGTGAATGTTTGCCAATGTGCAACATTCCGTCCATCATCTTGTGTGTTTTTGCATTTTGCCCTAAGTGGGAAGGGTATGCCCAGACGTGGGTCCCGTGCTCACTACGCCACTGGAGTCAAGCTATCCTGGCTGATGAGGGCTGAAAGCCCGAAACCGGTCCTAGGATGCTTGATTCCGGTCCAGGGAAGACATGGCTTGGCAGTTCGGTCTGGACTGTTCCCATGAGGCACAGGGTCAAGACTGATTTGCATATGGCTATGTCTGAACTGGGGTGGCGTGGTGAAGCAAAATAACGATGGATTAAACCCAGATCTGTGACTGGGGGTGAATGTTTGCCAATGTGCAACATTCCGTCCATCATCTTGTGTGTTTTGCATTTTGCCCTAAGTGGGAAGGGTATGCCCAGACGTGGGTCCCGTGCTCACTACGCCACTGGAGTCAAGCTATCCTGGCTGATGAGGGCTGAAAGCCCGAAACCGGTCCTAGGATGCTTGATTCCGGTCCAGGGAAGACATGGCTTGGCAGTTCGGTCTGGACTGTTCCCATGAGGCACAGGGTCAAGACTGATTTGCATATGGCTATGTCTGAACTGGGGTGGCGTGGTGAAGCAAAATAACGATGGATTAAACCCAGATCTGTGACTGGGGGTGAATGTTTGCCAATGTGCAACATTCCGTCCATCATCTTGTGTGTTTTGCATTTTGCCCTAAGTGGGAAGGGTATGCCCAGACGTGGGTCCCGTGCTCACTACGCCACTGGAGTCAAGCTATCCTGGCTGATGAGGGCTGAAAGCCCGAAACCGGTCCTAGGATGCTTGATTCGGTCCAGGGAAGACATGGCTTGGCAGTTCGGTCTGGACTGTTCCCATGAGGCACAGGGTCAAGACTGATTTGCATATGGCTATGTCTGAACTGGGGTGGCGTGGTGAAGCAAAATAACGATGGATTAAACCCAGATCTGTGACTGGGGGTGAATGTTTGCCAATGTGCAACATTCCGTCCATCATCTTGTGTGTTTTTGCATTTTGCCCTAAGTGGGAAGGGTATGCCCAGACGTGGGTCCCGTGCTCACTACGCCACTGGAGTCAAGCTATCCTGGCTGATGAGGGCTGAAAGCCCGAAACCGGTCCTAGGATGCTTGATTCCGGTCCAGGGAAGACATGGCTTGGCAGTTCGGTCTGGACTGTTCCCATGAGGCACAGGGTCAAGACTGATTTGCATATGGCTATGTCTGAACTGGGGTGGCGTGGTGAAGCAAAATAACGATGGATTAAACCCAGATCTGTGACTGGGGGTGAATGTTTGCCAATGTGCAACATTCCGTCCATCATCTTGTGTGTTTTTGCATTTTGCCCTAAGTGGGAAGGGTATGCCCAGACGTGGGTCCGTGCTCACTACGCCACTGGAGTCAAGCTATCCTGGCTGATGAGGGCTGAAAGCCCGAAACCGGTCCTAGGATGCTTGATTCGGTCCAGGGAAGACATGGCTTGGCAGTTCGGTCTGGACTGTTCCCATGAGGCACAGGGTCAAGACTGATTTGCATATGGCTATGTCTGAACTGGGGTGGCGTGGTGAAGCAAAATAACGATGGATTAAACCCAGATCTGTGACTGGGGGTGAATGTTTGCCAATGTGCAACATTCCGTCCATCATCTTGTGTGTTTTTGCATTTTGCCCTAAGTGGGAAGGGTATGCCCAGACGTGGGTCCCGTGCTCACTACGCCACTGGAGTCAAGCTATCCTGGCTGATGAGGGCTGAAAGCCCGAAACCGGTCCTAGGATGCTTGATTCCGGTCCAGGGAAGACATGGCTTGGCAGTTCGGTCTGGACTGTTCCCATGAGGCACAGGGTCAAGACTGATTTGCATATGGCTATGTCTGAACTGGGGTGGCGTGGTGAAGCAAAATAACGATGGATTAAACCCAGATCTGTGACTGGGGGTGAATGTTTGCCAATGTGCAACATTCCGTCCATCATCTTGTGTGTTTTTGCATTTTGCCCTAAGTGGGAAGGGTATGCCCAGACGTGGGTCCCGTGCTCACTACGCCACTGGAGTCAAGCTATCCTGGCTGATGAGGGCTGAAAGCCCGAAACCGGTCCTAGGATGCTTGATTCCGGTCCAGGGAAGACATGGCTTGGCAGTTCGGTCTGGACTGTTCCCATGAGGCACAGGGTCAAGACTGATTTGCATATGGCTATGTCTGAACTGGGGTGGCGTGGTGAAGCAAAATAACGATGGATTAAACCCAGATCTGTGACTGGGGGTGAATGTTTGCCAATGTGCAACATTCCGTCCATCATCTTGTGTGTTTTTGCATTTTGCCCTAAGTGGAAGGGTATGCCCAGACGTGGGTCCCGTGCTCACTACGCCACTGGAGTCAAGCTATCCTGGCTGATGAGGGCTGAAAGCCCGAAACCGGTCCTAGGATGCTTGATTCCGGTCCAGGAAGACATGGCTTGGCAGTTCGGTCTGGACTGTTCCCATGAGGCACAGGGTCAAGACTGATTTGCATATGGCTATGTCTGAACTGGGGTGGCGTGGTGAAGCAAAATAACGATGGATTAAACCCAGATCTGTGACTGGGGGTGAATGTTTGCCAATGTGCAACATTCCGTCCATCATCTTGTGTGTTTTTGCATTTTGCCCTAAGTGGGAAGGGTATGCCCAGACGTGGGTCCCGTGCTCACTACGCCACTGGAGTCAAGCTATCCTGGCTGATGAGGGCTGAAAGCCCGAAACCGGTCCTAGGATGCTTGATTCCGGTCCAGGGAAGACATGGCTTGGCAGTTCGGTCTGGACTGTTCCCATGAGGCACAGGGTCAAGACTGATTTGCATATGGCTATGTCTGAACTGGGGTGGCGTGGTGAAGCAAAATAACGATGGATTAAACCCAGATCTGTGACTGGGGTGAATGTTTGCCAATGTGCAACATTCCGTCCATCATCTTGTGTGTTTTTGCATTTTGCCCTAAGTGGGAAGGGTATGCCCAGACGTGGGTCCCGTGCTCACTACGCCACTGGAGTCAAGCTATCCTGGCTGATGAGGGCTGAAAGCCCGAAACCGGTCCTAGGATGCTTGATTCCGGTCCAGGGAAGACATGGCTTGGCAGTTCGGTCTGGACTGTTCCCATGAGGCACAGGGTCAAGACTGATTTGCATATGGCTATGTCTGAACTGGGGTGGCGTGGTGAAGCAAAATAACGATGGATTAAACCCAGATCTGTGACTGGGGTGAATGTTTGCCAATGTGCAACATTCCGTCCATCATCTTGTGTGTTTTTGCATTTTGCCCTAAGTGGGAAGGGTATGCCCAGACGTGGGTCCCGTGCTCACTACGCCACTGGAGTCAAGCTATCCTGGCTGATGAGGGCTGAAAGCCCGAAACCGGTCCTAGGATGCTTGATTCCGGTCCAGGGAAGACATGGCTTGGCAGTTCGGTCTGGACTGTTCCCATGAGGCACAGGGTCAAGACTGATTTGCATATGGCTATGTCTGAACTGGGGTGGCGTGGTGAAGCAAAATAACGATGGATTAAACCCAGATCTGTGACTGGGGGTGAATGTTTGCCAATGTGCAACATTCCGTCCATCATCTTGTGTGTTTTTGCATTTTGCCCTAAGTGGGAAGGGTATGCCCAGGCGTGGGTCCCGTGCTCACTACGCCACTGGAGTCAAGCTATCCTGGCTGATGAGGGCTGAAAGCCCGAAACCGGTCCTAGGATGCTTGATTCCGGTCCAGGGAAGACATGGCTTGGCAGTTCGGTCTGGACTGTTCCCATGAGGCACAGGGTCAAGACTGATTTGCATATGGCTATGTCTGAACTGGGGTGGCGTGGTGAAGCAAAATAACGATGGATTAAACCCAGATCTGTGACTGGGGGTGAATGTTTGCCAATGTGCAACATTCCGTCCATCATCTTGTGTGTTTTTGCATTTTGCCCTAAGTGGGAAGGGTATGCCCAGACGTGGGTCCCGTGCTCACTACGCCACTGGAGTCAAGCTATCCTGGCTGATGAGGGCTGAAAGCCCGAAGCCGGTCCTAGGATGCTTGATTCCGGTCCAGGAAGACATGGCTTGGCAGTTCGGTCTGGACTGTTCCCATGAGGCACAGGGTCAAGACTGATTTGCATATGGCTATGTCTGAACTGGGGTGGCGTGGTGAAGCAAAATAACGATGGATTAAACCCAGATCTGTGACTGGGGGTGAATGTTTGCCAATGTGCAACATTCCGTCCATCATCTTGTGTGTTTTTGCATTTTGCCCTAAGTGGGAAGGGTATGCCCAGACGTGGGTCCCGTGCTCACTACGCCACTGGAGTCAAGCTATCCTGGCTGATGAGGGCTGAAAGCCCGAAACCGGTCCTAGGATGCTTGATTCCGGTCCAGGGAAGACATGGCTTGGCAGTTCGGTCTGGACTGTTCCCATGAGGCACAGGGTCAAGACTGATTTGCATATGGCTATGTCTGAACTGGGGTGGCGTGGTGAAGCAAAATAACGATGGATTAAACCCAGATCTGTGACTGGGGGTGAATGTTTGCCAATGTGCAACATTCCGTCCATCATCTTGTGTGTTTTTGCATTTTGCCCTAAGTGGGAAGGGTATGCCCAGACGTGGGTCCCGTGCTCACTACGCCACTGGAGTCAAGCTATCCTGGCTGATGAGGGCTGAAAGCCCGAAACCGGTCCTAGGATGCTTGATTCCGGTCCAGGAAGACATGGCTTGGCAGTTCGGTCTGGACTGTTCCCATGAGGCACAGGGTCAAGACTGATTTGCATATGGCTATGTCTGAACTGGGGTGGCGTGGTGAAGCAAAATAACGATGGATTAAACCCAGATCTGTGACTGGGGGTGAATGTTTGCCAATGTGCAACATTCCGTCCATCATCTTGTGTGTTTTTGCATTTTGCCCTAAGTGGGAAGGGTATGCCCAGACGTGGGTCCCGTGCTCACTACGCCACTGGAGTCAAGCTATCCTGGCTGATGAGGGCTGAAAGCCCGAAACCGGTCCTAGGATGCTTGATTCCGGTCCAGGAAGACATGGCTTGGCAGTTCGGTCTGGACTGTTCCCATGAGGCACAGGGTCAAGACTGATTTGCATATGGCTATGTCTGAACTGGGGTGGCGTGGTGAAGCAAAATAACGATGGATTAAACCCAGATCTGTGACTGGGGGTGAATGTTTGCCAATGTGCAACATTCCGTCCATCATCTTGTGTGTTTTTGCATTTTGCCCTAAGTGGGAAGGGTATGCCCAGACGTGGGTCCCGTGCTCACTACGCCACTGGAGTCAAGCTATCCTGGCTGATGAGGGCTGAAAGCCCGAAACCGGTCCTAGGATGCTTGATTCCGGTCCAGGGAAGACATGGCTTGGCAGTTCGGTCTGGACTGTTCCCATGAGGCACAGGGTCAAGACTGATTTGCATATGGCTATGTCTGAACTGGGGTGGCGTGGTGAAGCAAAATAACGATGGATTAAACCCAGATCTGTGACTGGGGGTGAATGTTTGCCAATGTGCAACATTCCGTCCATCATCTTGTGTGTTTTTGCATTTTGCCCTAAGTGGGAAGGGTATGCCCAGACGTGGGTCCCGTGCTCACTACGCCACTGGAGTCAAGCTATCCTGGCTGATGAGGGCTGAAAGCCCGAAACCGGTCCTAGGATGCTTGATTCCGGTCCAGGGAAGACATGGCTTGGCAGTTCGGTCTGGACTGTTCCCATGAGGCACAGGGTCAAGACTGATTTGCATATGGCTATGTCTGAACTGGGGTGGCGTGGTGAAGCAAAATAACGATGGATTAAACCCAGATCTGTGACTGGGGGTGAATGTTTGCCAATGTGCAACATTCCGTCCATCATCTTGTGTGTTTTTGCATTTTGCCCTAAGTGGGAAGGGTATGCCCAGACGTGGGTCCCGTGCTCACTACGCCACTGGAGTCAAGCTATCCTGGCTGATGAGGGCTGAAAGCCCGAAACCGGTCCTAGGATGCTTGATTCCGGTCCAGGGAAGACATGGCTTGGCAGTTCGGTCTGGACTGTTCCCATGAGGCACAGGGTCAAGACTGATTTGCATATGGCTATGTCTGAACTGGGGTGGCGTGGTGAAGCAAAATAACGATGGATTAAACCCAGATCTGTGACTGGGGGTGAATGTTTGCCAATGTGCAACATTCCGTCCATCATCTTGTGTGTTTTTGCATTTTGCCCTAAGTGGGAAGGGTATGCCCAGACGTGGGTCCCGTGCTCACTACGCCACTGGAGTCAAGCTATCCTGGCTGATGAGGGCTGAAAGCCCGAAACCGGTCCTAGGATGCTTGATTCCGGTCCAGGGAAGACATGGCTTGGCAGTTCGGTCTGGACTGTTCCCATGAGGCACAGGGTCAAGACTGATTTGCATATGGCTATGTCTGAACTGGGGTGGCGTGGTGAAGCAAAATAACGATGGATTAAACCCAGATCTGTGACTGGGGGTGAATGTTTGCCAATGTGCAACATTCCGTCCATCATCTTGTGTGTTTTTGCATTTTGCCCTAAGTGGGAAGGGTATGCCCAGACGTGGGTCCCGTGCTCACTACGCCACTGGAGTCAAGCTATCCTGGCTGATGAGGGCTGAAAGCCCGAAACCGGTCCTAGGATGCTTGATTCCGGTCCAGGGAAGACATGGCTTGGCAGTTCGGTCTGGACTGTTCCCATGAGGCACAGGGTCAAGACTGATTTGCATATGGCTATGTCTGAACTGGGGTGGCGTGGTGAAGCAAAATAACGATGGATTAAACCCAGATCTGTGACTGGGGGTGAATGTTTGCCAATGTGCAACATTCCGTCCATCATCTTGTGTGTTTTTGCATTTTGCCCTAAGTGGGAAGGGTATGCCCAGACGTGGGTCCCGTGCTCACTACGCCACTGGAGTCAAGCTATCCTGGCTGATGAGGGCTGAAAGCCCGAAACCGGTCCTAGGATGCTTGATTCCGGTCCAGGAAGACATGGCTTGGCAGTTCGGTCTGGACTGTTCCCATGAGGCACAGGGTCAAGACTGATTTGCATATGGCTATGTCTGAACTGGGGTGGCGTGGTGAAGCAAAATAACGATGGATTAAACCCAGATCTGTGACTGGGGGTGAATGTTTGCCAATGTGCAACATTCCGTCCATCATCTTGTGTGTTTTTGCATTTTGCCCTAAGTGGGAAGGGTATGCCCAGACGTGGGTCCCGTGCTCACTACGCCACTGGAGTCAAGCTATCCTGGCTGATGAGGGCTGAAAGCCCGAAACCGGTCCTAGGATGCTTGATTCCGGTCCAGGGAAGACATGGCTTGGCAGTTCGGTCTGGACTGTTCCCATGAGGCACAGGGTCAAGACTGATTTGCATATGGCTATGTCTGAACTGGGGTGGCGTGGTGAAGCAAAATAACGATGGATTAAACCCAGATCTGTGACTGGGGGTGAATGTTTGCCAATGTGCAACATTCCGTCCATCATCTTGTGTGTTTTTGCATTTTGCCCTAAGTGGGAAGGGTATGCCCAGACGTGGGTCCCGTGCTCACTACGCCACTGGAGTCAAGCTATCCTGGCTGATGAGGGCTGAAAGCCCGAAACCGGTCCTAGGATGCTTGATTCCGGTCCAGGGAAGACATGGCTTGGCAGTTCGGTCTGGACTGTTCCCATGAGGCACAGGGTCAAGACTGATTTGCATATGGCTATGTCTGAACTGGGGTGGCGTGGTGAAGCAAAATAACGATGGATTAAACCCAGATCTGTGACTGGGGGTGAATGTTTGCCAATGTGCAACATTCCGTCCATCATCTTGTGTGTTTTTGCATTTTGCCCTAAGTGGGAAGGGTATGCCCAGACGTGGGTCCCGTGCTCACTACGCCACTGGAGTCAAGCTATCCTGGCTGATGAGGGCTGAAAGCCCGAAACCGGTCCTAGGATGCTTGATTCCGGTCCAGGGAAGACATGGCTTGGCAGTTCGGTCTGGACTGTTCCCATGAGGCACAGGGTCAAGACTGATTTGCATATGGCTATGTCTGAACTGGGGTGGCGTGGTGAAGCAAAATAACGATGGATTAAACCCAGATCTGTGACTGGGGGTGAATGTTTGCCAATGTGCAACATTCCGTCCATCATCTTGTGTGTTTTTGCATTTTGCCCTAAGTGGGAAGGGTATGCCCAGACGTGGGTCCCGTGCTCACTACGCCACTGGAGTCAAGCTATCCTGGCTGATGAGGGCTGAAAGCCCGAAACCGGTCCTAGGATGCTTGATTCCGGTCCAGGGAAGACATGGCTTGGCAGTTCGGTCTGGACTGTTCCCATGAGGCACAGGGTCAAGACTGATTTGCATATGGCTATGTCTGAACTGGGGTGGCGTGGTGAAGCAAAATAACGATGGATTAAACCCAGATCTGTGACTGGGGGTGAATGTTTGCCAATGTGCAACATTCCGTCCATCATCTTGTGTGTTTTTGCATGGTGTGCAAAATTACCATGGATTGAGATGCTGGCTAGAGTAGTTACCATTGTATTCAAGCATTCATCCATTACTTTTTTGTATACAATTAGTACATTAATCATGTAATATCACATGTTTGTATTTTTTATTAAAACACCACCCACCCAATCCCTATTAAAGCGCACATCCCAAAATGAAAATCACATAATTACAAATGTTAATAAACATGCTAACAAATAAATAACAATCAAAGAAATAAATCACCAGATTAACATTGAATTGGATAACTTAGGGCGTCATTACGATGGCGGGCAGACAAAGTCCGCCCGCCACCACAACGGCAAACGGCACCGCCCGCAAGAGGTGTGGCGGTCCCGCCATGTCTATTAGGATGCCACCGCCACGGTGGCGGAGGCATCCCACATCATATACATTGCGGCGGGCGGTGCTGTGAGCAGCACCCGCCGCAATGTGAATGAAGCATGTTGCGCATTGGCATGCACAACGTGACAGGCACCGCGCGGTGCCTGCCAACCTGTGCATGCCAATGTGAGGGGTACCATAGGTACCCCCAAGTGCACCCCCACTCCCCTCCTCCCCGGGGGCCCGCAGCGGGCCCCATTGCAAAAGACTGTATGCCTTTCCATGGCGGCGTTGCCGCCATGGAAAGGCACATCTCCGCATGCATCATAATATGGATGGCGGTGTCTTGCAGACACCGCCACCATGTGATGCCCCTTTTCCGCCCGGTCAACGAGTCGACCGGCGGAAAAGCGGCAGACGGTCTTTCCGTCCGCCGTGGACCCCCCAGCCATCCTAATATGGCGTGTGGTCACTCAGGCATATATGGTGGGCGGATCGCCCCCGCCGGGCCGGCGGTGGCTACTGCCGGCCCTGCGGGGGCAATCCGCCCGCCATCCTAATAGGCCCCTAAGTTATATCAGAGTAATTTAAATCATTATAAACGTAAGAATAATAAAACCAATTAAATATATATCTTTATCATGTGACATGGTAACAAACACCCTACTGCCCCAAAAAAGGGCAAATACTAGATAAACCAAATTTGACAGAAAGAGAATTTAAAACGTTATATTCAATTAACTTATGAAGACAGCATGGTAAAACGGTTTGAAGCAATTGTATAACAGCTAGAAAACAAATAATAACTCAAAAACATTTGTTACCAATTCTGTAATATTAAAATGGCTCAATTTCATTGACGATTAAACTGAGGAAACAGGCATTTTTTAAAAAGAAGGTGTAGACATTTAGTTACGCTGCACAGTTCTATAATATTACCTGTATTTATACCATATTTGAGGGTGTCACTATACCTAAAAACCCTGTTGCATAAACAAAATGTGCTTTAAAAGTATTTTTATTTCTCTCTCCACCCTGAAACAATATTGTATATCCCATTTTGATATAGGAAGGTTGTTGCATTATTGTCTTGTAACACTTTCTGTAATCCTGCAAGACAATAAATTCAATAATGTACAAAGAGTGTTTTTTGATTGTTACTTTTGTGTAGATTCATGGTGTAAGCCCTTACATGCGCAAATTTGGGTTGACCTGTCATGTGGGGTAAAGCCAGCTCCAATCTTCAAACCTTTCTATAGAGCTTAGAGATAGAGTACAACAATATCAACATCTACTTTGCACCAGAGAGATTCAGTAGAACATGTCTAGAAACCTAAAATGGGTTTATACCTTAACCAACTCCCTTAAAATTGTGAGTGGGTCTGGGGTAGGTACAACTTTGTGTGATGGCAAGGATAGTCTCACTTGGTAATGTTTGCCTCCTTTCAATGTACTTCCTTTTAGCTAAGTATATCTCTAAAGCTGTGTAATTATCAGAAATGTACTAGTTTCCATGTTACCAAGGTTTCCTCTCTGTTTAGCACTAAAGAAGAAGTCATGAATTGTATACTAAAGATATCTTCTGAGCTTCAGGTTGATAGGCCTCATATGTGTAATAACAAGCAGGTTTCCTATGCCCATTCGCCCCCCAGATACATATTCTGTGGTAAATATAAGCTTGGTGTTGACTTTTGTGCCCAGTGAATTGCCTGGTGCAGTGTTTCTTTTAAGAATAACACCATAGGTATGGGGACGAGTAATGTCATAAGGCATTTTTGAACTCTTGACATAAGAATATTGCCGGTGAGCAGTTGAACAAGGGATTTTGGATTTAGAAATGTGGGGGCCGATTATGATGGCGGGCGGACTTTGTCCGCCCGCCATCGCCCCGGTAAATGGGACCGCCCGCTATGTGTGCGGCGGTCCCGCACATGTGATTAGGATGCCACCGTGGCGGTGGCATCCCCCATTTCCAGCATTGTGGTGGGCGGTGCTCACAACACCGCCCGCCACAGTGCTGGAAATGCATGTTGTGCATCTGCATGCACAACGTGACAGGCACCGCGCGGTGCCTGCCACCTTGTGCATGCAGATGCAGGGGGGTACCATAGGTACCCCCCATGTGCAGCCCCCACCCCCCCAACACCCTGGGGGCCCGAACGGGCCCCCAACAGCAAAGACCGCGCAAGCCTTTCCATGGCGGCGACGCCACCATGGAAAGGCTCATCTCCGCCGGCATCATAATATGGATGGCGGTGTCTTGCAGACACCGCCACCATATTAAACCCTTTTCCGCCCGGTCGACTGTTCGGCCGGGCGGAAAGCATGCGGACGGTCTTACCGTCTGCCGGGCTCCCCTCCGCCATGGTAATATGGCTGGGGGAATTTGTTGGCGGACGGGCGATTATGGCGGGCGGATCGCCACCGCCATGCGGGCGGTGGCGATCCGCCCGACATCGTAATCGACCCCGTGGTCTGGTAAACAACCTTGCAAATTAGCAACTGACACAGCTTAGGGCCTGATTCCGATGTCGTTGGGAAAGCCCTACGGCTGACTCGGTCCCGTAGAGCTTTCCGAACGACTCGTGCTCCTGGGCTCCGAGCGCCCGAGTACGATGCAAGTACGCACGGACGGACTCGGGTCGCTCGGAGTCCCATTGACGTCTATGGGAGCCTGATGTACGTTGCGTACATAGGCTCCCATACAGAAAAAGGTATGTCGTGGAAAGGGTGCCCCCTGTCGCGGGGACGCCTCGGTGCCCTCCGCACCGTGCATACATGTGTTGGGGCCTGTGACCGACTCGTAAGGCTATGGGTGAAGGTGGGCCGCTACGGCCCCCCGAAGTCCGCTTCCGAGCTTTTTCGAGTTGGAGGCCCGAGTCGATCCGGCTGCTCAACGTGCGCATCGTAGCTTGGTCGCTCGGAAATCGGACCCATTCCACTGTACGAGTCGGCCATGTTGTAGTCGTCCGGAGGGCTTCGCTGACGGGTACGAGCCGCTCGGAGCGCGAGGTGATATGCACAACATACTCGCTCGTACAGCGGGACGAGTCGGTCGGAAATCGCACGCTCGACTTGGACTCGCTTCTGACGGATGCCGTCAGGAGCCCTTCCGAGCGAGATCGGAATCGGCTCTTAGTGTGAGAGATTGTTGCTGAAACATTACAATTGGACACCAATTATTAATATATACAATAAAAATAACACTACGCAGCTAAACCCCAGTACGCCCCACAACCCATAATAAAATACTTTAAAAAATATAAATCCTAATTTAAAATTAAACATATTAAAAATAATTTGCAATTAACAGAAATGCACAATTAGTACATTAAATACAAAAACAACAAGTTGATAGATGTAATGCTTGAATTAATATCAGCCACTGGCACGCGCTCAGGCGCATCCCAAACTATTGTTTTTAACCCACCGTGCCGCTTCAGTTTGAATCAAGCCATATGCAAATCAGTCTTGACCCTGCTCCTTATGGGAACAGTCCAGCCTGAACTGCCATTCCAGGGTCTCCCTAAACCAGAACACAAGCAACCTAGGACCTAGTTAGGGCTCTTTAGCCAGGTATAGCTTTTCAGCTGTACCCGGCTGATGAGCCCATAACTAGAGCGAAACCGGTCCTGGGTTGCTTGTGTTCCGGTTCAGGGAGGAGCTGCCTTGGCAGTCGAAATGGACTGTTCCAATTGGAGCAGAGTCAAGACTGATTTGCATATAGCTGGGTCCAAACTGAGGTGACATGGTGTGCAAAATTACCATGGATTGAGATGCTGGCTAGAGTAGTTACCAGTGTATTCAAGCATTCATCCATTACTTTTGTATACAATTAGTACATTAATCATGTAATATCACATGTTTGTATTTTTATTAAAACACCACCCACCCAATCCCTATTAAAGCGCACATCCCAAAATGAAAATCACATAATTAAAAATGTTAATAAACATGCTAACAAATAAATAACAATCAAAGAAATAAATCACCAAATTAACATTGAATTGAATAACTTAGTTATATCAGATTAATTTAAATCATTATAAACGTAAGAATAATAAAACCAATTAAATATATATCTTTATCATGTGACATGGTAACAAACGCCCTACTGCCCCAAAAAAGGGCAAATACTAGATAAACCAAATTTGACAGAAAGAGAATTTAAAACGTTATATTCAATTAACTTATGAAGACAGCATGGTAAAACGGTTTGAAGCAATTGTATAACAGCTAGAAAACAAATAATAACTCAAAAACATTTGTTACCAATTCTGTAATATTAAAATGGGTCAATTTCATTGACGATTAAACTGAGGAAACAGGCATTTTTTAAAAGAAGGTGTAGACATTTAGTTACGCTGCACAGTTCTATAATATTACCTGTATTTATACCATATTTGAGGGTGTCACTATACCTAAAAACCCTGTTGCATAAGCAAAATGTGCTTTAAAAGTATTTTTATTTCTCTCTCCACCCTGAAACAATATTGTATATCCCATTTTGATATAGGAAGGTTGTTGCATTATTGTCTTGTAACACTTTCTGTAATCCTGCAAGACAATAAATTCAATAATGTACAAAGAGTGTTTTTTGATTGTTACTTTTGTGTAGATTCATGGTGTAAGCCCTTACATGCGCAAATTTGGGTTGACCTGTCATGTGGGGTAAAGCCAGCTCCAATCTTCGAACCTTTCTATAGAGCTTAGAGATAGAGTACAACAATATCAACATCTACTTTGCACCAGAGAGATTCGTAGAACATGTCTAGAAACCTAAAATGGGTTTATACCTTAACCAACTCCCTTAAAATTGTGAGTGGGTCTGGGGTAGGTACAACTTTGTGTGATGGCAAGGATAGTCTCACTTGGTAATGTTTGCCTCCTTTCAATGTACTTCCTTTTAGCTAAGTATATCTCTAAAGCTGTGTAATTATCAGAAATGTACTAGTTTCCATGCTACCAAGGTTTCCTCTCTGTTTAGCACTAAAGAAGAAGTCATGAATTGTATACTAAAGATATCTTCTGAGCTTCAGGTTGATAGGCCTCATATGTGTAATAACAAGCAGGTTTCCTATGCCCATTCGCCCCCAGATACATATTCTGTGGTAAATATAAGCTTGGTGTTGACTTTTGTGCCCAGTGCATTGCCTGGTGCAGTGTTTCTTTTAAGAATAACACCATGGGTATGGTGACGAGTAATGTCATAAGGCATTTTTGAACTCTTGACATAAGAATATTGCCGGTGAGCAGTTGAACAAGGGATTTCGGATTTAGAAATGTGGTGTGGTAAACAACCTTGCAAATTAGCAACTGACACAGCTTAGGGCCTGATTCCGATGTCGTTGGGAAAGCCCTACGGCTGACTCGGTCCCGTAGAGCTTTCCGAACGACTCGTGCTCCTGGGCTCCGAGCGCCCGAGTACGATGCAAGTACGCACGGACGGACTCGGGTCGCTCGGAGTCCCATTGACGTCTATGGGAGCCTGATGTACGTTGCGTACATAGGCTCCCATACAGAAAAAGGTATGTCGTGGAAAAGGGTGCCCCCTGTCGCGGGGACGCCTCGGTGCCCTCCGCACCGTGCATACATGTGTTGGGGGCCTGTGACCGACTCGTAAGGCTATGGGTGAAGGTGGGCCGCTACGGCCCCCCGAAGTCCGCTTCCCGAAGCTTTTTCGAGTTGGAGGCCCTAGTCGATCCGGCTGCTCAACGTGCGCATCGTACTTGGTCGCTCGGAAATCGGACCCATTCCACTGTACGAGTCGGCCATGTTGTAGTCGTCCGGAGGGCTTCGCTGACGGGTACGAGCCGCTCGGAGCGCGAGGTGATATGCACAACATACTCGCTCGTACAGCGGGACGAGTCGGTCGGAAATCGCACGCTCGACTTGGACTCGCTTCTGACGGATGCCGTCAGGAGCCCTTCCGAGCGAGATCGGAATCGGCTCTTAGTGTGAGAGATTGTTGCTGAAACATTACAATTGGACACCAATTATTAATATATACAATAAAAATAACACTATGCAGCTAAACCCCAGTACGCCCCACAACCCATAATAAAATACTTAAAAAAATATAAATCCTAATTTAAAATTAAACATATTAAAAATAATTTGCAATAAACAGAAATGCACAATTAGTACATTAAATACAAAAACAACAAGTTGATAGATGTAATGCTTGAATTAATATCAGCCACTGGCACGCGCTCAGGCGCATCCCAAACTATTGTTTTTAACCCACCGTGCCGCTTCAGTTTGAATCAAGCCATATGCAAATCAGTCTTGACCCTGCTCCTTATGGGAACAGTCCAGCCTGAACTGCCATTCCAGGGTCTCCCTAAACCAGAACACAAGCAACCTAGGACCTAGTTAGGGCTCTTTAGCCAGGTATAGCTTTTCAGCTGTACCCGGCTGATGAGCCCATAACTAGGGCGAAACCGGTCCTGGGTTGCTTGTGTTCCGGTTCAGGGAGGAGCTGCCTTGGCAGTCGAAATGGACTGTTCCAATTGGAGCAGAGTCAAGACTGATTTGCATATAGCTGGGTCCAAACTGAGGTGACATGGTGTGCAAAATTACCATGGATTGAGATGCTGGCTAGAGTAGTTACCAGTGTATTCAAGCATTCATCCATTACTTTTTTGTATACAATTAGTACATTAATCATGTAATATCACATGTTTGTATTTTTTATTAAAACACCACCCACCCAATCCCTATTAAAGCGCACATCCCAAAATGAAAATCACATAATTAAAAATGTTAATAAACATGCTAACAAATAAATAACAATCAAAGAAATAAATCACCAAATTAACATTGAATTGAATAACTTAGTTATATCAGATTAATTTAAATCATTATAAACGTAAGAATAATAAAACCAATTAAATATATATCTTTATCATGTGACATGGTAACAAACACCCTACTGCCCCAAAAAGGGCAAATACTAGATAAACCAAATTTGACAGAAAGAGAATTTAAAACGTTATATTCAATTAACTTATGAAGACAGCATGGTAAAACGGTTTGAAGCAATTGTATAACAGCTAGAAAACAAATAATAACTCAAAAACATTTGTTACCAATTCTGTAATATTAAAATGGGTCAATTTCATTGACGATTAAACTGAGGAAACAGGCATTTTTTTAAAAGAAGGTGTAGACATTTAGTTACGCTGCACAGTTCTATAATATTACCTGTATTTATACCATATTTGAGGGTGTCACTATACCTATAAACCCTGTTGCATAAGCAAAATGTGCTTTAAAAGTATTTTTATTTCTCTCTCCACCCTGAAACAATATTGTATATCCCATTTTGATATAGGAAGGTTGTTGCATTATTGTCTTGTAACACTTTCTGTAATCCTGCAAAACAATAAATTCAATAATGTACAAAGAGTGTTTTTTGATTGTTACTTTTGTGTAGATTCATGGTGTAAGCCCTTACATGCGCAAATTTGGGTTGACCTGTCATGTGGGGTAAAGCCAGCTCCAATCTTCGAACCTTTCTATAGAGCTTAGAGATAGAGTACAACAATATCAACATCTACTTTGCACCAGAGAGATTTGTAGAACATGTCTAGAAACCTAAAATGGGTTTATACCTTAACCAACTCCCTTAAAATTGTGAGTGGGTCTGGGGTAGGTACAACTTTGTGTGATGGCAAGGATAGTCTCACTTGGTAATGTTTGCCTCCTTTCAATGTACTTCCTTTTAGCTAAGTATATCTCTAAAGCTGTGTAATTATCAGAAATGTACTAGTTTCCATGCTACCAAGGTTTCCTCTCTGTTTAGCACTAAAGAAGAAGTCATGAATTGTATACTAAAGATATCTTCTGAGCTTCAGGTTGATAGGCCTCATATGTGTAATAACAAGCAGGTTTCCTATGCCCATTCGCCCCCAGATACATATTCTGTGGTAAATATAAGCTTGGTGTTGACTTTTGTGCCCAGTGCATTGCCTGGTGCAGTGTTTCTTTTAAGAATAACACCATGGGTATGGTGACGAGTAATGTCATAAGGCATTTTTGAACTCTTGACATAAGAATATTGCCGGTGAGCAGTTGAACAAGGGATTTCGGATTTAGAAATGTGGTGTGGTAAACAACCTTGCAAATTAGCAACTGACACAGCTTAGGGCCTGATTCCGATGTCGTTGGGAAAGCCCTACAGCCGACTCGGTCCCGTAGAGCTTTCCGAACGACTCGTGCTCCTGGGCTCCGAGCGCCCGAGTACGATGCAAGTACGCAAGGACGGACTCGGGTCGCTCGGAGTCCCATTGACGTCTATGGGAGCCTGATGTACGTTGCGTACATAGGCTCCCATACAGAAAAAGGTATGTCGTGGAAAAGGGTGCCCCCTGTCGCGGGACGCCTCGGTGCCCTCTGCACCGTGCATACATGTGTTGGGGGCCTGTGACCGACTCGTAAGGCTATGGGTGAAGGTGGGCCGCTACGGCCCCCGAAGTCCGCTTCCCGAGCTTTTTCGAGTTGGAGGCCCGAGTCGATCCGGCTGCTCAACGTGCGCATCGTACTTGGTCGCTCGGAAATCGGACCCATTCCACTGTACGAGTCGGCCATGTTGTAGTCGTCCGGAGGGCTTCGCTGACGGGTACGAGCCGCTCGGAGCGCGAGGTGATATGCACAACATACTCGCTCGTACAGCGGGACGAGTCGGTCGGAAATAGCATGCTCGACTTGGACTCGCTTCTGACGGATGCCGTCAGGAGCCCTTCCGAGCGAGATCGGAATCGGCTCTTAGTGTGAGAGATTGTTGCTGAAACATTACAATTGGACACCAATTATTAATATATACAATAAAAATAACACTACGCAGCTAAACCCCAGTACGCCCCACAACCCATAATAAAATACTTAAAAAAATATAAATCCTAATTTAAAATTAAACATATTAAAAATAATTTGCAATTAACAGAAATGCACAATTAGTACATTAAATACAAAAACAACAAGTTGATGGATGTAATGCTTGAATTAATATCAGCCACTGGCACGCGCTCAGGCGCATCCCAAACTATTGTTTTTAACCCACCGTGCCGCTTCAGTTTGAATCAAGCCATATGCAAATCAGTCTTGACCCTGCTCCTTATGGGAACAGTCCAGCCTGAACTGCCATTCCAGGGTCTCCCTAAACCAGAACACAAGCAACCTAGGACCTAGTTAGGGCTCTTTAGCCAGGTATAGCTTTTCAGCTGTACCCGGCTGATGAGCCCATAACTAGAGCGAAACCGGTCCTGGGTTGCTTGTGTTCCGGTTCAGGGAGGAGCTGCCTTGGCAGTCGAAATGGACTGTTCCAATTGGAGCAGAGTCAAGACTGATTTGCATATAGCTGGGTCCAAACTGAGGTGACATGGTGTGCAAAATTACCATGGATTGAGATGCTGGCTAGAGTAGTTACCAGTGTATTCAAGCATTCATCCATTACTTTTTGTATACAATTAGTACATTAATCATGTAATATCACATGTTTGTATTTTTTATTAAAACACCACCCACCCAATCCCTATTAAAGCGCACATCCCAAAATGAAAATCACATAATTAAAAATGTTAATAAACATGCTAACAAATAAATAACAATGAAAGAAATAAATCACCAAATTAACATTGAATTGAATAACTTAGTTATATCAGATTAATTTAAATCATTATAAACGTAAGAATAATAAAACCAATTAAATATATATCTTTATCATGTGACATGGTAACAAACACCCTACTGCCCCAAAAAGGGCAAATACTAGATAAACCAAATTTGACAGAAAGAGAATTTAAAACGTTATATTCAATTAACTTATGAAGACAGCATGGTAAAACGGTTTGAAGCAATTGTATAACAGCTAGAAAACAAATAATAACTCAAAAACATTTGTTACCAATTCTGTAATATTAAAATGGGTCAATTTCATTGACGATTAAACTGAGGAAACAGGCATTTTTTAAAAAGAAGGTGTAGACATTTAGTTACGCTGCACAGTTCTATAATATTACCTGTATTTATACCATATTTGAGGGTGTCACTATACCTAAAAACCCTGTTGCATAAGCAAAATGTGCTTTAAAAGTATTTTTATTTCTCTCTCCACCCTGAAACAATATTGTATATCCCATTTTGATATAGGAAGGTTGTTGCATTATTGTCTTGTAACACTTTCTGTAATCCTGCAAGACAATAAATTCAATAATGTACAAAGAGTGTTTTTTGATTGTTACTTTTGTGTAGATTCATGGTGTAAGCCCTTACATGCGCAAATTTGGGTTGACCTGTCATGTGGGGTAAAGCCAGCTCCAATCTTCGAACCTTTCTATAGAGCTTAGAGATAGAGTACAACAATATCAACATCTACTTTGCACCAGAGAGATTCGTAGAACATGTCTAGAAACCTAAAATGGGTTTATACCTTAACCAACTCCCTTAAAATTGTGAGTGGGTCTGGGGTAGGTACAACTTTGTGTGATGGCAAGGATAGTCTCACTTGGTAATGTTTGCCTCCTTTCAATGTACTTCCTTTTAGCTAAGTATATCTCTAAAGCTGTGTAATTATCAGAAATGTACTAGTTTCCATGCTACCAAGGTTTCCTCTCTGTTTAGCACTAAAGAAGAAGTCATGAATTGTATACTAAAGATATCTTCTGAGCTTCAGGTTGATAGGCCTCATATGTGTAATAACAAGCAGGTTTCCTATGCCCATTCGCCCCCAGATACATATTCTGTGGTAAATATAAGCTTGGTGTTGACTTTTGTGCCCAGTGCATTGCCTGGTGCAGTGTTTCTTTTAAGAATAACACCATGGGTATGGTGACGAGTAATGTCATAAGGCATTTTTGAACTCTTGACATAAGAATATTGCCGGTGAGCAGTTGAACAAGGGATTTCGGATTTAGAAATGTGGTGTGGTAAACAACCTTGCAAATTAGCAACTGACACAGCTTAGGGCCTGATTCCGATGTCGTTGGGAAAGCCCTACGGCTGACTCGGTCCCGTAGAGCTTTCCGAACGACTCGTGCTCCTGGGCTCCGAGCGCCCGAGTACGATGCAAGTACGCACGGACGGACTCGGGTCGCTCGGAGTCCCATTGACGTCTATGGGAGCCTGATGTACGTTGCGTACATAGGCTCCCATACAGAAAAAGGTATGTCGTGGAAAAGGGTGCCCCCTGTCGCGGGGACGCCTCGGTGCCCTCCGCACCGTGCATACATGTGTTGGGGGCCTGTGACCGACTCGTAAGGCTATGGGTGAAGGTGGGCCGCTACGGCCCCCCGAAGTCCGCTTCCCGAAGCTTTTTCGAGTTGGAGGCCCGAGTCGATCCGGCTGCTCAACGTGCGCATCGTACTTGGTCGCTCGGAAATCGGACCCATTCCACTGTACGAGTCGGCCATGTTGTAGTCGTCCGGAGGGCTTCGCTGACGGGTACGAGCCGCTCGGAGCGCGAGGTGATATGCACAACATACTCGCTCGTACAGCGGGACGAGTCGGTCGGAAATCGCACGCTCGACTTGGACTCGCTTCTGACGGATGCCGTCAGGAGCCCTTCCGAGCGAGATCGGAATCGGCTCTTAGTGTGAGAGATTGTTGCTGAAACATTACAATTGGACACCAATTATTAATATATACAATAAAAATAACACTACGCAGCTAAACCCCAGTACGCCCCACAACCCATAATAAAATACTTAAAAAAAATATAAATCCTAATTTAAAATTAAACATATTAAAAATAATTTGCAATTAACAGAAATGCACAATTAGTACATTAAATACAAAAACAACAAGTTGATAGATGTAATGCTTGAATTAATATCAGCCACTGGCACGCGCTCAGGCGCATCCCAAACTATTGTTTTTAACCCACCGTGCCGCTTCAGTTTGAATCAAGCCATATGCAAATCAGTCTTGACCCTGCTCCTTATGGGAACAGTCCAGCCTGAACTGCCATTCCAGGGTCTCCTAAACCAGAACACAAGCAACCTAGGACCTAGTTAGGGCTCTTTAGCCAGGTATAGCTTTTCAGCTGTACCCGGCTGATGAGCCCATAACTAGGGCGAAACCGGTCCTGGGTTGCTTGTGTTCCGGTTCAGGGAGGAGCTGCCTTGGCAGTCGAACTGGACTGTTCCAATTGGAGCAGAGTCAAGACTGATTTGCATATAGCTGGGTCCAAACTGAGGTGACATGGTGTGCAAAATTACCATGGATTGAGATGCTGGCTAGAGTAGTTACCAGTGTATTCAAGCATTCATCCATTACTTTTTGTATACAATTAGTACATTAATCATGTAATATCACATGTTTGTATTTTTATTAAAACACCACCCTCCCAATCCCTATCAAAGCGCACATCCCAAAATGAAAATCACATAATTAAAAATGTTAATAAACATGCTAACAAATAAATAACAATCAAAGAAATAAATCACCAAATTAACATTGAATTGAATAACTTAGTTATATCAGATTAATTTAAATCATTATAAACGTAAGAATAATAAAACCAATTAAATATATATCTTTATTATGTGACATGGTAACAAACACCCTACTGCCCCAAAAAAGGGCAAATACTAGATAAACCAAATTTGACAGAAAGAGAATTTAAAACGTTATATTCAATTAACTTATGAAGACAGCATGGTAAAACGGTTTGAAGCAATTGTATAACAGCTAGAAAACAAATAATAACTCAAAAACATTTGTTACCAATTCTGTAATATTAAAATGGGTCAATTTCATTGACGATTAAACTGAGGAAACAGGCATTTTTTTAAAAGAAGGTGTAGACATTTAGTTACGCTGCACAGTTCTATAATATTACCTGTATTTATACCATATTTGAGGGTGTCACTATACCTAAAAACCCTGTTGCATAAGCAAAATGTGCTTTAAAAGTATTTTTATTTCTCTCTCCACCCTGAAACAATATTGTATATCCCATTTTGATATAGGAAGGTTGTTGCATTATTGTCTTGTAACACTTTCTGTAATCCTGCAAGACAATAAATTCAATAATGTACAAAGAGTGTTTTTTGATTGTTACTTTTGTGTAGATTCATGGTGTAAGCCCTTACATGCACAAATTTGGGTTGACCTGTCATGTGGGGTAAAGCCAGCTCCAATCTTCGAACCTTTCTATAGAGCTTAGAGATAGAGTACAACAATATCAACATCTACTTTGCACCAGAGAGATTTGTAGAACATGTCTAGAAACCTAAAATGGGTTTATACCTTAACCAACTCCCTTAAAATTGTGAGTGGGTCTGGGGTAGGTACAACTTTGTGTGATGGCAAGGATAGTCTCACTTGGTAATGTTTGCCTCCTTTCAATGTACTTCCTTTTAGCTAAGTATATCTCTAAAGCTGTGTAATTATCAGAAATGTACTAGTTTCCATGCTACCAAGGTTTCCTCTCTGTTTAGCACTAAAGAAGAAGTCATGAATTGTATACTAAAGATATCTTCTGAGCTTCAGGTTGATAGGCCTCATATGTGTAATAACAAGCAGGTTTCCTATGCCCATTCGCCCCCCAGATACATATTCTGTGGTAAATATAAGCTTGGTGTTGACTTGTGTGCCCAGTGCATTGCCTGGTGCAGTGTTTCTTTTAAGAATAACACCATGGGTATGGTGACGAGTAATGTCATAAGGCATTTTTGAACTCTTGACATAAGAATATTGCCGGTGAGCAGTTGAACAAGGGATTTCGGATTTAGAAATGTGGTGTGGTAAACAACCTTGCAAATTAGCAACTGACACAGCTTAGGGCCCGATTCCGATGTCGTTGGGAAAGCCCTACGGCCGACTCGGTCCCGTAGAGCTTTCCGAACGACTCGTGCTCCTGGGCTCCGAGTGCCCGAGTACGATGCAAGTACGCATGGACGGACTCGGGTCGCTCGGAGTCCCATTGATGTCTATGGGAGCCTGATGTACGTTGCGTACATAGGCTCCCATACAGAAAAAGGTATGTCGCGGAAAAGGGTGCCCTCTGTCGCGGGGGACGCCTCGGTGCCCTCCGCACCGTGCATGCATGTGTCGGAGGGCCCTTGGGTCCCTCCCTGTGACCGACTCGAAAGGCTATGGGTGAAGGTGGGCCGCTATGGCCCCCCGAAGAACCGCTTCCCGAAGCTTTTTTGAGTCGGAGGCTCCGAGTCGATCCGGCTGCTCAACGTGCGCATCGTACTTGGTCGCTCGGAAATCAGACCCATTGCACTGTACGAGTCGGCCATGTTGTAGTCGTCCGGAGGGCATCACTGACGGGTACGAGCCGCTCGGAGCGCGAGGTGATATGCACAACATACTCGCTCGCTCGTACGGCGGGACGAGTCGGTCGGAAATCGCACGCTCGACTTGGACTCGCTTCTGACGGATGCCGTCAGGAGCCCTTCCGAGCGAGATCGGATTCGGCTCTTAGTGTGAGAGATTGTTGATGGTAAGACTTCTATTGGAAGTTTGCTCAACCGTTAGCATACTTATGTGTTTTCTATTACCATCATGACCCTCTATTGTCAGACTGTCAGACTGAGTTGGAATTGGCTTATCAATATAAATTTATTTTCCTTTTATAATTTTTGAGACACCTTGGATGATCTTTTATTAAATATTGGGGACAACCTTTTATCACAAGCACCTCAGATTTTGTACAGAGGGAAAGGGAGTATTTGAAGGCGGCATTTCTAGTGAGTTTTTGTAAGGATCCAAGGACACGAGGTACTTCCAGAAAAGCTTTATTTAAACACGAGATCCCCAGCTGGGCTCCCAATCTCACCAGCCTCTTCAGTTCTTCTCATGAACATTCTCTCCCCAGAGCTGACATCATAACATTCTATGATGCCTGCTCTGCAAGTCTCCACACATCTTTCCCCTTACAATACTTTGAACAAGAAATTCACATTTGTAGATCAAAATAAAATCACAGAACAACTACATAGTAACAATAATAAAACTATAGAATTGTCTACACATTACAATGTCACAGTAGAAGATTGATTGATGAGTGTGCAAATAGTGCACCTAATGCAGAGCATTATCTCATAACCTTACACACATCACCTAAACTTCTCGTAGCACCATTCTCCAAGACCACTACATTGCGTTTGACTTCTTTCACTCTGCATGGGTTAGAGTACTTACTAACTCCTTTGGATACAAAATTTCTTCTTCTCACAACCACCCAATCACCAATTCCAACATTACACTTTCCAACACCCTTTCTTCTGTTGTAATATACTAAATGTTTTTCATGTGACCTTAGAACTCTTCTTTTACTTCTTCTCGATCCACTACAACATTCCCCACACTACTCAACCACACAGGAGAAGAACTGAAGAGGCTGGTGAGAGTGGGAGCCCAGCTGGGGATGTCGTGTTAAAATAAAGCTTTTCTGGAAGTACCTTGTGTCCTTGGATCCTTACAGCTTTGCTTTCCTTTTCAAATTTTTCTTTTCCTTTCTGCTTAGCGGCTTGAAAATCAAGGTCTCTAAACATTTCTGATCCTCTGAAATAGATGCACTTATTAAGATATTTTAATGGCTATGTCAGCTCCTTTATTTTTGTGGCTTCATTAATATTTGGGGGAAGTTGGACTAACATGATCGATAAGCTTAATGCATTTGTTAGAACTGGTTTGGAGGGAGACTCAGTATGAATGCCATTTAATGCCTTTATTTTGTCAGTTAGCAACTGTAACAAATTCTATTAATGTGCAAAGTTTATCCACAATAGATGCAAAGGCAAAATTCACACTTGTTTAAGAGGAGGTCATTTACTCTACTTATACTGTAAACTATTCATTAGGATTTGTTTCCAAATTAGAAATACAAGCGTCTAGGGATTACTGCAGGTCGACCTGTAGCTCCAGTTTGTGGGATTGTCAATTTAAAGTTTTTATGGTTTAGGAGAAGGAAGAGTTAATAGGATCAAATATGTTATTATTCATAATTGTGAGACGTTTATTATATGGAGGAATGGAGTTGTATTACTTAAAAATACCCCCCAACTCGGTGTTGTATGTCTGACTCATCTAGAATTATACTCCTTGAACTATGTTTTAATCAGTGTTGCCACAATGATTGGTGGAAAATTGTCTAATAACGATGGCTGTTTTGAATTGGTTGCTTCTGGAGCACTCGTTGCATTGGCAGATTAAGGATCTGCAAGAGTGGAAGAAACTGTATTAAAATGAATAATATCCTAGGAGTATTTAGTCTGGTTATCAAAGAAAGACACAACGAATCAGATATTGGGGTTGCTTTGCGAGTCCAGTCGTGATGTGTGGCTCTTAAAAGCTTTCATGGTCTTTGACCGTTTGATCTGAGTGGAAATAGTGGGTTTACATGTTTTTTTCATTGTCAGTTTGAGGGTTTGAAGTACAAAAACCTTTTAAGATATTCTCAAGCAGATCTTAACTTAGGGGCTCATTACGATGACAGACGGAAGCCCATCCGCACTGGTGGCGGAAAAGGTTCATTTCCTCGCTCCGGGTGCGGTCATTGCGACCACCGAATTACAATGGTCCAACAGAGGCCATTTTCCGTCCGCCGCTGTCTTTCAGGCTCCGCACGTTTCTTGAGTACGCAAGGGTGGTGGATGGAGCCAACCGAGCAAGACCGGCGTGCGGAAACACGTTCCGTCTGCCAACCAGATTACGATGTTGCAAACAGCCCTTCCCACCGCCCCGTAAAAACCACCACTTTGCGGATGGCGGAAACACAACAACGGAGAGAAAGGGCCGATACAGAACCCATCTAAACCACCAGAGACGCCATGGATCCTGCGCAACAGGCCTTCCCGCTGCACTACCTGCTGCACCTCCGGCTGACAAGACGCCGCTGCGCTCAACAGCAGAGGTACGTACCAAACATCTCCACGCATGCAACCCCTGAACAACTACAACTCCCAGCAAGCATGGCGGCACCACGATGAATGTGGCAACTTGCCAAATGCAAAATGCGAGGCCCACCCAATCCTCATGAGTGACCCTCGGTGCCCCTGAAGGCAATTGGGGCCAATGCCGAGCCCCGCAGTTGCAGAGCGCGCACACCGCAATGCCAAGAAATGTATGCTGAAGGCCCCCTTTGGCTGATGGCTCATTCGCATAGTGGTTGCCACACCACTGCGGCTGGGAAGCTGTGACCGCAACCCTGCATCATTCAATTGGGGCCAATGCGTGTCATCGCTGCGGATGCCAGCTACCGCGCATGCGAACACATTCTGCATTTGCATTGGCGCCATGCGAATTACATCACACATCACAACTCATGTGCCTAAAGTGATTGGTGCACCCCATGTGTAATGTCATGGGGCACGAGGCCCCCATGCATATAACGTAACCACACAGACACCGTACAAGTATAGGAGAACCGGCCCAGGGCACGTGCATCCGGCCCCGTTTGTTGGCAGGGTCACATGCCCAGTGACGCCTGTGCTGGGTGGCTGTGGGGTGGGGGGTAAGCCAGCCCTCTGGGAGTGGCTGGTGCATCAGAACAACTCAAACAGTGACCAGCTGGTCACTACACTGTGAAGGTATGAGAGAGTGTGACCTTTGAGTCAAGTCCTCGCATACATGGTATGTCCAAGAAAAGGAGAGTGAAATTACATACATTGTCAGGCGTCGGGGCCAGCATGGACTGAAATGAGGGAAGGAGTCAAAAAGGACAAAGGTCCCACGCACTGTACCAATGTTGTGTAATGAAACATCCAACCTGTGAACATCGCTTATATATCCCTTGACATCTGACTGGCGTCCCTTGGCCAGGGGTCGTCTTGTGAAGGGCCAGTGACGTAGGCAGACAACCAGAGGTTTCCATTGTCTGCAAATCAGACAGACTTGTAATCCCTAGCACCTCCAACACACGTACTGGGGTGACGTGCAGTGTGCATAGCTGCCATTGCCTGCAAATGTTCTCACACACGTCATAGGAGTGCACACGTGGAACAACCAAACATAGCCCTGACCAACATCATCGGTCATTGTCAGCCATGTGGGCATGTATAAACAATTCATGTGCATTTGTGCCTCATTCAGGTGGACATTGAAATGTCTGTTATGCAAATTCCACACACACTCACGCAGGACTGACCCCATAATGTCCACATGTGCCTGTCCACCGTGCTGTATATCCATGTTGCGTTGTCCAGATGACACTCACTGCCCTCATCCCGTAATGTTGTTGTGTATTGTGGGACTAAAGCTTGCGGTCGTGCAGTGACAGCAGCTACATGCAACTCAGCACTGATGCTGGGAAACACAAGTGCTGTGCCAGCTAACCACAGGGCAGCTCATCCTTGATGTAGCAGTGTACTATATGCCATACACATCGACTTCTTTGAATGTCCTAGTGTCAGTATGTCGAGTGAGTGAAGAAAAACCACGTCTGAATGCAGGTCACTTGTGCATTTCACGTGACCATGATTCCTGTCAATGTTGTGGTTGTGTGAGTCTCTGGGTAAGCTGTTCACCACATCTCATCTATGACTCAGCCCATGCCTGTGTACCCTGACATACGTAGGAGGAGACCACCCTTCTTCCGACTTGTCCCCGACCTGGCGACGATGGAGGACAACAAAATCATCAGGAAATTCCGTTTGGATTGCCGCACACTACGAAACCTATGTGCCCAGTTGGAGGCCCATTTGAAGCCCAAAAGAACATATCTGGCTGCATTGTCTGCTACAGTGAAGGTTATGGCTGCACTGCATTTCTTCGCTACTGGGTCTTTCCAGTACACTGTGGCCAGCGCCGGTGGGATGTCACAGCCCATGTCCAGCATGGAGTTGCGTGACGTCCTGTCAGCATAGATGCTTTACAAGGATAGACATGTCCACTTCCCGAGGAGGGATGAATTGGCAGCTATATATTCGGTCCTCGCGTGAGAAGTGAATACGCGGATTGGGGATTCTAGGTATACATCATCTACCATTATATTGGGTTTGAACCTGGAAACTCTCACATTTATTTACTCTACATCATCTTCTATCGAAACTTTTACCATTCTGAGTACAACGTTCGGTGGTGGAACTCCTGAGGAAGGCAGTGTTCTGCCGAAAGCGCGTAGAGATAATCTGGAAACCACCCTAATAATCATGTTTTCATTGAGATAATCTGGAAACCACCCTAATAATCATGTTTTCATTGAGATATCATGTTATATTAATTTTGACCCAATTGTGATTCGTATAGTTTCCAAACGGATGATATATATCGATATGAGTAATAGAGTGTAGTATGTATGTATGATGAATGTGTGTAGTTAGGATGTTGTTCAAACTTAGGTCTCTGTAGCACTAGATTCATTATGTTTTTATATCTTCAACAGAATTATGAATTTTGAATAAATTACTTTTGTATTTTTCTAAACACTAGTGTCACTATTTTTTATTTCTTATTTTAAATATTCCTTATTTTGACATGTTCTGAGATTCTCACTATCTTGAAGTTACCCTAGATTATTTACAATATGCTTTACAAGGACAGACATGTCCACTTTCCGAGGAGGGATGAATTGGCAGCTGCGAAGGGGGAGTACTATGACCTGGGAGGCATTCCAAATACTGTGGGAGCCATTGATGGTACCCACATTGTCCTTGTTCCACCACAGGCAAGTGAACACATCTATAGGAACCGCAAACACTACTACTCCATCAACGTGCAAGTGGTATGCCAGGCGGATCAGATCATCCCACACGTGTGTGCAAAGTATCCTGGCTCGGCACATGACTCCCACATCTTGCGGAACAGCACCATTCCCCAATTGATGGCCAATCTGCACCCCGATCGGGCCTGGCTTGTTGGTGAGTGGGCTGTGTCAATGACTGTGATGTATGTGTGACATGCGGCTCAAATCACATATTCAGATCACACTGTTTGCCTGTATGTCTCACAACTAGGTGACCCTGGGTATCCCAATCGTCCATGGTTGCTGTCTCCACTGTGGAATCCAAGAACGCCGGGGGAAGTCCTATACAATGATGCACATGGGAGGACACGTCGTGTGGTGGAGCGCACTTCTGGACAGCTGAACTCAAGATTTATGTGCCTGGACAAGACTGGTGGTGCACTTATGTACTCACCACAGAAGGTATGCCAGATGGTAGTCGCCTGCTGCATGCTACACACCCTGGCCATGCGCAGAAGGATCCCCCTGATTCTGGACGACGATGAACAGCAGCAGCCCCCGCTCCCAACCCACACATGCCCAGTGACGATGACAGTGGTGAGGAAGAAGGCCTTGACCAGCGTCAACAGCTCATCGTCAACAACTTCCGTTGAGTGTAAGTTAACAATGAGCGACTATGACTGTGTCTGTGTGCCTTGCTGTTGTCTCACAAACTTTGAGAATTGTTGCTGGTATCTTGTACACATACAGGACTATGCGCAGGATTAGAGAACTTGGGCAGGCAGGGACCGAGCACCCAGAAGCACCCATGAGCACAGGACCCAATCGCTATAGTGCCTCACTAGCTCTCCTACTCACTCAGAGGAATTCATGCGCTTGTACACAAGTAGATAAGTTGAAGACAAGAAACGCTTTGAAATGTGCATTTTTACTAAAGTGTCAAAACATGCAACATACGTGCCACAACAAGTTGAGAATGCATGAGTACCAAAACAGTTACCATAGTGACACATCCATATCACAAGAAGCAAGATGTCATATCAATAATCCATCTGTACGGAGCCCCACGAGCATATCCCCCACCCCTTGCTGGGAGGAGTTGCATGAGATGTCCCAGGTGTATGGGCTTTGTCAGCAGACCCCATTCCTCAGCCAATACATGGTGAAATGTACATCCCATGTGCTGTGTCGCTCTCATCACTGGATGGATCACTCTCCAAGTGTGGGGCAACTAGCCCGTCTCCCCATGACATCTAAAAGGCACCCGTGACCTCTAGCAGCTGTGACACTTTGTTGAGTCGGGGTGTTAGGGCCTGACCGGAACAGAATGACAACGGACAATGTCCTCCGACCACGGGCAGAATGGGGAGGCAGTACTCCTGGACCGCGCAGAGAACAAGCTCTGCGGACACTTCTCATGTGACAGACAAATACTAAGGTACTTGCAAAACGACTACGCCATGTAAAATTCGTGCGCTACAGCTGCATGATGGAAGCCGGGCTCATGCCAGTCGCAATGTCCATGACGGTCAGATGACAGCCTCCCCTTGCTCAGGTCTGTGGTACCAAGCGAAACAGACCGCAGAGGTCAGCAGAGTCAAAGCTACTGCAGACAGGGCCAAAGTCAGAGAGCAGAATAACAATTCCTGTCAGTAGGCGTGAAAAAGATAAAAGGATATTGAATTAGTCACCAACAGTTCCTGTTAAGTAGTTACGAATCCAAGAAGGCACAGGCAGCTTCGAAGGCAATCAGTTCCAAAAGACGATCCAAATCATCTCCAGCAAAAAGGACCGCCATCCAATCCAGCAGTATGAAGGAACAGATGTGCTCCTCGCACCACGAGGATGAAAGGAGCATCCCATGGCAACCTGGGAGAGGTTCGATGTAGGCCTGACACAGGAGCCTTTGCGCAAACGCACAGGCGCAGCTGGCAGCCCGTCTGACACATTGAAAGACATCCCACAAACGTGTATCACCGGAGCAGTCCTGGTCGTGGACCAACAAAGGACTCACCCACAGCTCATGATACAGGGCAGCAAGGGATGTGTTGGAAAGACAGACATCCATGGCTCAGTGAAAGGGGCATCGTCGACAACAGAACACAGGTTGCACGCAGGTGAAATAGGCATAGCGGAAGGTTAGCCTATAACTGATGCGTAGCACAGCTAATGGGACACATCCAAAGAGAAGCTGCATGCGGTCACGGTACAGTTGCAACTGACCGGGGTTCGCCTGGACCACAGGACGGGCAGACATGGCATGAGAGCACTCTTAGAACCAGCGCTCAGCTGTACAGCCACAAGTAGTGATATCAAACCGCTGAATGCAGTCTGAAAATTGGAAGAATGACACCAGTTAGTACTCCAAAAATAGCATGAAACGAAGGGACAAGGCCAGGGCCCACAAGTTTGAAAAAAGTGTGCAACGGCCTTCAGTATCAGAGGCTTTCAATGATTTCTGTGTCAGTCCCTCGGAAAAAAGTGGGAGTGCCGTGTTCAGCGGTGACTGAATCGCACGGGACGGTCAAGGCACCTGGAATTCGAAGGTCTCGGGGCTGGTGTGTGAGCGACTACTTGTTGAAACAGAAGCCCATTGTGCCTGCACACTTTTTGAAGTATGCTTTCGCAGTGGGAATGTGAGGCCACAAATGACTATCCACAATCACATATGGGGGAGTAAGGAGGACATTGCTACAGCAAGGAACACGGCGTGCAACAGTTCCTATATACGCGATGCCTGCCCTGTGACCGCAGCAGATTTAGTGTGGGTATGTTGTCAGGGACTGGTGTTCATGTGGGTAAACATGCATAGATCGTACATGTCACATGAAAATCCCTGGGCAACAGTACTTGCGTGTGTGAATGCGACAATGTCACCATCGTCCACATGACAGGATGTGTTGTGATGCTTGCTCTTGTGGGCACACTGCTAAGGATGTCATTGTTCTGCGCTGTGTGATCTCTGACAACTTCCGTCATGTCCATGATGATGTCATTAGGGGGATGGGAGCACACTGCTTCACCTCCCAGCACAGTTCACCCCTCGGCATTCTGGTAAATGCAGTTCAGTCATGATGCTTACTTGTCATGTGACTGAGGTGTTTCACCTGAGTTGGGCAGGGAGAGGTACAGAGACCCGAGTAGATTTTGGCAGCTTCCTCAGCAGACACCGATCACAATGTATCTTACCCCTACTGATGTGGGAGGATAACGTGGCACACATGTGTCTAGTGATTCACAGCACTGACCTGCACCAACCTTGGTGACACACGACAACGGTAACAGAAGTAAGCTTTTTAACTGAACTGCATCTACCAAGATGCTAAGGGCTGAACTGCATTGGTGGTGCAGCTGTTGTGGGAGTCGTGGTGGTGGTCGTGGGGACAGTGAGGGCCAGAGACTGAGCTGTCCTGGGCACGCCGGAGGGGCCAGTTCGGTCCTCCTCATGCAAAAAGACCAGGGAGTCTGCATCCGAGGGTTCACCTTCCGGGGTGGGAGACTGGCTGGGCTCGTCCATGGCACGGTCGCCTGCTGTTGCTGGCGAGTCACCTGTTGAAGAGAGGTTATATTGTCAGCATGTTCAGTACACAGCACAACTTTAATGTTCATGTTTAGCACATTTCATTTGAGATGGCATTACTTTTTAGCTTGGCATTACTATGCATCCATAACAGTTTGTCAGCAGTCGAACGTGATGTGGAGGTACATACATTGCTCGTTAGCTATGTGTCATGGCTGAAGAAAAGAAATCATTTGTACATATATTGTATTTCCAAGGACATGTCCTCTGGTACCAACTTGTTGCTCATCCGATTCAGTTCATGCTTGGACATTTGTGTCTTTTCCATGAGTATCTGACTACTATGCCGCAACTCCGTGATTTGTGTTATGCTTTTTGTACTTACCTCCTGTGGTTGTGAGGTTTGACAGAGTTTCCATGCATGTGTTGTGTTGACCCGAGTCTTTCTGCTTTGAGGCAATGGGACTTGCACATTGGCTTTTTGTGATCGCGTTCTTGTATTTTGCTTTGCAGTTACATGTGACTTCATCACCGACACTGAATCATGTGGCCTCTCGATGGTATTAGCTGTATGTGCACTGCCTACAACTTATGGGGGGTTCCAGGGTTGGCTACCAAGTATGGGATGTGTTGGTCATTTGGCTCCATGCTGTCTGTGAGGGTAGACAGAGGGCCTTGTGGGAGTTGTGGTCTTGCTGTCAGGGCTCAACAACCCCCTCCCCAGTGAGATGGCTACCTAAGTTTTAGGAGGCACTGTCGACGGAGTTAGCTGATACATGGCTGTGGGGTGGGGAGGGTGGGCCATGCTGTTTGGGAGGGAGACCAGGGTGCATGAGCTGACTACCTACCTGTGAGGTGAAGCTGAGTTAGGAAATGCTCGCCTTGTGATCCATTCATATTGAAAGCATGCATTCCACATGAGTTTGATGTGGGCTGGCGATTGAGGCTCACTTGTTGTGCACAACACTACATTACAGTGGGATGTGATCATTTTGTTTGTACTTACTAGCCTCCACTCCCCCCTCGATTCCTGTGAGACTCTCGGGATGCAGTATGGCAAGCACCTTCTTCTCCCATTCGGTGAAGGTTAGTGGTGGAATGGGAGACCTGCCACCAGTTCTCTGGGCCGCCTTGTCGTTCCTCTGGGCCCGATGCTTGACCCGGCCCTTGAGGTCGCCCCACCGCTTCCTGATGTCACGCACAGTGCGTAGGGTGGTCCCTACGGCATTGACTTTGCTGTGGATCCTTGCCCACATCTGATTCTTGCGCGCAAGTGGGGTGTGTTGGACCAGGTGCCCTAACAAATGTGGTTCTACCCTGATTGTCTCGTCTACCATGAGGGGTGCAGGGTGCAAGGTAGTGGTGGAGATATGTGAAGTGTGTGAGGTGTGTGGGTGAAAGTGGTGTTGTGTGGAGATAGGTGGGTGTGATGTTGTGCAGTGTGAGTCAATGGTGTCCTGTCTCTGTCTCAGCTCGTGGTGTGCAAAGGATGCTGGTCCAGGAAGGGGTTGGTTTTATACTGTGGTATGTGGGTGTGTCCACATGAGTGATGGCCTCCAGGTGTCTCTTCCATGCTGCGCATGGCTTTCCTTACCAGGAGCAAGTTGGGGTGTGTCATTGTGGCGTGTGTGTTGTGATTGAGGGTGGCAGGGAGTACAGGCACACTTCGGGCATAGTTGTGAAGTTGGTTGCGTCCGCCATTCATTTGGCCTATGTGCGTGCGTGGCGGTCGGACGCAGTGCTCGTTCCACCAGCTCCGCGTTCTCATCGTAATTAGTGGTGCGGTCATGCCGCGGCAGGAGCGGCCTTTCCAAGCCGTTAGCCGTTGCTTTCCCCGTCCGCCCCAGTCGGATTTGCAGCTTTTCCGGCCCCGGTGGACGGTCTTTTGTGACATCCGTCCGCCGCGGTCTGATTTTGCGTACATTGCATCGTACTTTGACCGATGGAAATGCCGCGGCTCATGCGGGGGGATTTTTTCCGAAACCATGGCGGTCGGAAGGCTTTTCCATACGCCATCCTAATTGGGCCCTTAGTCAGAGGAAAGGGCAGGATTTCAGCTTTTTTTTTTAGCTCTCATTTTAAAGCAAAATTAATTAAAATCGTTGCAATACATTGAGAAGTCATAAAAATATAAGCAATAATAAGTTAATTCAATGGGCGCATGATGAATTTAGGTTGTGTAACGTGGATGATAAAATATTTTAAAAAATGTGTGTTACCAAGTAGTAGAATAAGAAATAGTTATTATAAAAACTTGTTCAAAGGGTTCTTTATATCGACTAAAAATAGCAAGAGTCAGAAAGTGCAACCATACAGTCAGTTCCATATTGAAATTTAAAAGGTCGTCAGATAAC
Source organism: Calotriton arnoldi (assembly GCA_963921515.1). Lineage (NCBI taxonomy): Eukaryota > Metazoa > Chordata > Amphibia > Caudata > Salamandridae > Calotriton > Calotriton arnoldi. The sequence goes on along the minus strand of CAWUFW010007773.1, from coordinate 721,157 downwards.
AATAACACAGAGAGGCTCTTATTAGAAATTAGAGCTGTAGCTGCTTGCAATTTTTCATTTCTTTGATGATTAACTGCTGTGAATATGCCAGTCTTAAGATCAGATTAATCAAATTTAACAAGTTAATCAGTCAGTGAAACATAGGCAAGGAACTTCCGCACTCTCACTTTTTTTTTGCATCACAATGTTTATTATTATTTCTGGTATAAAGCATACCCTTGGTGGACCATTAAACATTATGAGAAGTACAGAGGTATATATCAATTCAGAATTGTTCAACCACTTAGGCACAAGGTAAATACGCTACCATTGAGCGCCAGGCTTTAGCTTGTCCATGGGGTGTTGAGCACTTTAAAACGTATTTGTGGGAGAAGAGTTTCATTGTAAAAACTGATCACCAACCTCTTTTAGCGTTACTGAATGGTAATGGCACTAAAAAAGCTTTGGATCGTTTAGTTAGAATTTTATCTAAGATGAATGAATACAACTTCACAGCTAATTATATTCCTGGTTCATGCAATGTAGTTGCTGATTGCTTGTCAAAATTGCCTGAGTCTTGTCCAGTTGATATTCCAGATAATGTGCTGTTGCAACAGTGGAGGTTGTCTTGGATGGGTGGAGTGAAAAGTTGTTAAAAGAATGTTGGTTGGAAGCTGTCCAACAAGACAAAAAGTTGCTGCATGTAATGGATTTTGCTAAAAAAAGGTTGGCCAAGGGAGAAACTGTTAACTTCTGAGATGCAAGTTTTATGGAAGGTTAGGGATGTTATTTCGATTGGTTAAGGCATTTTTATGAAGGATAAATGTGTTATTTGTCCTAAAAGTCTTGGACAACTCATACTAGAATTGTTTCACTGTCACAAAAGAATTGTTTCAGAAGTCTTTTGGTGGCCGTACCCAGATTATCAAATTTCAACTTTTGTTAAACAATGTTACATTTGCGCCAATTCAGACAAATGTAAAAATGTAAATGTAAATCCGTATTTGTAAAGTGCAACTACTCACCCTTACGAATCATTAATTACCTCCAGGGTTGAGTTTGCGCCAATTCAGACAAATGTAAAAATGTAAATGTAAAACCCGTATTTGTAAAGCGCAACTACTCACCCTTACAAATCATTAATTACCTCCAGGGTTGAGTTCAGTCAGTCTGAATTTCCAGGAAGGCCTTGGCAAAAGTTGGCTGTGGATTTACTTGGTGGCTTTGGAAAACATTTCAGCAGGAAAAATATATGTTTTGGTGCTAATTGGTTATTTTTCAAAATGGGTAGAGATCAAGTGGATTTCTCAACCCACCACTAATGTTTATTTATTTTTTGAAAGTGTGTTTTCAGAAGAAAGGGTTACCGGACTGCATTATTTCTGACAATGGTGCACAGTTTACTTCACAAATTTTTGAAAATGTTCTAAGGGCCAGAGGCGTTAAACATTTAAAAACTGCATTGTATTCTCCAAATATAAATGGTCTTGTTAAAAGATTTAATAGAGTCATTGTGGAATCTATCCAGGTTGCATTAGCCAATAGAGTTGAGGTATAACGTTTTGTTGCTGAAAAGATTTGGGCTTATCATTCATCTCCTCATTCCATCACTGTTTTTCTCCTTTTATGGTATTAAAGAGAAGGATTCAAATTATGAGATTTATGCCTTCTTGGATTAAGTAGAAGTTACCTGTTATCAGTCTTGAGGTTATGTATGATAAGGCTCGTAACAATGTTCATGCTCAAGCTTCGAAACCTCACCAATCTTCCAAAAGTGAAAATGTTGGTTCCAAACAAGCTCATCCAAATTCAAAGGCTCACCATGTTTTAAAAAATAGGGGTTTTAAATTAGGTAGTTTGTTGTCTGTAGGTGATGTTGCCAAAATCAAATTGCCTTTTTATGTTGAGAAAGGGGAGTCCAAATAAAGTTTTCAGAATTGTTAAATCCTTTGCCAAACTCAAATCATTCTTGGTGGAATTTAAATAGATAAGCAAAAGTTTGTAAGCAAGGTTTGGGTTACTGGTGTGTGTGAGGTCCAGGGGTGGAGGCGTTTGAATTTCATCCTGGGTCTTTCTCACATTCTCTTCTTTTTCAGCTGACTGTGTGATATCTGATTGAAGTATCAGTGGGCATCCTTCCAAAAAAGTGTTACTACTGAAACTCAAGTTGTCTTTGACTCTGATGAGACTTGTGTTGCTAAATCTGGATCTTGGGGTTTGGATGAGTCAAGTGAGGATGCCAGTGGTGTCACTGCTGAATCTGTAAGTGAGCCCTGTTTGGAAAATATTGACTTTAATATAGAACGACCCAAAAAAAAAAATGAATGCCTAAGAAATTTGATGATTTTTTTATGTTCTAATCCTTTTGCATTCACTGGTCTGCTTATGTTATATGTATTTTTTTCTTTTCTTTTCTTTCTTCTCTTTAATTTTTTGTTGGGTTTTAAAAGGAGGAGGTGTGTGGTGTTCTTTGCTCAGTTGGTATTATGCTTCACATGCTGTTTTGGGATCACTGACATAATATCGACTACCAAAATATCCCCATACACAAATATCGACACATAAATATCGATGTCAAAAATATCGACATCCTATCTTTATAATGTAAAGTATAAAAATATCGAAAAAATAATATCGATGTAAAAAATACTGATGTACAAAATACCATTTTTTTAATATTTAAAAAATAATGTTAAATAAATTAAAAATAAAATTAACTTTAAAAAAATTATTTAGATGTAATGTACATTCTAACAAATATAATAAATAAATTTAATTTTAAAAATGTAAACATACATATATAAAATATCATATATATGTATATTTACTTTAAAACAATTAATAAACAAATAATTTTTATTTATTTTAAAATGTTATAAATGTATAAAAATGTACAAATAAATAAATAAATATATATATATATATATATATATATATATACATACACCTATACCATGAAATCTAATAAAACAACATTATATTATAAATTAAAATATTAAAATATATAATAATTTTTAAACTTACATTTTGCATTCCATTGAGTGGAACAGTAGGGAAAGTATTGGATAGCGGAGGGGTAAAAATTTATATTCCCACTCCATTGAGTGCAACAGTAGGGAAAGTGTTGGATAGCGGAGGGGGAAAAATTACTATTCCCACTCCAGTGAATGCAACAGTAGGGAAAGTGTTGGATAGCAGATAGGTAAAAATTACTATTCCCACTCCAATGAGTGCAACAGTAGGGAAAGTGTTGGATAGCGGAGGGGTAAAAATTACTATTCCCACTCCAGTGAGTGCAACAGTAGGGAAAGTGCTGGATAGCAAAGGGGAAATAATTACTATTCCCACTCCAGTGAGTGCAACAGTAGGGAAAATGTTGGATAGCGGAGAGGTAAAAATTACTATTCCCACTCCAATGAGTGCAACAGTAGGGAAAATGTTGGATAGCGGAGAGGTAAAAATTACTATTCCCACTCCAGTGAGTGCAACAGTAGGGAAAGTGCTGGATAGCAAATGGGAAATAATTACTATTCCCACTCCAGTGAGTGCAACAGTAGGGAAAATGTTGGATAGCGAAGGGGTAAAAATTACTATTCCCACTCCAGTGAGTGCAACAGTAAGGAAAGTGTTGGATAGCGAAGGGGTAAAAATTACTATTCCCACTCCAGTGAGTGCAACAGTAGGTAAAGTGCTGGATAGCGGATGGGTAAAAATTACTATTCCCACTCCAGTGAGTGCAACAGTAGGGAAAGTGTTGGATAGCGGAGGGGTAAAAATTACTATTCCCAGTACAGTGAGTGCAACAGTAGGGAAAGTGTTGGATAGCGGAGGGGTACAAATTACTATTCCCACTGCAGTGAGTGCAACAGTAGGGAAAGTGTTGGATAGCGGAGGGGTAAAAATTACTATTCCCACTCCAGTGAGTGCAACAGTAGGGAAAGTGCTGGATAGCGGATGGGTAAAAATTACTATTCCCACTCCAGTGAGTGCAACAGTAGGGAAAGTGTTGGATAGCGGAGGGGTACAAATTACTATTCCCACTACAGTGAGTGCAACAGTAGGGAAAGTGTTGGATAGCGGAGGGGTAAAAATTAATATTCCCACTAAAGTCAATTCAAAATTAAAAACAAACAAAATATCAACTACAATACAAAAGATGTTAAAAAACAAAGAAAACATATATAAAAATATTAAAAATTACAAAAGATAGAAACATATAATAATGTTTAAAAAATCTAAAAAATTACCTACAAAGATTATTTTATAAAAATGTTTAAAAAATTACAAACAAATAACTATATTTAATAGAAATTAATTATAATCAAAAACATTGTTACATAAATGTAATATTTTTATTTCCTACCCTATAACACCACACAATTCACAACACACATCTACATTTTTTAAAAGTGTACCTCCAGAAATAACATAATTAATGATCAAATAAACAAATATTAATTAAAAAACAAATTAAAACATAAAAATTAATTTACTCACCAAACGTTACCCCTATAAAACCAAAATCCACACACAAAATAAAAAAAAACAATTACCATAAATATTTATCAATTAACGAATGAATATTAATGAGCAACTAATTATTAATTAATGAAACCTAAAATACTTTCCACCCTCTACCCCAATAAACACCACAACACACACCTAAAAATCATTACACAATTTCCATAACTAATTTTACATTATTAAATTAGTATCAATTAACAACAACTTATTAATTAACTGGAAGAATTTACTTCCCACCCTTTACCACTATAAACCCCACATCTCAACTTAATTTCACAATTGCCATATTTAATTTTTAATTAATTAATTGCCATGAATTAACAATAATTTATTAATTATAAATAAATTACTTCCCACCCTATTCCCCGATAAACCCCACCACCCATTCCTAATAATGACACAATTAACATAATTAATTACCAATTAATTAATTAATTAATAATAATTATAAGCAATTGATAAATAATTATTAATAAATGAATTCCCACAATTAACACTATAAATTAAATAAATATTAATATTTAAAAATTATTAATACATTTATTAAAATTAAATTACTTCCCACCCTATTCCCCTCTAAATCCACAACCCGCTCCTACAAAAATGACACAATTAACATAATTATCAATTAATTATTAATAATTAACAACCAATTAAAGAATAATTAATAATAAATTAATTCCCACAATTAACATTATAAAATATAAATTAAATAAATATTATTAAATTAAAAATATTAATAATTTGATTATAATTAAATTACTTCCCACCCTATTCCCCTATAAACCCACAACCCGCTCCTAAAAATATAACACAATTAACATAATTACCAATTAATCAATTAATAAAAATGAACAACCAATTAATAATTAATAATAAATTAATTCCCACAGTTAACACTATAAAATCTAAATTAAATAAATACTAATAAATAACAAATATTAATTAATTTATTATAATAAAATTACTTCCCTCCCTATTCCCTATAAACCCACAACCCGCTACAGAACTAAAAAACGCAAAATGTAATTAACATAAAATTAATAAGTACTAACAATTTAACACATATATTAAAAAACAAAAGCAATACTTATACAGAGAAATAGATCACATACTTTTAAAATACATACTAAAATAAATAACACTAATTTAAAAATCGATATTTTAAACAACTATATTTTTGCAAACTACGGGCACCATTAGGATGGCGGGCGGACAAAGTCCGCCCGCCACCGTAACGGAATGCGGGGCCACCCGCCAGGGGTGCGCCGGTCCCGCTGTGCCGATTACGATGCGCCCGCCACAGTGGCGGGCGCATCACGCATATTTTACATTGCGGCGGGCGGTGCTGCAAGCAGCACCCGCCGCAATGTAAAACAGCATGTTGTGCATTTGCATGCACAACGTGACAGGCACCGCGCGGTGCCTGCCACCTTGTGCATGCAAAAGCAGGGGGGTACCATAGGTACCCCCCCATGTGCACCCCCCACCCCCCCCAACACCCTGGGGGCCCGCAACGGGCCCCCAAAAGCAAAGACTGCATGACTTTCCATGGCGGCAACGCCGCCATGGAAAGGCTGATCTCCGCCAACATCCTGATATGGATGGCGGTGTCTGCAAGACACCGCCACCATATTAAACATGTTTTCCGTCCGGTCGACGAGTCGACCGGCGGAAAAGCGGCAGACGGAAAGACCCCCCAGCCATCCTAATATGGCGGGGGTCTTTCTGGTGTGGATGGCGGGCGGTTTGCCCCCACTGGGCCGGCGGTGGCTACCGTCTGCCCGGCGGGGGCGAACCGCCCGCCATCCTAATGGGCCCCTACATTACTAACTTCGATATTTTCAAAAACGATATTTCTTACCTTAAAGTCGATATTCTTGACCACGATATTCTTGCTGTTGATATTTCTGTATCACGATATTTCCAACTCGATATTTGTGTATGTCGATATTTAAAACTCGATATTCTGTCTGTGCACCGCTGTTTTGTTTTATTTTATTTATTGTAGGTATTAAGTTTTCACTTGTTTTATTCACTGCCTCCAGTTTATTGTATTACAGTTATCTCGTGGTAGCGTGAAGCAGTTTATTGCCTTTGTATTCACCTCCTGCTACTCACATACCATTCTATGATACTCCGTTAAATTTGTTATTTGAATCGGCAGAGAGTCAGTTGCTGCCACTTACCTGGAAGTATGACATGCCCTCTGCTGCTGGGGGCCTTTTGTCTAAATAAAGACGTTTTCGAGGCTCACTGTATCCTTGAGCCTTCTTCAATATTCTTAGGTATAAATATGTTCCCTCAAACCAGAAATATATCCTTTGTGCCCCATAGGGGGACATTTGAAAATGGATAGCCCTATTCCACCAGGATCAGGTGACCCAAACAGAACCCCTTATGTGAGGGAGATCATTGTCAAGAGCAGGATAGAAACATGCTTCAAAATCTGTATCTACCAAGAGTTTATGCAAATGTTGAAACGCTCAGGATGGTAAGCCTCGGCTACAGGTCATGACAAAAACAGTCCTTCTTGTGCTGAGCCTGGCAGAAGCCTTCGCAGGCAAAGATCAACCTCAACATAACTCAACTCTAATAACTCAAGTTGAAAACGTAGGCCAGACGGAAACTGACACAGGATCATACAGTGATGGTGAGCTGTTAGAAAATGTGCTTAAAACGCAGGACAAAATATGAGAATAGAAGCACGCAAATCCAGATGAAATGCAGTTTCACGTCAAATAGATGTTTTCCAAACCTCTATCTAAAACAAAGGAGGACCAAGGTTGAAAAGTGAAAGGAAGGCCCGGGTCTCTAAACTTAGACTGCGTGTTATTAATATTGACAGGGAAAACCAGGCTTTTTAAATAGGTGTAGTACAAACCAGGACAAGTAGTGAATGTGTGCAAAAAGAAAACACTGAAGCCAAAGTGTGAAACAAGTCCCAAATGCACGCACACAAAGAGCAAATCACGAGTTTCATGATAGGGTTTTCAGGATGATAGGCAGATTTTGAAACAAAAAAAAACGTGTGAAGCAAATCATACACCATACAATGGGCCAACCCCAAAATATTTGGTCCGGGAAAGCCAAGTACAGTAGAAATTAGTATTTCACTGCCAACAGCAATCGTCCCCAAGCACTCTATGATTGTCAGTGGGGAGAATGCTTATACAGGAGAAGAGGATGATCATTGTTTTCAAGAAAAACCTTCTAACCCAACAGCTGCTATCCTAGAACGCTCCTTCCCTATAGAAGGAGACACTAAACACAAACCAGTGAAAGAGTCAGGTGACTCAGACAGTGAAACCTTCTCCAGTGATGTAACCCAGAAAGGTAAACTTAAAGAAACCCACTGCTGGAAAAAAAAACATAAAGGGCCATGACCATGGTGATGATGTTACCTGAGAACCAAAACAGTGAGGTATGGGGGCTCAACAGAAAGCTATGTCCAAGCTCATTGTCCATATAGTACCCTCACTCACCTAAAAGGCTCATGTAAATTCTCTCCATTGGCCAACAAGGGTAGGACATTCAACCCCAAAGCAATACAATTCATAACATAGCCGATTAGAGTGCAACAGTTTCCTTCCATTTTTTCTCATGGGACTCCCAACGCATTTGCTAGTTCCTCGGGGGATGGGGTGACCCCAGATAAATGGGGAGGAAAAACTAAAATGGTTATGATATGGCATGCCAAACAGACCCAAGTAAAAAAATCCCGAGTGAATTACAAATAAAAGTTGATTTTGAGAAGAAATGTGAATCTGAGCAGTCTTATAATTTAATTCTTTTAATCCTGCACCAAAACCAGAATCACCCAAATCACCACTGCTCACCACCTGCTGGTGAGGGAGCTTCACAGCCTACTCGGAAACTCTCCTGCTCCTATGTGAAGGTCACCTATTACTTGCTATCTGGAAGTAGAGTGTGTAAACCCAGGCAAGGTGAAAGCATGAGGTCACACAACCATGTTTTGCTGGTACCAGACAACCTGTTTTTGCAGGATCACCCAGCAACAAGGATCAAAATACTTTTGCTGAGAGACTTCTTTAGACATTCAGGCTGGGAAGAGTTGCCTATCAGAGCACAGACGTTCTAAGTCACTAGTATTGAGCCAGTATCTCCTTCTGTTTATGATATTGCTGTCTTATTGCATCAAGAGATCAAGCAAGTCTCCCTCTGTGGACACTGGTCATGGGACCAAGTCTCACTTTTTTGTAGTGTCTCAAGCCTAGTGCTCAGCTCCTGTGTCGGGGCAATCTCCGTTGTACTCGTGGTCTTACCAGGCACGTTCCTCTCTTTATTCCTTCTCCAACCTTTAAGGTATAGTCCAAATGCTGCACAGTGCAGATGACAGTTGAAATATAGGTGACTGTCCACCTGTCAGGTGGAGATTTTCACCACAAGAAACAATATAAGGCGACAAACTCAACCAGTGTTCTCCTCAGATTCCTCACCTTATGAATATCATCCAGAAAACATTTTTCATCAGCAGTAGCTGTCTAGCACTGACAGGTGGCAGCCCACAACTCAAATCACGAGTTCACATGACATGGATGTGACAAAATCTGACTATGTTAGACCCCAACTGGTGTCAGTTCTTGTTTTTCTGTGTCTGATCAATGCTGGGATGGAGTGACTAGGTCAAATGTCACCTCCTAAGGTTTCAAGGTTTAATCCCAGATGAGTATGTTGCAAGAGGAGTTCTTTTCAGATCCATAATGCATTTGCATATTGTGTATGGGATTGCGAATGTTGCTCGAACATGTACTCGAAGGCCATTAGGGAGTGGCAGACCAAGTTATTTTTGGCAAAGGCTCATAAGGATACTCCAACATGGTTCCTCTCTTCATGTAAGTCCCCTAACAGAGAGGGATGATGCCCAAGAAATCCTCCTACAAAAAAACACAAAAATTACTTACTTAGGCAAAGTTCTCTTCTCCATTGAGGAAACTGTCCCTAACTGGACCATTTGGAAAGATGGCAACTCTATTCCTTGATGCCATCTTTTTCTTGTAATCAGAAAATTTTCAGCTGTAATAAAGACGATGCTGAAAATCTTGACTCCAAGTACCTCCCCTTACCAGGTCAAAGCCTTTTGACAGTCCAAGTGGCATATTTTCAGGGCAGCCCTGCAACCCTCTGGACCACTTCCCAAAGGTAGGCCCCATCTTGCCAGTTTAACAATTCCAGTGACTCTGATAATACCTGACTCCACTCCTCCATGAGCTCTGGCCTTAGAGCCACTTTCAAGGAAGCTCTTGCCTACCAAGTTGCCAGCTCTCAGTGCATCATCAGTGTCGATTTTGGCTCTGCTTCCATCCTCAAAGTGAGCAGACATTATCCAAGTGGCAAAAGAAAAGATTTGTGCCTGCTTTGATGACGAACCTTTGTCAAAGCACCTCCCTAGGGCCCACAGATTAACCTGGATGGAGGATGTCTTCATATCAGGTATCAACTTTGAAATTCCAAATAGGATCTTTGGGTGCAAGGAGGTAGATTATTCGGAGGTTGATAAACTCCTTTCGCCTTATCACACTAACGCTGGACTTTATCTAGACCAAGAAAATGCTAGTGGCCTAGACAGTACTCCAGAAGGGGACATTCCTTACTCTTCAGGCCCTCCATCAGAGGAAGTTTAATCTTTTACCTCTGTAGTAACAAAAGCAGAAGAAGTGCTTGAATTATTCTTGCTGACTGCTGAAACAAAGTTCAGCATCTTGACAGAAATTGTACAGCTGTCTTTTGCAGCCCTCAAACCCTTACTACCATTCAAAGAAGTGCTCTTGGGTCCATTTTTGGCTGCTTGACTCAAACATTTTTAGGCCCAGCAGTCAACAGACAAACTGCAGAGGACCAGAGACCTGCATCTTCTGATCCTAGGTTTTTGTTGACACTACAATAATTGGAAAGTGGTAATAGAAGCGTAATCGGTTCCAAAATGTTTTAAACCACTACCCACTTTTTAGAGCGACAAACCTTTTTAGCCCAACTAGCTTTAATGAACATGAGGCGGGTAATTTTTAAATATAACTAAGGCATTTTGTGGTAGCACACTGTCAATCACAGACAGCATATTTTTCATTGAAATGGCCACTAGATTTGCACAGACATACAGTTTTTACTGTTAAAACTATATTGCACACAAATGACAATGTGTGGAAATCAGATTTCAATGAATATTTAGTTTTTGTGCACCACCAAGTAAAGTGTCTTGATTTGTTTTAATCCAATTAAAATCTTTGTTTCCATCATGCTTCAGCATTACAAAACATGTGCTTTCCTAACTGCTGAATGTGTACAGATTATTTTAAGGTATTTACATTTTGTTGTGTGCTACAAAACAATGACATCCTGCATCCTTTCACACACCTCTACCCCAGGATGATTGTTGCATAATTCACTTTACTTTTCTTTCTTAGCCTGCAAAGTGAGGGGAGTTTGTAAACCTTAATCCCCATGTTAATGAAAGCAGCACTTTAAGCACAGCAAATGTGACTAGATAAATACAGAATTTAAAGGCATCTTTATTTAGTGCTTGAACTTTAGCGACCCACCAAAAATTGGCTTAGGACCTTCCAGTGGGTTGTGACCCACAGTTTGGGAAACACTGAGCTAAATTGAATCCTAGCTCCTTCCTTACTTCTTCCCTTGACCTTAAATCTAATATGTATCACCCATGACAGACACGTTTTGTGTCGAGCAGCTGAACTTTGAGTACTGCCAGTGTCTTCATGACCACTACAGCCACACCTAGTGGGGATTAGCAAAAATAGCTGTATTAAGACATCCTGACCTTATGGAAAAACCCACTCTCTGATCAGGTGAGTGGCTGTTTGGATTGTACTGACAAAGTGGCTTGATCCATGACCTCAGTCATTGATGTACACTGACAGGCTTGGATGCTTTCCATAGGCTTTTTGCCAGGCAATATTGATGAACATGGCTTTCGTTGGCAAACAGCTCTTTCAGGACGAGGTAGATTTCTCCCTGGAGAACTTCAAGAAGAAACACTTTATGGCCTATTCGCTGGGCCTGGCTTTACCAGCAAAGCACTTCCACCAGCAGTGCCACCATTTCTGGGCTCCTCCTGTGGACAGCTCTCATTGCAACAGCAACTTTCAAAACATGCCCAGACCCCTAAACAGCCTTTTTGGTCTGTTTGGCACAGGAGTGGACCGAAGGGGCGCCAACAGCAGTAGCAGCTCTATTCTCATTTATCTGCCGCTTGATCTGTCACCTCAAAACTTTTGACTCCTTCTCAATCCACAGATAGCTTCTGGTACAGAGGTAGGATCTTCCACTCCACCGACAATTGGGAGACTATCATGACAGATTGCTGGGTACTCCATATTATCTGCTAGGGTTTCACCCTCCCCTTCCTGGTCTCCTCACCGGAACCCCTCCCTCTTTCTGTGATGCATGACTCTATCCTGAAGTCATGGGATTTTACTCCCTTGCTTACTAGTTTCATGAAGACTGAAGTTCTCAGGCCCATTCTAGGCGTACATTTCTTCAACCTGTTTTTTTGACAGGACAAGTTCAAAATGCTGTCCCTGAGCTAGATGCTGCCAGCCCCCAAATCAGGGGTTTTGTTGGTGCCCCTGGATCTCTGGAATGCCTACATCCAACAGCCAATCCTCCTTACTCAAAGGCATTACTTCAGATTCACAGTGGGGTCCTAGTGCTATCAGTTTGTGGTTCTTCTATTTAGAATGGTGATGGTTCTCTTAGCCTTCAGCAAAGTGTTGACCATGATGGTGTGTTCCCTCACAAGGTCAGACATCCATGATTTTCGATAGCTAGGGAACTTGCTGGTGAAGGGATGGTCCCTTGCTTTGGCCACTGAACTTCTTAAATTCATCATAAACCACCTACACCCTATGGGCTTTTGTATGGTTGCTCAGAAGTCCGACTTTGTTCCAGTTCAGAGGCTGGTCTTCATTGGGGCAGTTTTAAAAACACCACCTGCATAAAGGCTTTTTAGTTCTCCTCGGAGAATTGAAGACATTAAAGATATGATTCTGATGTTTGTCAATCAGACTCTGATCGGTTCTGCAAGTCCTATTCCTGTTGGGATTTATAGCTGTGTGTTTCCTGTTGATTCCTCACACCAGATGGTGTATGAGAGCCCTTCAGTAGTGCCTGAGACGATGGTGGCTCCCGTAACAGGGGAGTCTATTTTCTTGGGTGCATATTTTCCACTCTGCCCCCCCATGATTTCTGGTCGTAGATGTTCCCATCCAATCTGATAGTGAGTCGACTCATTCAATCTCTGTGTTAGAAGACCACCGTTGCTATGCACACCTCCTTATTTGGTTGGGGTGCTTATTAGGGAGAGATGATGGCATGGGGTCTTTTGTCTATGTCCGAGCAGAGTTGCAGGCAGTCTGCCTTGCCTGAAGGTCTGTCTCCCTTCCAGCTCAGGGAGCACCCTTCAGATCCTGTCAGTCAACATAACCTCTGTGTATTGCATCAACAGGCACAGCAGTACAGGCCTTTGGACCCTGTGTTGTGAGGCGTTACGTCTGTGATGGTGGGTTCTGCAGCAGGGTATTTTCCCACTGGCAGTTCACCAAGCAGGCATCCTCATTGTGAGGGATGATGCACTAAGCTGTCTCTTACTAAAAGACCACAAGTGGGTACTTCATCTCAATCAAAGCACATGATCTTCACCAAAGTGGGATATCTATTCATAGATTTCTTCTCCACGATCCTGAAGAGGATGACTCCTCATTTTTGTGTCATATACTTCTCTCTGGATAGTTTCCATACTTCCTTAATTCTCCTGCTTATCTTAAAGACCATATTGTTGGTGGCAGTTAGGGTCTACGGGTCTTAGTCAGTCCGGCCTCCTTTCTTTTTTTTTTATTCTGGACAAACTGCACCTGCCTGTCTTTTCTGCCTCAGGTTGTATTTGCCTTCCACATGTGACAGCCCATGGCTCCTCCACTCTTCTTTGCTCCTCATCCCAGTAAGGAAGATGAAAGATTTTACGAAATGGACCCAGATGTGCTGTCTCTTACTACGTTGATTGTAGCAGAATTATCAAGGTGAACAATTGGCTCTTTGTGATTTTATCTGGGGCCAACAAAGGCAAGATCGTAACCAAGTATATGGTTTTAAGTTGGAGCACCCTTCATATAAAGATCTGTTAAACCTTGGCTGTAAAGGGTTCTTCGGCTGGCATTCGTTCATACTCTACAAGAGCCATGTTGGCTTCAAAGATTCAACTGCTGTCAGCCGGGGTGCTCCGGTGTCTGATATTTGCTGAACACCCACTTGGTTTTCACACCTGCTCAAAACATTACTGTTTTTCTAGTTCCTGGTCACAGCGATCGGTGCTATGCCAGAACTATGTTCCATGACTTCCTTGCCTAATCAACTGTCCGTATTCTTATTTCCCAGAAGGTAATGCTTTGGGGCTCATTCATAAGATGAGGATTCTACAGGATGAAGTATCCAACTGAAGAAAAGGGTACTTTAGTAACAATATTTCTGGTGGACACTATATCTTCCTGCAGATTCCTCACAGCACATCCTATTCCCCTGATAAGTTAGTGTTGTTCCGTATAAGATCCGAAGATGTGCAAATGTACTTTTGCTATTATTGTCTTTGTTGTAAAATATCTCTCGTTCCTCTATGCATGCCTTGATAGGTAACTTTGCATAGCCAGATGTTGTATTGTATTGTAATTGCATTTACATATCGCTTACTACCCCTGACGAGGCGTCGAAGCGCTTTTTCGGCGAGTTTCACGCTACTCCGGAACCCATAATCGATTAGTGTTGAATTAGTATAGTGAAATATGAAAGTAATTTGAGTGGTGGATAGGTTAGTCAGTTATTTGGATTCAGAAGGATAGCGGAGGGATAGAAGAGGGAAAAAGGTTTGCATTTATATAGCGCTTGTTACCCCTGATGGGGTGTTGAATCGCTTTTTTCGGCAAGTAGCACGCTACTCCAGAACCCATGAAGGATTAGTGGTGAATTAGTATAATGAAATATGGCCAGTACTAGCGGCCTACACACCACACCCTGACATTGACGCAATGCCAGCAGGAGACTTACTTACACTCCATAAAGAACTAATAAGACTTTACAGAAACATGACACAGTTTGTGATGAGAACACTCACACTTCAGCCAACACCGGCTACACAACCAGGACCAGTCCAAACTTCTACAACTAAATTACACCACAAACGTTACACGCAGTGATGGGTAAAATGCCCACTAAACGTGAACGAATGCCTTTCTGGATAGCTCAAAAAATAACACAGCTAGAGGCGGTATTCCCACACACTGGTTCACAAGAAAAGCATAGAATACTAACAATTTGCTTGCTGATGGGGATAGCTCCCCCAATAGAGGAGTGTACTTCTTGGGGTACAGTCTTCGCTGCAATATACCAGGACTCATGGTATCCCTTCATTAGCAGTAATACCAGATGTATTGAGACAAATACAGAACGAGTATGAAGCAGAACCTGCTCTGAACTTAGGGATGAAGTTACTAAATAATGTTGCGGGGATTCTGCACCTACACAGAACTATGCGCAGGAAAACAGGACCTCAGTGTATAGGGGTGTACCAACCTACCACCTTAGTACCCAAAATCCCAACACCGACTAGCTATAGTGTCTCATTCGTTCTCCTCCAAAATCAAGAAGCCCCAAATGATTAGACAACCCAGAACACAACACTCCCGACTCTCTCAGGAATCGCGGTAGCAAGACATACCCTTTCGCTCGCTCACTTTTACTTGTCCACAGATAAGAATTGGCAGAGTCACTGTAATAGTTCAAAATGTTTATTTTAACTATCGTGCTCTATAATACAGTATACGAGCCACTACCAGCAGCAAAATGCATAAACTCAAAACAATTAGCATTGTTACAATTCCATAGAGTACAAAGGGGGATGTCATTATATAAAGACAGTGGAAAAAGGACTATAAGGCCTAACCACCCTCTCCTTGACGGGAAGAAGTTTATTATAAAAAGAAGATCTCTGGGCTTTGTCAGCAGACCCATACCTTAAAGCCTAGATGTGAGATTTACATCATAGGAACAGCATAGCTCTTCTCCATGGAAAGCGCTCTCTCCAAGTGTGTGTTAAAACAACATGCATCCCCGTAATATCAAAGCACGAGTCTCCAGCAATGCAGCTGTATCTGAAAGAGACACGTTAGTGACAGATTCCTTACCTTAGAATATCCCCAGGCGTCAGGCTGCATTCGGAAAGTTTTTGCGTAGCAGTACCCTTGCGCGTCGGTAGGCGGCGTCGTGCGGCTCCGCGTCCGTCGTCGGCGTCGTGATCGCCGGGATGACGTCGCAGGCAGTACTTTAGACGCCGCCCCTGCGCGCTGACGTCAGTTCTTCTTTTTCCACGCCAGCAAGCGCAGATCCGGGAAGAGCAGTGCCCTAGTCATTTTTTGACTAACTTTTTTGGTGAATTTTTTCACTGTTTTCTTCAAATCGACTCCAAGGTGTCGTGGGGATGCCCGGCTTTAAACGTTGCGGCGCCTGTGCTCGGATGATGTCCATCACAGACCCGCATCGGGAGTGTCTCTTCTGCCTCGGCCGAGGCCACGACACGGAGTCGTGTTCCGACTGCCGGGCCCTCAACCCGAAAGCTTTGCGAGAGCGGTCTCAAAGCTCCTCGAGGCCCGGCAGTCGGCTCCGCGCCACACCAGGACCCGGTCGCGTAAGAGGTCGAGGGGTCGGTCGCGGAGTCCTCACCGGTCGTCGGGATCCAAGTCTTCGTCGTCCGGTAAGTCTAAGCACAAAAAGTCCAAAAGCATCGTCGCTCTAGGACTTCGCCTCGCCGGTCTCGCGACTCGGCTGAGGCCCCTCCCGGCACCGTCCCCGCCCCGCGGCCCCGGACATGCCTGTGGAGTCGCCCCGCAATACCCGTCCTTCCCGGGTTCGGGGCGGATCCGGCCCAAATACAGGAATTCCTGTCGGCCATGGCCCGCCTCTTCGGGCCTCAAGGTCCCTCCGGTGCGCCTTCGGGCCCCGCGGGCCCTGATGGGGTTGCCCCGGCGCCGCCGTCGGCTCCGGCCCCGGCGTCGCCCGTGCCTCCAGCCTCGATCCCGGCTCCGGCCCCGGCCTCGATCCCGGCTCCGCAACCCCCATCGACGCCGGTCGACCTGACCACGCCTCCGCTGATGTCTCCGGTGCCGTTCTCGACGCCGCCTGGGGCTCCGGGCGGCGTCGTCCCCCACTTCCTTCCGGCTCCGGACATGGAACCGGACCGACGTCGCTCGACGCAGGTTCCGGCGCCGATGAGACCTTGGGTCCCAAATGTCCCTCCTCCTCCTTATTTTGAACCGGAGGAGGACCAGGAGGACTGGGAGGGGTCTGAGGACCCTCTGGCACAACAGTGTCAGTATGATGAGGACTGGACAGAGGAACTAGGGGATGCCAGTGGTCTAGATACTTCCCCTGACACTGGCATGCTGTCTCCTCCCGTGGCTGCGGAGGAGGGAGCCAATTTTGCAACGGTGTTGCGTAGGGCGGCTGGAGCCTTACATCTCCAACTCCCTACTGTGGCGGTCAAGACTAATCTCTTGACAGAGGTGCTTCAGCCGGCAGCCTCCTCTACGGAGACTGTGCTGCCGTTTAACGATGCCCTCACTGACGTTCTTTGGGCGCCTGGTCCAAGCCCAACACAGGGGCTCCTGTGGATAGGAACGTGTCCCGACGCCATCGCCCAGCTCCGGGCGACCCCTATTTCTCTCTGTCCACCCCACTCCTGAGAGCTTGGTTGTCCAAGCCTCCGCTTCACAAACCGCCTTCCCTACCGCCCTCCGGATAGGGAATCCAAACGCCTGGATCAGTTTGGGAAGAAGGGTTTTTCTTCCTCCAGTGCTGGCTTGCGGTCCATCAACACCGCTTGTCTTTTGGGCCGATATACCCACTCCTTGTGGGATTCGGTGGCGACTGTTTTGCCCCAGTGTTCTGAGGAGGTCCAGACACTGCTTTCCCGCGCCATTGCGGAAGGAAGGGATGCGGCCAAATACACAATACGATGTGGCCTTGATACCGCCGACTCGCTGGGCAGGTCTATTGCAACGACGGTGGCGCTGCGTCGCCACGCCTGGCTGAGAACCACTGGTTTTTCAGGGGATGTCCAGAATACTCTCATGGACATGCCCTTTGATGGAGTCGGTCTTTTTGGGTCCAAAGTAGACCATGCGTTGGAGCGCTTTAAGGACTCACGGGCTACTGCCAAATCCCTGGGCCTTTCTGCTACACACCCTCCGCTAACTATTGCTTTTCGCCCCTATCGTGGCCACGGAAGGGGCGCCCAGTCACGTCAGCAGCCCAGCCACCGGCCCGCGCAGCAGGCGTCTTCGCGTGGCCGAGGACGTGGATACCGCCGTGGCGGTTCGGGCAACCAGCGTGCGGGTCAGGCCACCACCTCCAACCCGTCCGCGGCCTCCAAGCCCTCCTAGTCCCTCCTTTCAGGTGCACAGCACGCCAGTCGGGGGCAGGGTCCGCCATCACCTTCACCACTGGCGTCCCATCACCTCGGACAGGTGGGTCTTGGACATTGTCCGAAGGGGCTACTCCCTCCCCTTCGAGACCACCCCCCCAGCCATGCCACCTCAATTCCACCACATGTCAGGGGATCACTTGGTGCTTCTACAGAAGGAAGTCACGGCCCTCTTGGTCAAGAGGGCCGTCGAGCATGTTCCGACCCCAGAAGTAGGGCGTGGTTGCTACTCCCACTACTTTCTGGTGCCCAAAAAGCACAAGGAGGACATGCGTCCTATCTTGGACCTCCGGAACGTCAATCGCTTCCTCCGGAAGGAGAAGTTCAAGATGCTCACCCTAGCTCAGGTCTTGACTGCCCTAGACCCTGGAGACTGGTTGGTAGCGTTGGACTTGCAGGACGCCTATTTCCACATCCTCGTCCTGCCGGCCCACCGGCGTTACCTTCGGTTCACGGTAGGCCTCGAGCATTTTCAGTTCACCGTGCTCCCCTTTGGCCTTACCAGTGCCCCTCGGGTGTTCACAAAAGTGATGGCGGTGGTCGCAGCTCATCTGCGCCGGGCAGGGTTTTCAGTCTTCCCCTACCTCGACGACTGGCTGTGAAGGCGGGCTCGTCCCAGGCAGTCGTCTCCCACCTCCAGACTACGGCCGAACTCCTGCACTCGCTGGGGTTCTCCATCAATGTGCCGAAGTCGCATCTGATTCCTTCTCCACAGCTCCTTTTCATCGGAGCAGTTCTGGACACGACGCAGTTTCGGGCCTATCGCCCCGAACGGCGAGTCCGGGATATTCAGGCTATGATTCCGATCTTTCAGCCTTTATCCTGGGTTTCGGTACGGATGACCCTGAGGCTGCTGGGCCTCATGGCCTCCTGCATCCTACTGGTCAATCATGCCAGATGGCATATGCGGGCTCTGCAGTGGGACCTGAAGTTCCAGTGGGCGCAGCACCAGGGCAACCTGTCCGATCACGTCCAGATCTCGGAGGGGACTGCAAAACAGTTGCAGTGGTGGCTCTCGAACCGGCAATGGGTCATGGGCAGATCCCTCTCCCTTCCCCAGCCAGAGCACACAGTTGTGACGGACGCGTCCCTTCTGGGATGGGGCGGTCACATGGGAGAGGCGGAGATCAGAGGACTCTGGTCTCCGGCGGAGTCCCGGCTCCATATCAACCTTCTGGAGCTCCGGGCGATCCGACTTGCACTCAAGGCATTCCTTCCCTCTGTCAAAGGGAAAGTAGTGCAGGTGTTCACAGACAACACCACCGCCATGTGGTACTGCAACAAACAGGGCGGGGTGGGGTCGTGGACCCTCTGTCAGGAGGCTCTGCGCCTCTGGACATGGCTGGAACATCAGGGCATGTTCCTGATGGTTCAACACCTGGCAGGTTCCCTGAACGCCAGGGCGGACGAACTCAGCCGCAGGTGCATGATGGATCACGAATGGCGTCTTCACTCGGAAGTGGCGCAAGGACTCTTTCTACAATGGGGAGAGCCTTGGTTAGATCTATTCGCCACCGAAGAGAACGCGCAATGTCATCAGTTCTGCACGTTGGAATTTCCAAGGCGGCACTCGCTCGGCGACGCTTTTCGTCGCGAGTGGAGTTGCGGTCTGTTGTACACCTTTCCGCCTATACCACTTCTACCCAGAGTGTTGAAGAAGATTCGGCACGACCGGGCCCAAGTCATTCTTGTGGCTCCGGACTGGGCTCGAAGAGTTTGGTATCCCGAGCTACTCAGTATGAGCGTAGATCCCCCGATCCGTCTGCCTCTTCGGGAGGATCTTCTGTCGCAGCAGCAGGGGACGGTCCTCCACCCGAACCTGTCCAGTCTACACCTGCTTGCGTGGAGATTGAGCGGCGGCAGTTGATTCCTTCGACTTGCCTCCCGAAGTTTGTGATGTGATTCTGGCAGCCAGGCGTCCCTCCACTAAGGTGGTATACGCCTGCAGGTGGAACAAATTTGTGGCATGGTGCACAGCAAAGGCTGTGGATCCCTTTCTGACCCTCTCTCTGAGGTCCTTCTGTTCCTTCTTTCTCTGGCCCAACAGGGTTCTGCCCTGGGTACCATCAAGGGTTATCTTTGTGCTATCTCGGCCTTCCTCAGGCTCCTGATCAGCCCTCCCTTTCAAGTCCCCTGTTGTTAACAGGTTCTTAAAAGGCATTACACACCTCTTCCCTCCTGTTCCGTTTGTGATGCTTCAGTGGGACTTGAACTTGGTTCTTACCTTTTTAATGTGCGCTCCCTTTGAGCCTCTGCATAATTGTCCTCTTCGTCTTCTCTCTCTGAAGACAGCCTTTCTGGTGGCCATCACCTCCGCTCGGCGGGTGAGTGAGCTCCAGGCTCTATCTTGCAAACCTCCCTCTCTGTCTGTTCATCCAGACAAGGTTGTTCTTCGGACGCGTCCGTCCTTCTTGCCAAAGGTGGTTACTGCCTTCCACATTGGGCAGACCATCACTTTGCCTACCTTCTTTCCGCCTCCGCATCCTTCCAGAGAGGAAGAGAGGCTCCACCGTCTGGACCCAAAACGTGCGCTCTCCTTCTATATCGACCGCACGAAACACTTCCGGGTGGATGACCAGCTCTTTGTTGGCTACGTGGGCGCCAAAAAGGTCGGGCGGTGCACAAACGAACCATCTCCCGCTGGGTTACCTTGTGCATCAAGACCTGCTATTCTTTGGCTAAGAAGGAGCCTCCTGTTGGGCTGCGTGCCCATTCCACCAGGGCAACGGCTGCTACCACGGCCTTGGGCCGCGGTGTTCCGCTGCCGGTTATCTGTCAGGCAGCTACGTGGGCCTCGCTGCACACGTTTACAAAACATTACTGCCTTGACAGTCAGGTCCGGAGGGACGGCTTCTTTGGCCGTTCTGTCCTCCAGGACTTCCTTGTCTGATCTTTGTTCGCAGACCCACCACCGGGGTTGGTATTGCTGGGGTATCTATTCTAAGGTAAGGAATCTGTCACTAACGTGTCTCTTTCAGATGCACAAGTTACTAACTTGTGTAACGATATATCTGTAAGAGACAGTAGTTAGTGACAGATTCTCTACCGCCCACCCATCCTCCCCGTTCTGCGAACTGATTTCTAGGGTTAAGGACATCCCTTTCAGGGCCCTAGTATTTTTCAGACACCTATGTCAGCTTCTTGCATGGCTCTGCGTTCCTGGCGCGGAAAGTCGTGTACAGAACTGACGTCAGCGCGCAGGGGCGGCGTCTAAGTACTGCCTGCGACGTCATCCCGGCGATCACGACGACGGACGCGGAGCCGCACGACGCCGCCTACCGACGCGCAAGGGTACTGCTACGCAAAAACTTTACGGATCCAGCCCGACGCCTGGGGATATTCTAAGGTAAGGAATCTGTCACTAACTACTGTCTCTTACAGATATATCGTTACACAAGTTAGTAACTTGTGCGTTTAGCATGTTTTGTCTAGGTGCTAGGGACTGACCAGAACAGAATAACAAGGGGCATTGTTTATCGACCTAGCACATTGTGTTCAGACTAAACTCCAGGAACTTAGCAGAGAACGCGAAAGGCAGACAGTTCTCATGTGAAAGGCACAAACAGAGGCTTGCAAAATAAAGTCATGTAGTAACGTGCGCAAAAGCAGCATCATGGCAGCAAAGCTCATGCTAACTTAGCAATGTCGGGAATGACCCTAATGGCCATATAACACCCTCCCCCTGGTAAGGTCATAGGACATAGACAAAGGACCAAAACAGAGTTCAAAAGCCAAGCAGAGTTCAAAGGCGTCTAAAAAAAAAAAAATTGGAAAAATTCAACAAAAAAAGTAATAATAATTTTTATCTTCTTTTATGGTTGAAAAGTAAAGGTGTGGCATCGCCGGGAAAATGTTATGATGAAGGAGGTGGTAAATCCATCAAAGTACGTGAACTTAAGAATGCAATTCCCTCTAAAAGAGCATCTCTATCGTTAGCAGAAAAAAGGGATGCCATCCAATCAAGTAGGTCGAAGGAACAAACGTGCTCCTCGTAATCTGATGCTTCCGAAAGCATAACCGGACAACTTGCGTGATATTCGATGAAACTCTGATGCAAGAGGTTCTGCGCAGCCGCACAGATTCCCATTCAGCCAATACTCCAAGTGCTGCTGCACGCGCCATACAGCCATCCCCAGAACAAGCCTGGCCATGGGCTCCAAGGGACCCATGAACTGGATAAAATCCGGGACTGGACATGACGTATTTGAGAGGCATAAATCCATAGCCCAATAGAAGGGGCACCGCCGACAGTAGAAAACTGGTTGCACGCAAGTAAAGTAGGCAAAGCGAAAAGGTAATCCATAACTCACGCCAAGCGTTGCTAATGGCAGGCATCCAAAAACCTGTTGCCTTCGATCACGGTACAGTTGCAATTGGCCTGGTCTGTGCATTACCACAAGATGAGCAGCCACTGCGCAGCAGCAACAGAAGAAGTAGGATTCCACCAGCTAACGCTAGCAATAAAGGGAATCCTCCGAAGACGCTGGAAAAAATAGAATGAATAAAAGCTGGTATTACTCCAAATATCATCTGAAAAGAAGTCACAAGGCCTGCTCCCACCTGTTTAAAAATATGTGCAAGGCCTTTAGTGTCAGACGCATTAAATATTTGGTGTATAAGCTCCCCAAAGTGGAGTGGGAGGTTAGTGTTCAGAAGTGACTGAATCTCACTAGATGTTCTAGCCACCTGTAATTCGAAGGTCTCGAGCTGAAGTGAGAGGCACTTCTTGTTGGAACAATAGCGCTTAGAGCCTGCTCAATTTGTTGAAATCTGTTTTCAAAGTCGGAATGGAAGGCCAAATGGAACTATCTGCATTCCCATGCGGGGGCGGAAAACGCACATTGCTACAGCAAGTAACGCGTTGTGAAACATTTACTAAATACGGGACTACTGCCCGTAAACCACAGCAGTCTTGGTTGCTCAGAATAAGATAGCTGCCGTTAGAAAGCAGGGTAAAAGTGGGAATTATTGATGGTACTGGAGTCCCTTTCAAAAAACAAGCAAGATTAGGTGCTGATGCATTACATGCGATACCAAATGGGATGATGGACGGAGCATTTGAGCTAATCAAACACTTACCCCCAGTCAACTGATCTGGGTTTAATCCATCCTCATTCTTTAGCTCACTCCACCACCCCAGTTCAGACATGGCCATATGCAAATCAGTCTGACCCTGTGCCTCATGGGAACAGTCCAGCCCGAACTGCCAAGCCATGTCTTCCCTGGACCGGAAACAAGCATCCTGGGACCGGTTTCTGGCATTTCAGCCGTCATCAGCCAGGCTAGCTTGAATCCAGTGGCAAAGTGAGCAAGGGACCCACGTCTGGGCATACCCTGCCAACTTAGGGCGAACAAAGCGATACCAAAGGGGATGATGGACGGAGCATTTGAGCTAATCAAACACTCACCCCCAGTCAACTGATCTGGGTTTAATCCATCCTCATTCTTTAGCTCACTCCACCACCCCAGTTCAGACATGGCCATATGCAAATCAGTCTGACCCTGTGCCTCATGGGAACAGTCCAGCCCGAACTGCCAAGCCATGTCTTCCCTGGACTGGAAACAAGCATCCTGGGACCGGTTTCTGGCCTTTCAGCCGTCATCAGCCAGGCTAGCTTGAATCCAGTGGCAAAGTGAGCAAGGGACCCACGTCTGGGCATACCCTGCCAACTTAGGGCGAACAAAGCGATACCAAAGGGGATGATGGACGGAGCATTTGAGCTAATCAAACACTCACCCCCAGTCAACTGATCTGGGTTTAATCCATCCTCATTCTTTAGCTCACTCCACCACCCCAGTTCAGACATGGCCATATACAAATCAGTCTGACCCTGTGCCTCATGGGAACAGTCCAGTCCGAACTGCCAAGCCATGTCTTCCCTGGACCGGAAACAAGCATCCTGGGACCGGTTTCTGGCATTTCAGCCGTCATCAGCCAGGCTAGCTTGAATCCAGTGGCAAAGTGAGCAAGGGACCCACGTCTGGGCATACCCTGCCAACTTAGGGCGAACAAAGCGATACTAAAGGGGATGATGGACGGAGCATTTGAGCTAATCAAACACTCACCCCCAGTCAACTGATCTGGGTTTAATCCATCCTCATTCTTTAGCTCACTCCACCACCCCAGTTCAGACATGGCCATATGCAAATCAGTCTGACCCTGTGCCTCATGGGAACAGTCCAGCCCGAACTGCCAAGCCATGTCTTCCCTGGACCGGAAACAAGCATCCTGGGACCGGTTTCTGGCATTTCAGCCGTCATCAGCCAGGCTAGCTTGAATCCAGTGGCAAAGTGAGCAAGGGACCCACGTCTGGGCATACCCTGCCAACTTAGGGCGAACAAAGCGATACCAAAGGGGATGATGGACGGAGCATTTGAGCTAATCAAACACTCACCCCCAGTCAACTGATCTGGGTTTAATCCATCCTCATTCTTTAGCTCACTCCACCACCCCAGTTCAGACATGGCCATATGCAAATCAGTCTGACCCTGTGCCTCATGGGAACAGTCCAGCCCGAACTGCCAAGCCATGTCTTCCCTGGACCGGAAACAAGCATCCTGGGACCGGTTTCTGGCATTTCGGCCGTCATCAGCCAGGCTAGCTTGAATCCAGTGGCAAAGTGAGCAAGGGACCCACGTCTGGGCATACCCTGCCAACTTAGGGCGAACAAGCGATACCAAAGGGGATGATGGACGGAGCATTTGAGCTAATCAAACACTCACCCCCAGTCAACTGATCTGGGTTTAATCCATCCTCATTCTTTAGCTCACTCCACCACCCCAGTTCAGACATGGCCATATGCAAATCAGTCTGACCCTGTGCCTCATGGGAACAGTCCAGCCCGAACTGCCAAGCCATGTCTTCCCTGGACCGGAAACAAGCATCCTGGGACCGGTTTCTGGCATTTCAGCCGTCATCAGCCAGGCTAGCTTGAATCCAGTGGCAAAGTGAGCAAGGGACCCACGTCTGGGCATACCCTGCCAACTTAGGGCGAACAAGCGATACCAAAGGGGATGATGGACGGAGCATTTGAGCTAATCAAACACTCACCCCAGTCAACTGATCTGGGTTTAATCCATCCTCATTCTTTAGCTCACTCCAACACCCCAGTTCAGACATGGCCATATGCAAATCAGTCTGACCCTGTGCCTCATGGGAACAGTCCAGCCCGAACTGCCAAGCCATGTCTTCCTGGACCGGAAACAAGCATCCTGGGACCGGTTTCTGGCATTTCAGCTGTCATCAGCCAGGCTAGCTTGAATCCAGTGGCAAAGTGAGCAAGGGACCCACGTCTGGGCATACCCTGCCAACTTAGGGCGAACAAAGCGATACCAAAGGGGATGATGGACGGAGCATTTGAGCTAATCAAACACTCACCCCCAGTCAACTGATCTGGGTTTAATCCATCCTCATTCTTTAGCTCACTCCACCACCCCAGTTCAGACATGGCCATATGCAAATCAGTCTGACCCTGTGCCTCATGGGAACAGTCCAGCCCGAACTGCCAAGCCATGTCTTCCCTGGACCGGAAACAAGCATCCTGGGACCGGTTTCTGGCATTTCAGCCGTCATCAGCCAGGCTAGCTTGAATCCAGTGGCAAAGTGAGCAAGGGACCCACGTCTGGGCATACCCTGCCAACTTAGGGCGAACAAAGCAATACCAAAGGGGATGATGGACGGAGCATTTGAGCTAATCAAACACTCACCCCCAGTCAACTGATCTGGGTTTAATCCATCCTCATTCTTTAGCTCACTCCACCACCCCAGTTCAGACATGGCCATATGCAAATCAGTCTGACCCTGTGCCTCATTGGAACAGTCCAGCCCGAACTGCCAAGCCATGTCTTCCCTGGACCGTAAACAAGCATCCTGGGACCGGTTTCTGGCATTTCAGCCGTCATCAGCCAGACTAGCTTGAATCCAGTGGCAAAGTGAGCAAGGGACCCACGTCTGGGCATACCCTGCCAACTTAGGGCGAACAAAGCGATACCAAAGGGGATGATGGACGGAGCATTTGAGCTAATCAAACACTCACCCCCAGTCAACTGATCTGGGTTTAATCCATCCTCATTCTTTAGCTCACTCCACCACCCCAGTTCAGACATGGCCATATGCAAATCAGTCTGACCCTGTGCCTCATGGGAACAGTCCAGCCCGAACTGCCAAGCCATGTCTTCCCTGGACCGGAAACAAGCATCCTGGGACCGGTTTCTGGCAATTCAGCCGTCATCAGCCAGGCTAGCTTGAATCCTAAAGAATGATGATGGATTAAACCCAGATCAGTTGACTGGGGGTGAGTGTTTGATTAGCTCAAACGCTCCGTCCATCATCCCCTTTGGTATCGCTTTGTTCGCCCTAAGTTGGCAGGGTATGCCCAGACGTGGGTCCCTTGCTCACTTTGCCACTGGATTCAAGCTAGCCTGGCTGATGACCGCTGAATGGGCAGAAACCGGTCCCAGGATGCTTGTTTCCGGTCCAGGGAAGACATGGCTTGGCAGTTCGGGCTGGACTGTTCCCATGAGGCACAGGGTCAGACTGATTTGCATATGGCCATGTCTGAACTGGGGTGGTGGAGTGAGCTAAAGAATGATGATGGATTAAACCCAGATCAGTTGACTGGGGTGAGTGTTTGATTAGCTCAAACGCTCCGTCCATCATCCCCTTTGGTATCGCTTTGTTCGCCCTAAGTTGGCAGGGTAGGCCCAGACGTGGGACCCTTGCTCACTTTGCCACTGGATTCAAGCTAGCCTGGCTGATGACGGCTGAATGGCCAGAAACCGGTCCCAGGATGCTTGTTTCCGGTCCAGGGAAGACATGGCTTGGCAGTTCGGGCTGGACTGTTCCCATGAGGCACAGGGTCAGACTGATTTGCATATGGCCATGTCTGAACTGGGGTGGTGGAGTGAGCTAAAGAATGATGATGGATTAAACCCAGATCAGTTGACTGAGGGTGAGTGTTTGATTAGCTCAAACGCTCCGTCCATCATCCCCTTTGGTATCGCTTTGTTCGCCCTAAGTTGGCAGGGTATGCCCAGACGTGGGTCCCTTGCTCACTTTGCCACTGGATTCAAGCTAGCCTGGCTGATGACGGCTGAATGGCCAGAAACCGGTCCCAGGATGCTTGTTTCCGGTCTAGGGAAGACATGGCTTGGCAGTTCGGGCTGACTGTTCCCATGAGGCACAGGGTCAGACTGATTTGCATATGGCCATGTCTGAACTGGGGTGGTGGAGTGAGCTAAAGAATGATGATGGATTAAACCCAGATCAGTTGACTGGGGGTGAGTGTTTGATTAGCTCAAACGCTCCGTCCATCATCTCCTTTGGTATCGCTTGTTCGCCCTAAGTTGGCAGGGTATGCCCAGACGTGGGTCCCTTGCTCACTTTGCCACTGGATTCAAGCTAGCCTGGCTGATGACGGCTGAATGGCCAGAAACCGGTCCCAGGATGCTTGTTTCCGGTCCAGGGAAGACATGGCTTGGCAGTTCGGGCTGGACTGTTCCCATGAGGCACAGGGTCAGACTGATTTGCATATGGCCATGTCTGAACTGGGGTGGTGGAGTGAGCTAAAGAATGATGATGGATTAAACCCAGATCAGTTGACTGGGGGTGAGTGTTGATTAGCTCAAACGCTCCGTCCATCATCCCCTTTGGTATCGCTTTGTTCGCCCTAAGTTGGCAGGGTATGCCCAGACGTGGGTCCCTTGCTCACTTTGCCACTGGATTCAAGCTAGCCTGGCTGATGACGGCTGAATGGCCAGAAACCGGTCCCAGGATGCTTGTTTCCGGTCCAGGGAAGACATGGCTTGGCAGTTCGGGCTGGACTGTTCCCATGAGGCACAGGGTCAGACTGATTTGCATATGGCCATGTCTGAACTGGGGTGGTGGAGTGAGCTAAAGAATGATGATGGATTAAACCCAGATCAGTTGACTGGGGGTGAGTGTTTGATTAGCTCAAACGCTCCGTCCATCATCCCCTTTGGTATCGATGCATTACATGCGCTGTGTAATTTAATGTGTTTACAAACTAGGGAATGTCCTACTGTGGAATCGCAGTCCTCCCCTGTTAGGAAGACCTCCTTATCTTCCCGTTGGCATCTGTAAGTGAAAGGTAGGGACCATAATTCATGCAAAAATGCACTACCCAGGGGTTCAAAGCGGCCAATTGGAAAATGTTGCATGCAAGATTTAAATTGAAACAGTGAGAATGGGAGTGAAATAACCCCATGAATTAACCAAACCGCTGAGTCCGTCTCCGCCACAGAGAATTGAAAGGGCTCCAATTGTTCAATGTGCAATAGCGTGTATGTAGCATCTTTCATGGACATAAAACGCTGTATATCAGTGAGATTAAATGGTAAAAACAGAGCAGAAGCATTCAAATAATCCGAAGGGATCTTTCCCATTTTAAGGGTCTGTAACGTCAATGCAAACTGCATAACTGATCGCAATTGATTTTGACCATGATATAACACAGATACATCATTCTGAACAATATCAATAACAGAAGAAACAATGTTATCCAATGTATAAATGCGTGAAGAAAGTGTATTAATGCTATTGTCGACCACGGCAAGGACTTTTTCTAAATTTGCTTGATCAATTTGGCGCAGACGAAAGGCTGCCTCCATCTGCGAAAGTTTCCAAATTTCATTGTAAGCTGCATATATAAACCTCTTAGATCTGGGAACCCTGGGTCCTAAGATAAAATCAGCCAAATTGATGTCACTCGACAAGAGCGACAAGTGTTGTTTCACTGATGATAGGGTGGAATGTGCCAACCATTGTTGGCATAATATACCCACCGAGTATGTGGTGACCGAATGTGAACGTGGATAACGAGGGTCCGGTCTAGTCTGTGTGAAACCAGGTGTTACATTATAAAAACGCAATTGACATGCACTAGAATTTGTTTGCCACACCACCCAACCGGATGAATCAATTTCTCAGACATTAAAAGTGTCATTTTGAAACAAAGCCCGCAGTGCATCGATAGTATAATTGGTTCGGGCACCCCAATTGTCATATTCCGCTAAAGACAGAATAGACGGGATATTCAAATTTTTTACAGTTGCCAAGCCAAAGCACGTGGTTTGATAGACGGTATCATTCAAAAATAAAATTTGAGCCGGAATTAGGCAGGCACGATGCAGAGCCTCAGTTCCCTGAACCTGCCAGGGCTTTGTGCTCCAGATTGATTTTAAATCAATGATCTCTTTCCAGTGATCATAACCCTGTGTGGCCAATTTAGTCCTAAAAGAGTTGGAGTAAATCAATTTAGTGTGGGTCAGGATAAATTTGGATTGAGATGACAAGTGTAGTTTAAAGAAATAGGATTCCGGATTGGACGTGTTATAATCTGTAAAATATGTGAACTTATTTCTAAGAATTTTTGAACTCCCCTTTATGGGTGTAGGACAATGTTCCCATTGAGGGGCCGATTCCGATCCTGGTCGGAAACCGTTCCGTCCGACACGTTCCCGGAGCGATTTCCGACCGATTCGTGCCCCTTGGCTCCAAGCGAGCGAGTACGATGCAGCCGCATGCTGACAGACTCGGTTCGGTCGGACTCCCATTGAAGTCAATGGGAGCCGGTCGTACGACGCGTACATGGGCTCCCATTGACTGAATGGGTACGTTGCGCAAAGGGTGCCCCCTGTAGTGGGTATGCGTTGGTGCCATCCGCACCATACATGCATGTATAGGGGGGACCCTTGGGTCCCCCCCTGTGTCCGACTTGTAAGGCTACGGGTGCAGGGGGGTCCAGCACGGACCCCCGAAGTCCGCTTCCCAGAGCGTTTACATGTCGGAGGCTCCGACTCGATCCGGCTGTCCGGATCGTGCATCGTACTGGCTCGGTCATAAAATGTCTCCATTGCGCGGTACGAATCGAGTGCGAACGAGTCATATGGAGCGGTTCGGACCCGGAAACGATTCGGTCGGCGATTTCGCGTTCATTCGCATCGTACTTGGGCGTCCGGACCTCTGTACGACTCGGTCGGAAACAAAGCCTCCGACTCGGATCCGGTAAAGCCGAATCCGATTCGGAGGCCTTCCGACCGAGATCGGAATCGACCCCTGAGTGTGATTAAAAACCGGTCTTAAAGTGTTTGTCTTATGCAAAAAATGATGCCCATAGTGTTGATAACAGAAGAGATCAGCATAATTGGCAGAATTTAAATACAAATCTTCAGCATCAAAAGCAGCATAATATTTTAAATCAGAAAACAATGAATGTACTGCTTGCACATCCCAATCATCAGAATGTATGTTTCGTGTTACCACATCTCCTAGTGAGACGCGAAACACGTATGGCACCCTGAGCACCTCCGTCGGGCAGTGAATTTCGAAAGCTACTTTATCCCAAACTATGCCATCTGCAACCGGGAATGCTGAAATGTTCACAAGAGTCTGATCACGTTTCATGATGTGGTACGATGTGTGTGGGGCCAGAATTCCATCGACCAAGTTCACAGCAGAGCGTTCTGGCAAATAATGACCATTGATGAGTAAGAAGAATACTGTTACAAATCCAATCGACATGAAGAGGAAGAGTAGGATAAGCACCTACCAAATGTAGGTCCATGGGGGGACCAGGTACGTCTTTTTGAACCAAGAGATGAAAATACTTAATTTAGTTGGTGGAACAGCCAAACTAGAAGACGAGGAGGATGAGTCATAAGAGAAGCTGGTATGGTCCCCAAAATATCTGTTTTCACCCCTCGGTATTAAAGGCGGGTGAGAAGTATCAGCATGATGGTGTTGAGGATTGCTATGCACTTCCCTGTTGGACTCATCTGTGGGATACGTATACTCTGCATCTACGGTGGAAGAGGCTGGAGGCAAAACAGGTGATAGGTCAACAGCAGTTTCCATCTCAGCCTCACTGATACAGGCTTTAGTCGTAGAGGTTGAGGCGACCGGATTCAAAGAGATAGCGTTGCATGAAACTGCGGGTGTGACACTATTCAGAATCGGCCAGACGGTGTAACTTGACATTGTCCACTGAGATGTATCTGTTGTCTTTGCGACCAGGTAAAGGTAGTAAAATGACTGTACGTGTACCCTTCAATCCAAGTACTGGCACTGGTGCACGATATGAGGGACCAAATTCTTTTTTGTTCTCAAGCTTTTCTCGTACCAGATCTCCAATCTTGGGAAGCCAGCCGGCAACCGGAATCAGCAGTGCTGCATCATTTGAAGAGGGTAAATGTTCAGTTGCGTAGCTGTCACGGGTCTTTTGTAGATCCTGTAACACAGTAGAATGATTATCTACGTCAAAGGTTGTGGCTGCCGCCACAACGTCTAGACCATCAAGGTCTGGCACAAACATTTATTGCAAAAAGAACAATTGATGGACAGAATGCAGAACAATGTCATACATTCACCCCAGTACAGAGATCTGGGCCTAAATCCATCGTTTTTTTGCTCACCATGCCATTCCAGTTTGGACGCAGCCATTTGCAAATCAGTCTTGACCCTGCGCCCAATGGGAACAGTCCAGCCCGAACTGCCAGTCGAGGTCCTCCCTGGACTGGAAACAAGCATCCTAGGACCGGTTTCGGGCTTTCAGCCCTCATCAGCCAGGATAGCTTGACTCCAGTGGCATGGAGAGCACGGGACCCACGTTTGGGCATACCCATCCCACTCGGGTTGACAAATGCAAAAAGAACAATTGATGGACAGAATTCAGAACAATGTCATACATTCACCCCAGTACAGAGATCTGGGCCTAAATCCATCGTTTTTTTGCTCACCATGCCATTCCAGTTTGGACCCAGCCATATGCAAATCAGTCTTGACCCTGCGCCCAATGGGAACAGTCCAGCCCGAACTGCCAGGCCAGATTTAACCCAGATCTCTTGACTGGGGGTGAATGTTTTGATTTGTTCTGCATTCCGTCCATCAATTGTGTGTCTTTTGCTTTCTCGCCCTAAGTGCACCAGGTATGCCCAGACGTGGGTCCTGGGCTCACTGTGCAACTGGAATCAAGCTATCCTGGCTGAAGAGGGGTGAAACCCCGAAACCGGTCTTAGGATGCTTGTTTCCGGTCCAGGGAGGACCTGGCTTGGCAGTTCGGGCTGGACTGTTCCCATGAGGCACAGGGTCAAGACTGATTTGCATATGGCCAGGTCTAAACTGGGGTGGCATGGTGAGCAAAAGAATGATGGATTTAACCCTGATCTCTTGACTGGGGGTGAATGTTTTGATTTGTTCTGCATTCCGTCCATCAATTGTGTGTCTTTTGCTTTCTCGCCCTAAGTGCGCCAGGTATGCCCAGCCGTGGGTCCTGGGCTCACTGTGCCACTGGAATTAAGCTATCCTGGCTGAAGAGAGGTGAAACCCCGAAACCGGTCTGTAGCCGCGAGAGCTGCCGGGAGGGCTTAAGGGATCAAAGGACGCCGTAGTGTGCAGAACGTGATTTATTAGAGTTCTCAGACTGAACAAGAATTGTCCGGGTTATAGGGATTTTGCTCAAACAGAAGGGTAACACAAAAAGGTAGGAGATGGCTTCTCTCCAAAAGCCCTGGTTCTGGTCCGTCAGGGTCGAGATCCTCTGTCTCTCTCTCTCTCTTGCGTGTGGCGGGCAGGGGAGGAAAGAGAAAAAAAAAACAGGTCGGGGTCAATAACTGGCCTTGTGGCTTGTTTCTGGTCTGTCCTACCGTCACCAGTACATACGTGCGGGAAGGGTTGTGTGGGACTGTGAGTTTTACACTATTGTCACCGGAGTGCCCTAACTCCCCGTACCTCCCCACCACCCCCACCAGAACGATCCCCTGAGGGGTACTCGCCTTATGCCACGGCCCGTCTTCAGGGCCGTGGCGTCGGGACCCGGGGCGTCTTCTCCCTCCTTCAGCCCGCCGGGTGTGGTTGCAGTGTACAATATGCCCTTCTGACTCCGTCGCCTCTGCTCTTCTCCGCCTTCGCCGTCCTCCGCCTCTCCGCTTTGCTCCCCACGCTCCGTCCGTCTTCCTCCGAGGTCGCGCGCCATTTCCTCGTCCTCCTTGCTTTTTGTGCATCCCCCTTCCGCCTTCGTCAGAGACTCCTCCTTCCTCGCTTGGGCCGACACTAGACCGCTACCCGCTTCCGTAGTAGACGGACTCTGCTCGTTCGTTTCCCACTTCCGGTCCGTCCCAGCGCCGTCCTCTCCACAGATCTCCCCCCTTAGGAATGGATGGTGGGGCAATTCAGTTGAGGGATTCCTGGACAGATAGTCCGCACAGATTTGCCGGGTACCATGGACGTGCACCGTCTGAAAGGAAAAGGGTTGTAGTGCTAAGAACCACCTGAGAATGCGCTGATTGGAGTCTTTGTTTTTCACAAGCCAGGTGAGTGGGGCATGGTCAGTGAGTATGGTGAACGAACGTCCCACTAGATAATATTGAAGAGCCTCAACTGCCCATTTGATGGCCAAACATTCTCTTTCAATTGTGGAGTAGTGTACCTCCCTGGGGAATAGTTTCCGACTGATAAAAAGAAGAGGCTTAAGATCACCATTTAAGTCAGGCTGATATAGTACGGCACCCAGACCCAGACCAGAGGCATCGGTTTGAAGGATGAAGTGTTTGTGGAAATCAGGGCAGTGTAACACGGGTGCTGTGCAGATGGCTTTCTTTAGGGATTGAAAACTGCTTTTGTGGGTGGCATTCCAGGTTGTTATTCGGGATGAGTAGGTCTTGGTCAGGAGGTCGGTCAGGGGACTGGCTAAGGAAGAGAAATTCAGGATAAACCGTCTATAGTAGCCAATGAACCCAAGGAAGGAACGTATGTCACGTTTTGTTTTGGGAGCGGGGAGAGTTTTGATGGCTTCGATTTTGTTTAGCTGAAGTTTAATGAGCCCCTTCTGTATTGCGTATCCGAGATACTGAATGGTGTCAGTGACCAACAGTGATTTCTTTGGGTTTATCCTGAGACCGGCATCTTGGATGGCCGAAAACACAGCAGCCAAATGTCTCAAATGTTCTGTCCAGGTGGGGCTATAGACGACTATGTCGTCTAAATAGGCGGCAGCGTATCCTGCATGGGGTCTCAGCAAGCGGTCCATTAGCCGCTGAAACGTTGCTGATGCCCCATGGAGGCCGAAAGGAAGTACTTTAAACTGATAAAGTCCTGAGGGTGTTGCAAAGGCGGTCTTTTCTCTGGCCTGAGGAGTTAGTGGTATCTGCCAATAACCCTTAGTAAGGTCGAGGGTCGACATGTATCTGGCATCTCCTAACCGCTCAATTAGCTCATCTATTCTTGGCATTGGATAAGAATCGAATTTGGTGATGCTATTCACCTGATGAAAGTCGATGCAGAAACGTAGACTTCCGTTTGGTTTTGGCACCATGACGATTGGGGAGCACCAATTGCTTGTGGAAGGTTCTATTATATGAGCCTGTAACATGGCCGTTACTTCTTTCTCTACTGCCTCCCTTCTAGCTGCTGGAATGCGGTATGGTTTCTGCTTTATGATGGTTGGGTCTAGGGATATGATGTCGTGCTGAACCATAGAGGTCATCCCGGGCGTGGAGGAAAAAAGGCCAGGGAAGTGTTTTAACATAGCAAGCAACTGAGACTGTTGCTCCGGGGATAACATGTCTCCGGTTGTTGCTCTCTCGTTTAGGGTTTCCTGAGTGTCCGCGGTGGAGATTTCTAAGGGTCTCTCGGTATTCATGAACAACGCCGGCTCCCCTGTTCCAGCGGGCAAAACGGGTTCTTCCCATCTCTTTAGTAGATTTACATGATAAATCTGTTTGCCCGCAGTGGTTGTAGAACACTATAGGTGACAGGGGTTATTTTTTTCTCTATTACATAGGGCCCCTGCCATTTCATCAACAACTTAGTCTCTGAAGATGGGAGCAAGATAAGCACCTTCTCTCCTGGTGTGAACTCCCTCAACTGGCTATTCCGATCGTAATAGCGTTTTTGGGTGCTTTGGGCCTTTTCCATGTTTTTGTGTACTAATCCCCAGATCTTAGTGATAGCTGACTTCAAGTCAGCCGCATATTTCGTCAGGGGTTGTCCCTCCTCATCTTCCACTTCCCATTGTTCTGCCGCCATGTCTAGTAGTGTTCGCGGTTTTCTCCCGAACAACAGTTCGAACGGAGAATAGCCTGTTGATCTTTGCTCATGGGTTCTTATAGCAAAAAGGATTAGGGGTAACTTCTGGTCCCAATCTCTCCCGGTTTCTGAGATGACCTTGCGGAGCATGTGTTTGAGGGTTTTGTTATATCTGAAAGAGACACGTTAGTGATAGATTCCTTACCTTAGAATATCCCCAGGCGTCAGACTGGATCCGGAAAGTTTTGCTAGCAGTACCCCTGCGCGCCAGTAGGTGGCGTCGTGCGGCTCCGCGTACGTCACTGGCGGCGTAAGCCCTGAGATGACGTCGCGGAGACTACTTAGGCGCCACCCATGCGCGCTGACGTCAGTTCTTTCTTTTTCCCCGCAAGAAAGCGCAGATCCGGTTAGAGCACGTACCCTAGTCACTTTTTGACTATCTCTTTGAGACTTTTGTCTCCCTTTTTTCCAGTTGGTTTCCTGGTGCACGTAGGGATGCCTGGATTTAAGTCTTGTGGGGCCTGGCGTCGCAACATGTCGGTGGCGGACCCCCACGATGTCTGCCTCTACTGCCTGGAGACCGACCACGACTCTCGGTCTTGTCCGGATTGTTGGGCCATGGCCCCGAAGGCCTTGCAGGAGCGGCGCCGGAAACTGCTGGAAGTCCGGCACTCGTCCCCACGCCGTTCCCGGTCCAGAGGCCGTTCCAGGGAACTCTCGCGGGGCCACAGCCATCGCTCCTCGGGCTCCAGGTCTTCACCCTCGGATTCGGGTAAGAGACGACACAAAAAGAAGTCGAAGAAGCGTGTTCGCTCTCCGACGTCCCCCCGCCGGTCCTCGGATGCGGATGAGGGGGACAGGGGCCTTGCCCCTGCGGCTCCTTTGGAGCTCGAGAGTCCCGCGGCCTACCCGCCTTACCCGGGTCCGTCGGCGACTCCCGCACAGGTGCAAGAATTTCTTGCTGCCATGGACCGCCTTTTTAGGCCTCGGGCTCCCGCCGGCGCGCCCTCGGGCCCCGCGGTCCCGTGTCTGGATCCTGTTCGACCGCCGGCGGCTCCGGCGGATCCAGCTTCGGCGCCACAGGATCCTGCGCCGCTGGCTCCGGCCACGGCGCCACAAGGTCCAACGCTGCCGGCTCCGGCCCCAGCGCCGCCCTCGGCTCCACCTCCGGCGCCGCAGTGGGTGCCTTTCGTCCCGCCATTACCCAGGTTCCAGGACCATTTTGTTCCCACCTGGGATCCGCATTGGGGCACGGCGCCGGTTTAGCCCCGACCGGCGCCGTTCTCGGCGCCGTTTCCGACCCCGTTCCCTGCGCTGTATGTTCCCTCTCCGGCTCCTGCCCCGCCGCCGCGGTCGGTACCACCGGCGGCGGAGGTGGAGGATGACTGGGAGGGGTCCGAGGACCCTCTCGTCCGTCAGTGTGACTCCAAGCAGGACTGGGCGGACGACTTGGAGGACGCCGGAGACCTCGACGTCTCTTCTGACCCGGGGTTTGCCTCTCCTCCGCCTACTATGGAGGAGGGCGCCTCCTACACGATGGTGCTCCGTCGGGCAGCTGAGGTCCTCAACCTTGATCTCCCTATGGTGGCCCTCAAAACTAACCTCCTTACTGAGGTGCTCCAGACGGCGACCACCTCGTCGGAGCCCCTGCTCCCATTTAACGACGCCCTTACCGACGTCTTGTTGGGGACTTGGTCGCGGCCATCCACTGGGGCCCCTGTGGATAAGAATGTCGCCAGGCGTCATCGCCCCCGGCGCCGGGTGACTCCGCTTTCTTGACCACTCATCCTACGCCTGAGAGTCTGGTCATCCAAGCTTTGACGTCGCAGAGTGCCTTTCCCACGGCTCCGCCGGATAAGGAGTCTAAGAAGCTGGAACAGTTCGGTAAACGTTTGTTCTCTTCGGCCAGCTTGGGGCTGCGGTCAGTGAATACCGCCTGCCTCTTGGGCCGCTATTCCCACACGTTGTGGGACACAGTTGCGCAGGTGTTACCTCAGTGTCCTGAGGAGACCCAAGCTGTATTGTCCCAAGCCATTGCAGAAGGTAAAGATGTGGCTAAGTTCGCCATTCGGTGTGGTTTAGACACCGCGGACTCCTTAGGTAGAGCGATTTCTACGACTGTGGTGCTTCATCGCCACGCCTGGCTCAGATCTACCGGGTTCTCGCCAGATGTCCAAAACTCACTCATGGACATGCCCTTTGATGGCACTCGCCTGTTTGGCGATAAGGCCGACAGTGCGCTGGAGCGTTTTAAGGACTCGCAGGCCACGGCCAAGTCCTTAGGTCTTTCCACGAAAAGCCCAGCCACTCCTGGGTTTCGTTCCTTTCGTGGCAACGGGAGGGGCGCCCAGGCACGTTCTTTCACAAAGCCTGTGCAGAACCAGCCTCAGCACGGCCGCGGTCGCGGCTTCCGCAGGGGCGGATCTGGGAATCAGCGTGGGGGTCAGTCCACCTCCGCCCCCGCCGCTTCGGCCTCCAAACCTTCCTAATCCGAGCCTTGTGGGGCATTCCATGCCAGTGGGTGGCAGGGTCCGCCTTCATCTCTCCCACTGGCACGCTATCACTTCGGACAAGTGGGTGTTGCAGATCATCCGCAAGTGTTACGCCCTTCCCTTCCAGTCCACCCCTCCAGCCATGCCGCCTCAGTTCCACCGCCTGTCGGGGGACCACTTGGCACTTCTCCGGCAGGAAGTCACGGCCCTCTTGGCCAAGGGGGCCATCGAGTGTGTTCCGGGGCCAGAAGTAGGGAGTGGTTGTTATTTCCACTACTTTCTGGTCCCCAAGAAGGACAAGGGGGGCTTGCGCCCCATATTGGACCTCCGGAACGTCAATCGCTTCCTCCGGAAGGAGAAGTTCAAGATGTTGACTCTGGCTCAGGTCTTGGCTGCCCTCGACCCTGGAGACTGGATGGTAGCGTTGGACTTGCAGGACGCATATTTTCACATTCCCGTCCTGCCGGCCCACCGGCGTTACCTGCGGTTCACGGTAGGCCAGGAGCATTTTCAGTTTGCCGTGCTCCCCTTCGGCCTTACAAGCGCCCCTCGGGTGTTCACGGAAGTGGTGGCGGTGGTCGCAGCTCATCTGCACAGGTCAGGGGTGTCAGTCTTCCCCTACCTCGACGACTGGTTGTTGAAGGCGGGCTCGCCCCAGGCAGTCGTCACCCACCTTCAGACTACGGCCGACCTCCTGCATTTGCTGGGGTTCTCCATCAACGTGCCGAAGTCGCACCTGAGTCCCTCTCAGAAGCTCCCCTTCATCGGAGCGGTTCTGGATTCGACGCAGTTTCGGGTATATCCTCCCGAGCAGCGAGTCCGGGATATTCAGGCTATGATTCCGATCTTTCAGTCTCTATCCCGGGTTTCAGTCAGGATGACCCTCCGGCTCCTGGGCCTGATGGCCTCCTGCATTCTGCTAGTTCAACATGCCAGGTGGCATATGCGGGCTCTGCAGTGGGACCTGAAGTTCCAGTGGGCACAGCATCAGGGCGACCTGTCCGATTATGTCCAGATCTCGGAGGGCACTGCACGACAATTGCAGTGGTGGCTCACGAATCGCGATTAGGTCAATGGCAGATCCCTCTCCCTTCCCCAACCGGAGCACACAGTGGTGACGGATGCGTCCCTCCTGGGATGGGGTGGCCACTTGGGAGAGGCGGAGATCAGAGGCCTCTGGTCTCCGGCGGAGTCCCGGCTCCATATCAATCTTTTGGAGCTTCGGGCGATCCGGCTTGCACTGAAGGCATTCCTTCCCTCTGTCCGGGGAAGTGTAGTGCAGGTGTTCACGGACAACACCACCGCCATGTGGTATTGCAACAAGCAGGGCTGGGTGGGGTCGTGGACCCTATGTCAGGAGGCTCTGCGCCTCTGGACATGGCTGGAACATCAAGGCATTACCTTGGTGGTTCAACACCTGGCAGGTTCTCTGAACGCCAGGGCGGACGAACTCAGCCGCCGGTGCTTGATGGATCACGAATGGCGTCTGAACTCGGATGTGGCGCAAGGTCTCTTTCTGCAGTGGGGAGAGCCTTGTTTAGATCTATTCGCCACCGAAGAGAACGCGCAATGTCATCAGTTCTGCGTGTTGGAATTTCCAAGGCGGCACTCGCTCGGCGACGCTTTTCGACGCGAGTGGAGTTGCGGTCTGTTGTACGCCTTTCTGCCTATACCACTTCTGCCCAGAGTGCTGAAGAAGATTCAGCGCGACCGGGCCCAAGTCATCCTTGTGGCTCCGGATTGGGCACGAAGATACTGGTATCCCGAGCTACTCAGCATGGCGATCAATCCCCCGATCCGACTGCCTCTTCGGGAGGATCTTCTGTCGCAGCAGCAGGGGACGGTCCTCCACCCGAACCTGTCCAGCCTCCACCTCCATGCGTGGAGATTGAGCGGCGGCAGTTGACAGCCTTCGATCTTCCTCCCGAAATCTGCGATGTCATTCTGGCAGCCAGGCGTCCCTCCACTAAAACGGTATATGCCTGCAGGTGGAACAAGTTTGTGGCTTGGTGCACAGCTAAGGCTGTGGATCCCCTTTCTGCCCCTCTTTACGAGGTCCTTCTGTTCCTTCTTTCTTTGGCCCAGCAGGGCTCTACTCTGGGCACTATCAAAGGTTATCTTTCGGCCATCTCCGCCTTTCTCCGGCTTCCAGATCAGCCTTCTCTTTTTAAGTCCCCGGTTGTTAACCGTTTCCTGAGAGGCATTACGCACACGTTTCCTCCCGTGCCGTTCATTATGCCTCAATGGGACTTAAACCTTGTCTTGACATATCTGATGTGCGCTCCCTTCGAGCCCCTTCATACCTGTCCTTTGCGTCTTCTCACTCTCAAGGTGGCTTTCCTGGTAGCTATCACCTCTGCCAGACGAGTGAGTGAGCTCCAGGCTCTTTCTTCTAAACATCCTTTCTGTTCATCCGGACAAGGTGGTTTTAAGGACTTGTCCTTCTTTCTTGCCAAAGGTTGTCACGCCCTTCCACATCGGGCAGACCATCACTTTGCCCACCTTCTTTCCGCCTCCGCATCCTTCAAAAGAGGATGAGAGGCTCCACCGTCTGGACCCAAAACGTGCGCTCTCGTTCTATCTGAAGCGCACACATTAGTTCCGGGTGGATGACCAGCTCTTTGTTGGCTACGTGGGTGCCAAAAAAGGTCGGGCCGTGCACAAACGTACCATCTCTCGGTGGGTCGTTCTCTGCATCAAAGCCTGTTACTCGTTGGCTAAGACGGAGCCTCCTGTGGGGCTGCGTGCCCATTCCACCAGGGCGACGGCAGCCACTACTGCCTTGGGACGTGGCGTTCCCTTGCAGGACATTTGTCAGGCAGCTACGTGGGCTTCGCTGCACACGTTTACCAAGCATTACTGCCTTGACAGTCAAGTCCGGAGAGACGGCTTCTTTGGCCGTTCTGTTCTCCGTGACTTTCTGGTGTAATCTTGTTCGCAGACCCACCACCGGGGTTGGTATTGCTGGGGTATCTATTCTAAGGTAAGGAATCTATCACTAACGTGTCTCTTTCAGATGCACAAGTTACTACTTGTGTAACGATATATCTGTAAGAGACATTAGTTAGTGATAGATTCCTTACCGCCCACCCATCCTCCCTGTTCTGCGAACTGATTTCTAGGGTTAAGGTCATCCCTTTTAGGGCCCTAGTTTCATGGCACCAGTGGTCAGTTTCTTGCATGGCTCTGCGTTCCTGGCGCGGAAAGTCGTGTACAGAACTGACATCAGCGCGCATGGGTGGCGCCTAAGTAGTCTTCGTGACGTCATCTCGGCGCTTACGCCGCCAGCGACGTACGCAGAGCCGCACGACGCCACCTACTGGCGCGCAGGGGTACTGCTAGCAAAACTTTCCGGATCCAATCTGACGCCTGGGGATATTCTAAGGTAAGGAATCTATCACTAACTAATGTGTCTTACAGATATATCGTTACACAAGTAGTAACTTGTGCAACACTCCACAAGGCCATCTGTTTGGGGGTGGTAGACAGAAGTTCGGAGTTGACGAATACCCAATATCTCACATACCTGGGCCATTACGCGGGACATGAAAGGGGTCCCTTGGTCGGTAAGTATCTCTGATGGAAACCCCACCCAGGAGAACAGGGTTATCATGGCCCTAGCTATGGTAGGGGTGGTCATTGTGGACAAGGGAAAAGCCTCCGGATACCGGCTTGCATAGTCCACAATGACCAGGATGTATTTATGGCCTCTGGCTGAGGGTGGTAGTGAAACTACCAGATCCATACCAACTCGTTTGAATGCGACGTCTATAATAGGCAAAGGAAACAGGGGGGCCTTCTTTATCCCTTCGGGGTTCGTGTATTGACACCTCACACAGGCCGCGCAGTGCTTTGCCACATCCCTATACACCCCTGGCCAATAGAACTTATTCAGGAGATATAGCAGCGTGTTTTCTTTCTCATAGTGTCCGCCCCCGTTTGGTTGTGTGCCAGGTGTAATACGTGTTCACGGAAAGGAAGGGGTACGAGTAACTGGGTGTTGGAGTGTTTTCCCCCTTTTACGGATCTATACAGCAATCCCCTTTTTACAAAAAAATAGGGTCCTACCTGGTCAGGCTCTGGTTCCTGTACTTGTTCCCAGGCATGGATAAGGGTGTTGTCTTCCCTCTGGGCTGAGCGGAAGCTAATCGGGGCTGTTTCAACTGGGTCTGTAATGGAGAGAGGAAAAGCATGATGGGAGGTCTGCAGGTATTGCTTTTTTTCTCTCCGTCTTTCGTTCTTGCTCTTCCTATCCTTTCCTGTTATGCCTTCCACATCACTGTCACAAAAAGGGGCCTCATGTAACCAAGTCAAGTCCGCCCTTTTCGTCTCGTCCAGATATTGGCCAAATCGGGGGTGGTCGGTACCAATGATGACCGCCTCAGGTAGTGAGGGTATGACCCCCACCTTTCTTAATTGTGGGTCGCTTGATACGTCCAACAGGACCTCCGCCACGGGATAGGTTTTGGTGTCCCCGTGTACACAGGTGACGTGCACACGTTCATTCTCTTTTATTTGGGGTCGGGGTATCAAGGCTCTATCTACTACGGTCACATGGCACCCGGTATCTAAGAGGGCCTGTTGTCTCTTCCCATTTAGGAGGATGTCTTTCCTGTACTGCTGAGGGCCCTTACCACTTACAAATATCCATCCCCTGGAGTATCCCACCTCCATTGGTTCTGCTGCTGGGGCCCTTTGAGGACACTGCCGGGCTATATGCCCCCACTCACCACAATGATAACATTGCGGGCCTTGTCCACCTGGACTAGGGGTGAGGTGTAAGGGTTTTGGGTATATGCGTGGTGCTGCCTGGGGTTTTGTATCAGGTCTAGGTGTGTTTCTTGGGGTCACAAAAGGGGTTCGTGGTATACCAGCCTTGAATTCTGGACATCTGTGGAAAGCACACGCCAACTCCACTGCTGTAGTAGAAGTTAGGTTTGGGTGTTGTTTCACCCATGAGCGGGTAGTTGCTGGTAGGGCGTCTAGGAATTGTTCCATGATTACTTTTTCTGTGACGTCTTCCATACTAGACACGTGGGGTGTCAACCATCGATTTCCCAAATCCTTGATTCTGTAATACAGGGCACACGGGTTGTCCCCAGATGCCCATTTCTCTTTCCTAAATTTGTTTCTGTAGTATTCCTGGTCGCACCCTAGTCGCTCGAGTTTGGTTCTTT
Organism: Calotriton arnoldi; assembly: GCA_963921515.1. NCBI lineage: Eukaryota > Metazoa > Chordata > Amphibia > Caudata > Salamandridae > Calotriton > Calotriton arnoldi. The sequence goes on along the minus strand of CAWUFW010007773.1, from coordinate 678,440 downwards.
TCACTTCCTCATAGGTTGTTGTGCCGGCAGGATTGGCGGCCTGATAGGCTGCTTGAAGTTCGCCGGACAAGAGAGGGGGGATGTATTGGCTCCACCTTTCCTGGGGCCATGCAGCGGTGGTTGCAACCCTTTCGAAATTGATAAAAAAGTAATCAGGGTCTTCCCCCTCCTGAAACTTTTGCAGGACCGACCCAGGGACATTGGGGCGAACTCTGGTGCTTACTATGGCGTCCGTAAGCCGGAGTATATCCGTGTCCTGCACCTGCTGGTTTGTGGTGATTAGGGCGGCTTGATCCTTCAAGGCATCTTGCAGTGCTTCCCTATCCTTCTGGGCGGTTTGGACCTGCTGCTCAAGTACCAGCTGCAGGTGTCGTTGTCCTTCCGCTAGTTGGTTAATGATGCTTTCCACTGCTACGGGAACGGGCTGTGTCATGATTCGACACCCTGGGAGAGTATCCCACTTCTGACACCACTTTGTAGCCGCGAGAGCTGCCGGGAGGGCTTAAGGGATCAAAGGACGCCGTAGTGTGCAGAACGTGATTTATTAGAGTTCTCAGACTGAACAAGAATTGTCCGGGTTATAGGGATTTTGCTCAAACAGAAGGGTAACACAAAAAGGTAGGAGATGGCTTCTCTCCAAAAGTCCTGGTTCTGGTCCATCAGGGTCGAGATCCTCTGTGTCTCTCTCTCGCGTGCGGCGGGCAGGGGAGGAAAGAGAAAAAAATAACAGGTCGGGGTCAATAACTGGCCTTGTGGCTTGTTTCTGGTCTGTCCTACCGTCACCAGTACATACGTGCGGGAAGGGTTGTGTGGGACTGTGAGTTTTACACTATCGTCACCCGAGTGCCCTAACTCCCCGTACCTCCCCACCACCCCCACCAGAACGATCCCCTGAGGGGTACTCGCCTTATGCCACGGCCCGTCTTCAGTGCCGTGGCGTCGGGACCCGGGGTGTCTTCTCCCGCCTTCAGCCCGCCGGGTGTGGTTGCAGTATACAATATGCCCTTCTGACTCCGTCTCCTCTGCTCTTCTCCGCCTTCGCCGTCCTCCACCTCTCCGCTTTGCTCCCCACGCTCCGTCCGTCTTCCTCCGAGGTCGCGTGCCATTTCCTCATCCTCCTTGCTTTTTGTGCATCCCCCTTCCGCCTTCGTCAGAGACTCCTCCTTCCTCGCTTGGGCCGACACTAGACCGCTACCCGCTTCCGGAGTAGACGGACTTGGCTCGTTCGTTTCCCACTTCCGGTCCGTCCCAGCGCCGTCCTCTCCACACGGTCCTAGGATGCTTGTTTCCGGTCCAGGGAGGACCTGGCTTGGCAGTTCGGGCTGGACTGTTCCCATGAGGCACAGGGTCAAGACTGATTTGCATATGGCCAGGTCTAAACTGGGGTGGCATGGTGAGCAAAAGAATGATGGATTTAACCCAGATCTCTTGACTGGGGGTGAATGTTTTGATTTGTTCTGCATTCCGTCCATCAATTGTGTGTCTTTTACAAACATTTTAATGCCAAAGAGCATTTCGTATGGGGTCTGCCCGCCCACCCAGAGATCTTCTAGGGAGATTATTGAGTGCACGTTGAACGCCATACAAGTGGGCCAGCCAGTTCCTGCCAGTACCTAAGACTCTAGCTGTCAAGGATTGCTTCAAGTCGCGGTTCATCCGCTCCACAATTGAATTGCCCTCAGGCCTGTATGGAGACGAAAACTGCACCAGCACCCCCATTGACTTTATTGTGTCCTTGTACGCCTTAGAGGCGAACGCTGGACCTTGGTCAGAGTGGAAGGTGCCACAGGCAAACATCCCGACAAAGACACGCAAATCCCTGATGACATTTCGAGCGTCAGCACTGTGTTGTGGCCAAACCCAAAGGAATCTAGTGCACGAATCAACTGCAACTAAAATGTATTTATATGCAGTATCAGAAGAGAACGGACTGCAGTGATCAAGATATACACAGCCAAATGGTTGATTAGAAATGCATAGCTGTGTCTGTGGTGTGCGCGACACCGTAGATGGTTTGATTTGTTGACAAATGTCACAAGAAAGCACATAATTACGGGTTTGTTTATATAAACCACGCCACCAATAACGTTGCTGTAAAATCGAGACTGTCGCAGACACCCCGGTATGTGCAGAAGCCATGCCCTCGTGCACGGCTCTGATCAAAGCAAGTCTACGGTCCATGTTGGGAATCAGCCGATACCCAACAGATGGAATAGAAGCGTAAGGAACTTGTTCGGCAGAAATATGATGAGAGTATTTCGAAGGGAAACCGTGAGGATAAGCCGTTCCCTCCTTCGTAGCAGCCACCGCTGCCAGAATATCATTATCTATTTTAGTCATGGACCTTGTAACTGCTGCTACAGAACACGTGGCTACTGCAGATTTGGCCACTTCATCAGCCAAGGAATTACCAAGAGCATGTGCTCCCACACGCTGATGGCCAAGAGTATGTATAACATGTGTGAGGGGCAGACGTTGTTTAAGGTCTGCCACTCGAACCCAAAGCATCTTATGCGTAATTGCGCTGCCTTTAGAGTCTCGATAGTCATTTCATGACCAAAAGAATAAGTTGTCATTAAAAGACTGAACACAGTAGTAAGAATCGCACACAATAAGAGTATTCACATTAGGATCTGCAAACTCGAGAGCAAGAACAAGAGCACGCAGCTCCGCCAATTGTGCCGTACAGTCCCCAAGCGCTTGAGTATGCACTATGGAAGACTTAAAGTCTCCATTGACAATGGAACCAGCAATAATTGCGCAAGCTGCAGAATAAGCATGTTTGGAGCCGGTGGCCGGTTGAGCCGAGCCATCGGTGTAAATGACACATTTGTACTCCTGTAAAGGAAGCAAAGACAACGGAGGAGGAGGAACATGTTCATACTGTAGAAACTCCTGTGTCTGAAGTGCAGGGTCAAAGATAAACGTGACATCAGATGATGTCAAAGACGTAGCCCATTTTATCCAACGGGGATGTAATGCCTTAGGGTTAGGTACACTTGCCTTAGTCACGGCCTCCAAAGCAGGGAAGGGCGTGACCATAAAAATGCGTTTACCTTGCGCCAGTGAGCGTTCTTTCAAAATCGCCATTTGGACCGCCGTTAAAAAAATTTACACATTGGAAAAACGCATTTCAGCTGCAGTGTACAAATGTGATTTGTATGCTACAGGTACTGTGTCCCCCTCATTGAACGTCAAGTAAGTGAAACCCACCTTCCCAGGTATTAAACGTATCACCAGGTTCGTGGTGTTATCATGCGTCAACAAGTAGTTAGTTGCAAGCATGTCAGATTGCAAAGATTGTAGGATAGAGGTATGTTCCGGAAGCCAGCTGGCAGAAGAATATGTTGGTTGTATCAACGCATAAAGCGGTTTGATACGCTGGGCATAATCGGGAATGTATGTCCTCCCGAAATTCAAAAATCCCAGCAGGGACAGAAGTTTTTTCAGTGTAGAAGGGGGCTGCAAGTGTGCACATTTCTCCAGGAAGTGGGGGGCTAACCCCTTCCTTCATTATTGAGCTCATAGCCCAAAAAGAGCACCGCCAAATGAGCGATGTGTGACTTTGCAAAATTGAATTTATATCCATAGTCGGCAAACGCTGAAATTATGTGGTCGACTCAGACAAGATGTGGCATAAGCTCATCGTCCGTTAGATAGATGTCATCTACGTACGAGAACGCATCAGGATCTATGTCGTGTAACAAAGACACAACACGTGCAGCGAATGCCCTGGGGCTGTTCTTATACCCCATAGGCAAGCGTGTACATTTTTTCTGATTTCCGACGGCGGTGAATGCTGTCAAGTCACGGCTCTCAGGAGCCAGATTGTGACTGTAGAAACCATTGGATATGTCCAGTGTAGTTTTGTATTTTTTACGAACAAGGTTGTTCACCAGCGCAGAGTTGTGTGTGTTTTGCACTGCAAACGTGTGACAATGACTATTCAAATTTCGGTAATCCAACACTATGCGATATGAACCGTCAGGTTTTGATACCGTAAAAAGAGGATTATTCATCGGTGAGGTACATGATTCAATCACTCCCTGATATTCCAACTGTGTTAGAATGTCACAAACGTGTGCCTTGGCTTCGCGTTTGATTGGATATTGCGGTTGTGGCTGTGGCGTAGACCGTCAAGGTATCTCATGTGCCGGTGAAACTATATCCCAGCCTACCTGATTACGGTACAGCGCTGGGGCAAGGGCCAAAGCCCACTCAGCTGGTAAAGCCTTTGCATGCTCCTCAGGGACGTAACGCAAAAAACTCGGAATTATCACGTCCTCCCCTTTAGAAGCGGCTAACACAAATGATCGAGGCCAATCTGCCTCCGCCAACAGAATCTCGTACGAGGAGGTTAGATTCTCCCACAAAACCGCTCTGATTGGACGCTGCACATCACCTTCAATTTGGAAAATAATCTCATAGAGTCTATCCGGGGGGGGAAACCCGGGTATCTGCTGTTTCGACAGTTATGAATGTATCAGTTGCTGTCGCCTCCAGACAGGGACGCAGTGCCTCCCGCACTATGGTAACTTCCGCTGCGCTGTCGAGCAGAGTCACTGCCCATGTCCAGTCCAGGAGTCGCGATCTCACCGTCTGAGGCATACCTCGCTGTTAAAGCGGCAACGTTTTTCTTCTGATACGGGGGTCGAAAACGAGGCAGGTCCTCTTGTTTGGCTTTAACGTCAAACTGTCGAGGTTTATCTCGTCCCTGTTGATTAGTTGGACCTTTGCCACTATTCTGGCGCTCCCCTCCACCGACTTGAGAGTCCGATGTGTCCTGTAAAGAACGAGGAGAGCGCTGATCAGGGACTTGAAATATATCAGGAGTCTTAATTTTCGCACGGTTCGCGCAAATCATAAGTATGCTGAGAAGACTCAGGTGTTGGTGAACCAGCACGCGAACCTTGCTTCTGCTGTTGCTGCCCCTGTTTTTTATTTTTCCAGTTCTTTTTAGGAAAGAACGGGCGCCCGTCCTTATCAGGTTGGGCCTTTTGTGTTTGAGATTGTGTCTGCGTTTGAGTAAAAGGCTTGACTCCCAGACTATTGCGGCCAATGGTTTTATAAGCCTTTGCAATAATCTTCGGTAATTCGCGTGACTTATCTGCGTCTGCTACAGCCTCCAAGCGGTTAGCCACTTGTAAGCTCACAGCATCACCCTTGACATTAGCAAGGATCATATCAGCAACCACATCAAACACCCCCACTAGTCTCATCTCTAATTCCAGAGCCGCCTCGTCTCCATGTTCATCCTGAACACGTTTAATCACGGAAGGGAGTACGGTCATTGAGGGAGTGCCGAAACACTTCGAATATACCGCTGCAAACACCTTGCCCCAGGTGTTACAATCAGCCAATTCGGGAATCAAGTCTTTAGGCAAACTTATGGTTAAGATCCTGTGTTTCTCCACAGGAGTGGTATTCGGAAAAACAGCTTCGATTTGTCCAAATTTTTCAGCAAGCCAATAAGGTAACTCATCCTTATTTTGTGGACGCCTGCCCATTACAGAATTAACCATAAGAAGACTGATGGTTACACCACCAGGTCCAGCTGGTTGCGCGACATGAACTGTATGACAGCTCGATGTACACGTATCAAAGAAGTATGTAATACGCGGAGCTCTGCAATCGTTGTAGCATAACGTGGGTGTGGGGTATACCCAGCCAAAACGGGCCATGTGGCCCCCTCAATTGATAAAGGGCCTAAACGGACCGATGTTATTGGGTGAGGAAGGGCGCCATTAAACAAAATTTGGTGTTGCCAAGCCGTGAGCGGAACCTCAAGAGTTCTATATGGTCTATATTCCCGCGGAATCGCGGTGGCAGTATACTCGTGAAACAAATTGTCTGTTCCATCGACTGCCGGGAAGGTGACCCAAGAATAAAATACCTCAAAGCGGAAAGCTGGATCCGCCTCTACAACAAAGATAACGTCAACACCTGCATCAGGTACTCCGTATTGAGTTAAATAAGCCCTGAGCATTGCGCGGTTAGGAGCTGTTATGGCAACTGCCATAATGAATAAAAGAATAACAACCTAAGCGTGGCAGCGCAACAAAGGGTTAAAAGAAAAGAAAGACCTTTTAAAATTCAAGCTTGAAAAACCTATAGTATATCACAATATAGGAGGCGACACCGTCACAACTATCTCCAGAAACAGAAGTGAGGGGATTGTGGACAAGCACAAGCACTACTCAAGAGTCTCGCAGATAAGAACCAGACCAAACGTTGGCGGCGCCATGTTGCGGGGATTCTGCACCTACACAGAACTATGCGCAGGAAAACAGGACCTCGGTGTATAGGGGTGTACCAACCGACCACCTTGGTACCCAAAATCCCAAAACCGACTAGCTATAGTGTCTCATTCGTTCTCCTCCAAAATCAAGAAGCCACAAATGATTAGACAACCCAGAACACAACACTCCCGACTCTCTCAGGAATCGCGGTAGCAAGACATACCCTTTTGCTCGCTCACTCGTACTTGTCCACAGATAAGAATTGGCAGAGTCACTGTAATAGTTCAAAATGTTTATTTTAACTATCGTGCTCTATAATACAGTATACGAGCCACTACCAGCAGCAAAATGCATAAATTCAAACAATTAGCATTGTTACAATTCCATAGAGTACAAAGGGGGATGTCATCATATACAGACAGTGGAAAAAGGACTATAAAGCCTAACCACCCTCCCCTTGACTGGAAGAAGTTTATTATAAAAAAAAGATCTCTGGGCTTTGTCAGTAGACCCCATACCTTAAAGCCTAGATGTAAGATTTACATCATAGGAACAGCATAGCTCTTCTCCATGGAAAGTGCTCTCTCCAAGTGTGTGTTAAAACAACATGCATCCCCGTAATATCAGAGCACGAGTCTCCAGCAATGCAGCTGTGTTTAGCATGCTATGTCTAGGTGCTAGGGACTGACCAGAACAGAATAACGAGGGGCATTGTTTATTGACCTTGCACATCGTGTTCAGACTAAACTCCAGGAACTTAGCAGAGAACGCGAAAGGCAGACAGTTCTCATGTGAAAGGCACAAATAGAGGCTTGCAAAATAAAGTCATGTAGTAACGTGCGCAAAAGCAGCATCATGGCAGCAAAGCTCATGCTAACTTAGCAATGTCGAGAATGACCCTAATGGCCATATAACAATAACTTTGCCCAGGTATCATCTATAATACTAGCAAATATTAAAGGGGAAGCAGCATCAGTGGCAATACGCCAACGCCTGAGAGATTTCACTCCTGTACAACAGGAGACAGAATTACCTGAAATTATTGAAACTGCTTATGCAGAATTAGGTAGAGATTGTCTGGGAGCTAGACCAGTAAAACCTCAACTAATGAGAGGTCCAGAAAAAGAACAGGCAAAGCAAACACCAGTCTCTTCAAAGAAGAAATGGGACAATAACAAACAACAAAAGAATAGATCTTAATCCAGAGGTAGGTCTCCTCAGCAGGAGCCCTCCGAAAGGAAGTATAACCTTAGGAATAGAGATAACATTAAAAAACCTGACAGGTAACAGGACACTGATACACGTTCCTCTCGTTCCTTTCAGGGTTCATCAAAAAACTCTGAGAGGGAAGGACGGTCAGAACACAGACAAGAAGAGCGTACAAAGTCCAGAGACACGCACCGCACTTCAGACTACGCTTCCAAAAAAGAAGAAAAGCCTAAAGCGAAACCTCATTTCAAAAAGAGGAAAGTAGCAGGTCTCAAAGTTAGACATGCCCAGAATTCTGAGGACTCAACTACTGAACAGGGAATGGGCTCTGACGATGCTAAACAGCGCAGTAGAAGTAACAATAGCTCGCCAGAACCTGATGGAATTTCTGGTGACAGCGGAGTTGAGTGAATATATCACAGTGGAAACACCTGATACTAGGGTAAGCGTACCACATAGGTTACATGAAATAATACTCCAAATGACAGGGGACAAGCCCAGAAAAATTAAAGGTCTCTTTTGGGAGAACCTAACTTTTGGCTATGACATTCTTTCAGCTGAAAGAGATTGGCCGCCTGCTATTGTTATGGATTGCCCAAAGCGAGAGACGGTAATTATGCCAGCCTTTTCCGACCTCGTTCCCCATACTTAAAACACACATACGCGCGGGAGTGGGCGGTAGCCCTTGCTCCTGCACTATATCGCAACCATGTTGGGTGGGATGAAGAATCAGCTTACCACGTGATACCACTAAAATCTACTCCAACTCCATAGAGACAGTATCCAATAAAACAGGAAGCGAAAAAACAGGTCAGGGAGATCTTAGATCAACTTGAGTAGCAGGGTGTGATTGAAACATGCACCTCTTCAATGAATAATCCTTTGTTTCCCGTAATGAAACCCGATAATTCATATTGTCTATTTTTAGATTACAGACATCTGAACTCATGTACAAAAACATTTGTAGTACAGAACGCACACAGTGCCGCATTAATGAATAACACTGTGTGGAAAAAATACAAAACTACATTAGATATCTCAAATGGATTTTTCTGCCAAAATATAGCGCCTGAGAGCAGGTATTTGACAGCATTTTCAGCGCTGGGGCCCCAGCGGCAATTTTGTCGACTCCCCCAGGGGTATAAGAACAGCATGGGGTTATTTTCCGCCAGGGTAACTGAGTTGCTTCAAACTCTGGACGAAGAAGCATTGTCCTATGTAGATGATATTTATCTGACGGATGATGACCTGGAGGAACACTTGACCAGGGTGAGCATCATAATTTTGGGATTCGCCTCTGAGGGCTACAAGTTTAACTTTAAATAAATCAAAAATAGCCCACCTCAATGTCCTATTTTTGGGATATGAGCTATCAAGTGAGGGGAAAAGACTGGCAGCCAACTTTTTAGAAAAGTGTGCACTGCTCCAACCTCCAAAATCTTTGAAAAATTTACAATCCATACTGGGATTCCTGAATTTCGTCAGAACATACATTTTGGGTTACGCCGAAAGGGTCAAACCTTTCTACGACCTCATAAGACCTGATTTTTCAGTTAGGCAATGGACACAGGAACACACAGATATCCTTTGTTCCCTACAAGCTGACACAATAGCATCCAAACACTTTTAGACACGTGTAAATGTCCGCAATCTAGTGATCCGTATACTTGCGGGTCAATCTGGGTACACCTACTTAACATACAATGAAGGTGAAACTGTACCAAAAGCATACAAATCACACTTGTACACAAATGCTGAAATGCGTTTTGCATCCCCAGAAACAATTCTGACAGCAGTACAGACTGCTGTAGTGAGAGAAAGTGAGAACGAACAAGTAAATGCCAATACTGATAATTATTCACACATCACATTTGTACCTAAATCCAGAAGATCAAAACAATCTGGTCTGAAAGATTCCTTTTTTATTTGTCTTTCAAATATTTTTTATCATTTCATACTTTTGTTTTGATGAAGACTTTTTTTTTAAATTTACAATATATACAATTACAATGTTAAACATACACTGAAGACACCACAACATTTAACAAACAAGGACAACCAAATGTGACAAATATACAGTGCAGATCACTATACAATTATAAACAAATACAGTACATGTGTAGCTATGGTTCCAACAGGTTTTGTAGACCTCGCTTTTATACATAAACACTACCTCTGATCATTGTTCTTACATATAATAATTTTGCTTATAAATCAGAGGCCTGACGCCAAATGGTGGACCTACTATGCTCACTTTTACTTTAGTAATATCTACACCACAGATCTGATAAGCAATAAGTGGTCATCCCATCCTAGTGGGCACCTATTTGGTCACAAATGAGATCAGTCGACGTGTTTTGAACCCACTGAAATTATCGGCTTCTCCTCAGGACGTCGAACACCAAGCTAAAAAACAAAAATAAAGGGTATGTTGTCATATCCACCTTTTCATACTGTCACTACAATCACTCCCAACTCACTCGCTCTCCTTACCTCAATCTCTATAAATCCGACTCGAATCTCCTTAATCACCAGCCGGTGAATCAAGTGGCCGAATTCAACCTTCAGAAGAAAAACAATATCCAAGATTCCACTATTACTGTTCCATCCTGTCAGTACACAAACTGTCCAAACACAAGCAATAAATTATATCTTAAAAAATAGTCAAAAATTCTTACGTGTATGTAATGCACAGTCTGCTCGTGCTCACATTTTCTTTGTTTGGAATTCATTCGCCAAAGAGTCTCTGTTGGTGAAAGAGCTCCATGTTAATGTATTTCTCTCAACCAGTCACCCCACATTTCCCAGTTATAGTGACTGTTATGAAAGAACTTCCAATGAATTGCACAATTTCATGGATGAATGTGACATAAAAGAGTCAGCTAACCATCAGCTCCTATGCATGCTCTGAAAGTACTTGCATATGGCTCCACTTGTATAGGTGTCTTTGCTAGACCAGTTCTTATATGACTAGTGCTTTTAAATCTAATTGGACCCTTCCGCAGTCCCGGATGGAGTCCTCCATGACCGTCCTTCTAATAAGTACATGCCGTGTTTTCCAGCCGAGCAGCTAGTGAGCTCGCCTTGCAAGTTGGCATTATCTGTCTTCACAGTGTGATTTTACATAAGAACCCCGCAGGTGTTCTATTTCTCACTGTCAAGGGGCCAGCCTTATACATCCAAGAATGAAGCTTCCCCAGTAACGATATTTAAAACATAGTTACAGATGTCTATATTAATACTAATATCATTGCTTAATACTTTAGTTTAGGGCTAATGCTTTTGAGCCCCACCACAGTCAAGCATGGATTCCTCCGTGGCCGCCCTTCTAATGATCAGCTGCCGTGCATTTTCAGCCGAGGTATATAAATACGCGAGGTTATCTCTCTTCACGATGCGACTCTAAGAGTCCCTTCGTGAATTAAAGCAATTTAAACATACCTTCCAAAAATCCTCAAACTTCCCCTATGGTGATCTGAATTCGACCAACGTTTCAACCGCGATATCATTTCCGGTTCACGTTTGATTCCTTCCGGCTCCCTTTTCCGTGTAGTTTCTTTTTTTCTAAATTGAATGATTGAAACTTTATGGATTCCTTCAATTTCATACAAACACGAACCTGCCATATCATCAGTTCTTTTTATCTTTAATTAAACTCATACCAAACATGGTAACATACGGCTCCTATTGATCTGTTAGCTTTATACGAGGCTTGAAAATGAATGTAGTCACGCTTTCATTCCAATCGTTTTTTGTGTATTGAAGGATCACTTGGTAGCGATGTTATTTATGTGTATTTAAACATGAGGACTTCCTGCGGACATTGCCGTCCCAAGTCAAAATGCGACCAAAGTCACACATATTCATATTTAAAAATTATTGGTGTATATTTGCCAAAACAGCCTTTTTCACATAATACGTTTTTATTTCACACGATCCCTGCAGAATTTTGATCAAACAATGTCTGCAACATATTGGGCCATAAGAGGCAAATGTTGATGTATGAAAGGTTCCTTCATACATATATCATTTCTTCAAACGAAATTGTGAAAGATGTACATCTTAATTGGAAATACTTTGTGATGACGGTTGACTTGTTATGCATGCCTGCTCTTTGTCTGGCATCCACACATGGGAACCATTCTCAAATTTTACTTCAAAGATTGATTGTGGCAGAAGTGAACCCGTGCCTGACACGGCGTACAGTGGGATAGAACAATGTCTACAAATTCTGCACTTCAGTTAGTTCATTAAGCCCATTTTGGGCCGAATTGAATTTTACAATGAGAAATGCTTCTCGTTGGCTCAGTTTACATTTCAAATCACCTACACGATCACTTGCTTCTACGGAGGAAATTACAGTCCATCTAAAATCAATTTCCTGATGTTTTTTATCCAGCCAATGTGCTACAAGAGGTGGTGTAACTATATGTTTACGAATTCTGGATTTGTGTTGACAAATCCGTTGGCGTACCTCTTGATTCGTCTTACCGATGTACAATTTTTCACATGGGCAGAGTATGCCATATATCAAATTTTTGGTCTTGCAATTTCTGAAACTGTCATGTTTCCAGTGTGTGGAACCATGTGAAAACAAGTTGCCTTCGATCGTTTGACTACAACAAATGCAAGTACCACATTTCCGATGACCCTGAATGGGGGGTAACCGCAAGTAGTCCCTCATATCCGCACTAGATGATTTTTTCGGTAAAGAGGCTCGGACAAATTGATTTTTAAGGCTGTTCTCTTTTTTAAAGGCGAACAGCAGTTTTTTTAAAGAATTATCCCAATTCGAGATTAAATGCCAATTCTGATTAATGATTTTCGTTCGATTTGGTACAGAAAGTGGATACACAGACCACTTGGTCTAATTGTGCCTTTGTTTTTTTCTTTAATACCTCCTCCCGTAGTGTCCACCATGCCCTTTTCATTGATCTTTTGAGGAGCCTTTTAGGGTATCCGCGATCTTTCAATTTGCAAATAAGATTATTTGCATGTAGTTGGAATTCGTCTTTATCTGTACAATTTCTTCGAATTCTTAAAAATTGGCCGTATGGGAGGTTCTCTCTTAAACTCCGTGTATGGTGGCTCTTAAAATGTAACGCCTTATTCCTGTCCGTAGTTTTTGTGAATAGAGTTGTTTTCAAATTGCCTCCTGAAACATAAATCTCAACATCCAGGAATGTGATACACTTGTCGTTGTGATGGATACTGAATTTAATATCAGGTGTACGATCATTCAGCCATTCGTGAAACCTCAATAGCATCTCCTTTGTTCCAGTCCAAATAAAAAATATATCATCGATATATCTTACCCATTTTGAAATTTGTTGGAAAAATGGGTTATGATTAAAAACTAATCTTTCGTCGTATTTAGCCATATATAGCACTGCAAACTCAGGAGCAAAAGGACAGCCCATGGCCGTACCTTTTACTTGGCCATAAAAATCCTCGCCAAACTTGAAATAATTTCTCATCAGACAGATTTTCGCTAGTTCAAGAATAAAGCTAGTTGGCACTTGCTCTGGTTTGGGTCTTAATTCGAGAAAAGACTCCATTGCCTCCAATCCATCTTCCTGAGGAATTTCTGTGTACAGAAATACAACATCAAATGTAACCAGTAACTGTGATGCCTCTGTAAAAACAGAGTTCTCAATTCCATTCAGGAAATGCATAGTGTCCCTTAGATATGATGGAACTTGCTCAAGAAAAGGCTTTAGAAAAAAGTCGACATATTTAGCAACCGGTTCTAAGACCGAATCACAGCCCGAAACAATGGGGCGTCCCGGAGGGTGTTTCTCATCTTTGTGAATTTTTGGGAGCAAATAAAGCACCAGAATGCGAGGATGTTCCTTAGTAAGAAAGTTTGATTCTTTCTTGCCTACAAATCCACATTCAACTCCAAATTCAACAAGTGTCAAAATTTCACCTTGGATCTCTCTTGTTGGATCACATGTCAGTTTTCTATATTGATCAGTATTTTGAATCTGTCTTAGAGCTTCTTTTTGATATTCTGAAGGGGACCAAATCACTATTGCTCCGCCTTTATCCGAGGGCTTTATTATTATTGAGTGATCATTTTGCAAGTTTCTTATAGCAATTCGTTCTTCCTTGGATAGATTGTGTTTCACAAACGTGTTCCTTTTCTCCATAGTACTTTGTATCGTCAGAACTGTTACCAGTTATGATCAATCAATTGTTCTATATGATCAGGCTCTCCCATGCGTGGAACTAGTCGAACAGACTATACCATATATCTGTGATAGGCCACATTTGTGTAGGTTTCATCTAAACTGTGCTTATTTTATGTAGCCATCCTTGCTCTATCTTTTTTAGCTTTCTTTTTTTTATTGTAATCGATTTTAAAAGGAAATGAATTGTATGTAATTTTAGTTGTACTTTTAAGGTCTAATTGACCGAAATAAAGTTATTACTGACTGACTGACATGACACTTTCACAAATTGCAAGACCAAAAATGTGATATATGGCATACTCTGCCCATGTGAAAAATTGTACATCGGTAAGACGAATCAAGAGGTACGCCAACGGATTTGTCAACACAAATCCAGAATTCGTAAACATATAGTTACAGCACCTCTTGTAGCACATTGGCTGGATAAAAAACATCAGGAAATTGATTTAAAATGATGGACTGTAATTTCCTCCATAGAAGCAAGTGATCGTGTAGGTGATTTGGAACGTAAACTGAGCCAACGAGAAGCATTTCTCATTGTAAAATTCAATTCGGCCCAAAATGGGCTTAATGAACTAACTGAAGTGCAGAATTTGTAGACATTGTTCTATCCCACTGTACGCCGTGTCAGGCACGGGTTCGCTTTCTGCCACGATCAATCTTTGAAGTAAAATTTGAAAATTATTCCTATGTGTGGATGCCAGACAAAGAGCAGGCATGCATCACAAGTCAACCGTCATCACAAAGTATTTCCAATTAAGATGTACATCTTGCACAATTTCGTTTGAAGAAATGATATATGTATGAAGGAACCTTTCATACATCAACATTTTCAAGCCTCGTATAAAGCTAACAGATCAATAGGAGTCGTATGTTACCATGTTTGGTATGAGTTTAATTAAAGATAAAAAGAACTGATGATATGGCAGGTTCGTGTTTGTATGAAATTGAAGGACTCCATAAAGTTTCAATCATTCAATTTAGAAAGAAAGAAACTACACGGAAAAAGGGAGCCGGAAGGAATCATATGTGAACCGGAAATGATATCGCGGTTGAAACGTTGGTGGAATTCAGATCACCGTACGGGAAGTTTGAGGATTTTTGGAAGGTATGTTTAAATTGCTTTAATTCACAAAGGGACTCTTAGAGTCGCATCGCGAAGAGAGATAACCTCGCGTATTTATATACCTCGGCTGAAAATGCACGGCAGCTGATCATTAGAAGGGCGGCCAAGGAGGAATCCATGCTTGACTGCATTGGGGCTCAAAAGCATTAGCCCTAAACGAAAGTATTAAGCAATGATATTAGTATTAATATAGCCATCTGTAACTATGTTTTAAATATCGTGACTGGGGAAGCTTCATTCTTGGATGTATAAGGCTGGCCCCTTGACAGTGAGAAATAGAACACCTGCGGGGTTCTTATGTAAAATCGCACTGTGAAGACAGATAATGCCAACTTGCAACGCGAGCTCACTAGCTGCTCGGCTGGAAAACACGGCATGTACTTATTAGAAGGATGGTCATGGAGGACTCCATCCAGGACTGCGGAAGGTTCCAATTAGATTTAAAAGCACTAGTTATATAAGAACTGGTCTAGCAAAGACACCTATACCAGTGGAGCCATATGCAAGTACTTTCAGAGCATGCATAGGAGCTGATGGTTAGCTGACTCTTTTATGTCAAATTCATCCATGAAATTGTGCAATTCATTGGAAGTTCTTTCATAACAGTCACTATAACTGGGAAATGTGGGGTGACTGGTTGAGAGAAATACATTAACATGGAGCTCTTTCACCAACAGAGACTCTTTGGCGAATAAATTCCGAACAAAGAAAATGTGAGCACGAGCAGACTGTGCATTACATACACGTAAGAATTTTTGACTATTTTTTAAGATATAATTTATTGCTTGTGTTTGGACAGTTTGTGTACTGACAGGATGGAACAGTAATAGTGGAATCTTGGATATTGTTTTTCTTCTGAAGGTTGAATTCAGCCACTTGATTCACCGGCTGGTGATTAAGGAGATTCGAGTCGGATTTATAGAGATTGAGGTAACGAGAGCGAGTGAGTTGGGAGTGATTGTAGTGACAGTATGAAAAGGTGCATATGACAACATACCCTTTATTTTAGTTTTTTAGCTTGGTGTTCGACGTCCTGAGGAAAACCCGATAATTTCAGTGGGTTCGAAACGCGTCGACTGATCTCATTTGTGACCAAATAGGTGCCCACTAAGATGGGATGACCACTTATTGCTTATCAGATCTGTGGTGTAAATATTACTAAAGTAAAAAGTGAGCATAGTAGGTCCACCATTTGGCGTCAGGCCTCTGAATTATAAGCAACATTATTATATGTAAGAACAATGATCAGAGGCAGTGTTTATGTATAAAAGCGAGGTCTACAAAACCTGTTGGAACCATAGCTACACATGTACTGTATTTGTTTATAATTGTATAGTGATCTGCACTGTATATTTGTCACATTTGGTTGTCCTTGTTTGTTAAATGTTGTGGTGTCTTCAGTGTATGTTTAACATTGTAATTGTATATATTGTAAATTTAAAAAAAAAAATCTTCATCAAAACAAAAGTATGAAATGATAAAAAAATATTTGAAAGAGAAATAAAAAAGGAAGCTTTCAGACCAGATTGTTTTGATCTTCTGGATTTAGGTACAAATGTGATGTGTGAATAATTATCAGTATTGGCATTTTCTTGTTCGTTCTCAGTTTATTGGTCCGGCCTTACTGATTAAGGGCCAAACCCTTTCTTGTTAATGTAGTGAGAGAAAGAGCACTGGCTCAGGGGAAACAAATTATTGTTGTGACTCCAGTACCAGCCTTAGAGGCGGCTACAAAGGCATGTGTTCCAAATGCTAAAGCTTTACATCTGCGATGGATACAATGGGCTAATTCTCTCACTGCATCAGATGTAGAATACAGGTACGGCCCAAGTCTAAAAACACAGGCATTCCTACAATACGAACAAGAATATCCTCTCCCGAATGAAATTATGCCTCTAGATCAGTATGAATTCATAATTTACACTGACGGTTCTGCACAACCAGCCATAGGAAGTAAACAACAATACAGCGCCTCATGTGCGATTGTTAAAGTTCGGATGCAGGACGGCAAGTTCCATACGAGCTGTACAAAGACACAGTCTCTAGGAGACTGCACGGCTCAGCTGGCAGAATTAAAGGCTCTGTTACTGGCACTGATTTATACGGATCGAGAATTCCCCACACTAATTGTGTGTAATTCCTTTTACTGTGTCCAGTCATATAATGAATATCTACACTACTGGGGCAAAATGGGTTTAAAGACTCAAAAGGTGGCACAATAAAGCACAAAATGCTATGGGAACAGGTAGCGGAGTTGACAAACGAGCTGCCAAGAGCTCACGTGATACACACGCTGAGTCATCAACGTGATGGCGTTCACGTTGAAGGGAATTAATTGGCTGATGAAGCTGCAAAGGGGGCAGTACGAACTGTGTCTGTAGCTGCAATAACTCATTCAAAAACGAGAATAGATGGACAGGTAATGGTAGCTGTCATTGCTTCACGCAAAGACCACAAAGCACTTGCGAAAGGTTTTCCACTCAAGTACTGCTACAAGTTAGATGCAAACAACGTTCCATTTGCTCAGATTCCAGGAGTGGGGGTAGAGTAATACCAAACATGGACCGCAGATTAGGATTAATTTTAGCTGCACACGAGGGTCTGGGTTCTGCACACGCAGGAGTTACGGCAACAGTTTCTTTACTGAAACAATGCTATTGGTGGCCAGGGTTAACAAAGACTATGTCTTAAAGTGCGACATCTGTCAACAGATGAAGGGCTCAACCATAACACGTCCATCGCAGACACCACTATTAATATCAGACAGACCTCTCGCGTGTGTCTATTTGGACCACTGTGGCCCCTTACAATCTGACGGGGCTTACAAGTATATAATGGTTGCAGTGGATTTCTGCTCGAGATTCCTATGGGTATGGCCTCAGCACTCGGCTGACGCTCAAACTGTTATCAAAGATTTGCGAGTCTCTATAGGGATATACGCAGTTGGCACATTACATTCTGACCGTGGCCCCGCGTTTAGCTCTAGGGCTTACAAGGAGGGCATGGGAGGTTTGGGTGTAGCATTGCGGTACTCCTCTCCGTACCATCCCGAGGGAAATTCAGTTGTGGAGAGGAAAAACCGGGACTCAAAGCAATCATTAACAGCTAGAGTATTAGGCACGGGTGGTAGTTGTGTCAATCACCTATATGGGGTTCGGAGGGCCTTAAACAAATTGCCAAGAAGCTCGCTAGGGGGGGTCACTCCTTATGAGGTCCTATTTGGGACGAGAATGTGGGTACCTGACCTAGATTGTGAAGGCACAGTGGCGTATGAAAAACCTTTTGACATCAATAAACGTTTGGCTGTTTTACAGGAACTGCATGAATCACGGGCACTACAGAGCAATGTCCAAATGAAAAGGTTCGCCACTGGGGAAGTGAAGTCAGTCACGGCAAGACCTGTCTGGATTCCTAAAGTCAGGGATCTGGTCAGAGAAAAGATAACGGACAAAAGAGAATTTGGACCATCCTACAGAAAGCCTGTACCTGTCCTGGCAGTTGAAGGAACAAGAACTGTACTCCTGCCGCCTCTTGCTGGAAAAAAGGAGAAAAGGTTTGTCTCCATTGATCTGATAAAACCACATTATGTGGCCGATACTGAATAGTAGGCCTCGTGGGCTCCTGGGTAGCCGATGCCCTCCTCTCGCTACCATACAGGAAGTTCAGATGGAAAGGCTCATCACATTTGAAGAGTCGCCCTTACAAAGCACTGGAATAAACAACAATGCATTGGAACTCGTTCCTCTTGAAACAGAAATTCAAAATCAAAACGAAAGACAAATTTCAATTCGACCTAACACTGATGTCTACATAAACATGCCTCAACAAGAGTCATCTACAAGTGCAACAAAACCTGCTGAGCTACCAAAAATAGATCGAATAGCATCTGGCTATTTCATCGACATTGATACCTTTTCATTGGATCCAAGTGAACCTGAAACAACGCCAGCCCCAAAAACTCATAAACAACAAATCAAAGACTTCTTCATTTTTCTTAAAAAGACTTACCTGGTGTTACCTTGGATAGAACTTTGGATAATCACCGGGATACTTTTCTTTCTTTTCTGGATAGGCCTAGTGACTACTTTCCACTTACTAATTCATGGAACTTATCTTTGCCAAAGCTCTGCAGCATCAAAAGTGAACTTGATCCTGAAACCTCATGTTTCATCACATCGTGAACAAAGAGACTTGTCATCAGTGAACATTACAGCAGTTCCTATACCTGATGGTATAGTATGGGACAAGGTTAATTATGATATATTTGGCCCGACCGAACTTTTAAAAATACCACATTTATTTAAAATTTCCTTAAATGATATCATCACGTCCAGTACATTTTCCGATGATTGGGATTTTGAAACTGTGAATAATATGTTGTCTGATGTAGAACGATCTGCCGCATTTTCTAGCGATGAAATGTTGGAAGACACATCAGATTTTAACACTATGTATTGTTATCAACATTATGGTCATCATTTTCTACACAAATCCAGTAGCCTTAGGAATGTTTTCACTTTTCACCAACGGGAACATTGCCCTACACCACCAAAAAGCAGTTAGAAAACATTTGCACAGAAATTTTCATATTTTTCAGGGTTTAACGTTTCAGACCCGACTTCATATTACTATAAGGTTGCACCGACATCCGCACAGAAAAATATGCTGACTAACACCAAACAGATTTACTCTGCTCCTTTATTACCCAACTGTCTGAACAGGGTTTCGACTTATGGAAAGACACTATAGACTTAAAATCAGTCTGGGGTTCTAGAGATTGGCAAGTCCAGGGAACAGAAGCGCTATTTAGAGCATGCCTCATTCCACAGCAGATGATATTTCTAAATGAAACTGTGCAACAGACTTCCTGTCTTGGTATAGCCTAGAACAAGGACTTGAACACACCTTGGATCCCAACACCAACACATACCGAGGGAAATAATACATCAGATGAAGGGGCTACGGTAGATGACATTCTACAATACAACAGATCAGACCCCAATTGGAAGGGATGGTTTGTTTGGCCCACAGACACTAACAGGTGTCAAGAAAGATTCCGGGGTACCACCGAAGGGTTCAGTATCCATAGGCCAGACCCACGCTATGTACAAAGAGAACATCCGAGGGTGGTGACATCATACAGTGTTGGGAAGTTGTGCCTTGATTGGCTAAAGACCTCAACACTATCACAGGTGAAACAACACTTATCCTTACTTACAGAGGATGTGGACCTACAGGATTTTTTATTAGGTCCCAGAAAGCCACATCAGAAACATTTCATATATGGTGTCTATAATGAAATATGGAAAATCTCCCAACAAGAAGCAGCGGAGAGCCTACGAGAAATAGATAGGATTAATTTAGAAAAGGCATTAGCCATAGTGGACAATGGTATGACTACGTTAACATCCAAAATTTATTCACTGGGCAACATTGTATCTTCTGCTATTGATGTACTAGAACAGGACTTGTCCATACTACAGCACGGGCAATCGCAATTACTTTCTATTATGTTATTAAGCTGGATGCTGAAATCATTGCGCGCTGGTTATGTTCCTTGGCGTTTTATCAACAGTTCGTCTTTGTTTTCTGCATACAATCTAACGGAAAAACAGATTGAAATGGCACAGAGGGGAGAAAAATATACAATGTTGCGTGTTGAAAAACTGGACAGATTACCTTTTACTGTGGCTGAGTCACCATCCACAGAATGGTTAATCCTTGGCCACAAAACTTTACTGGTCACAACTTTTCAATTTCAATATTGCCTAGAACAACAACAGGCAGGCAGCTATAAAGAAATGGGTAGGGAATTCATCAAGGAATCTAGGGAATTACTGTACAGATTTCGATGCAGGAGTGGGGCTCTTGAAGTGTTTCTAAGCGGTACTAACTGAGAACGCTTTAAGTGGATCTCTCATATGCCAGGATATTATGCTACACAGAGCTTGTAATGGTTCAGTGGCAAACCTATCCTGTCATTTGAGAGGTACCCCGACAGCTGTGATCACTCCGGTATTCAGGCTTCTCTCAAATGGGAGTTACTTGATGCTGAACGATCAAGGTTGTTGTGGGATGCTTCGGGGCATCGCATATCTAGTAACCGTGAGCTCCAGGGTTACTTGCTGTATGCAAGTATTGTTTCCACCGACACATACAGTCAGGGAGGCACCGTTATGGCCTTTATTGAATGTTTCTCTTATACGGTTTGATACTCTGAGCAGAATGAAAGCCATGCTTTTACAGCAAACCATGCCCTTAACCTCCGCCCGGGAGACTTTTGATCTCCAGACCGCAAGGTCCTCGGCCGAGATACAGGCACTAATATGTACAAACTGCCCTTTCCATTTCGCAGAAATGGTAATTCGTATCTTTAACATGTCTGTTACGACGGGTATAGTCCACCTATTTAAGACCATAGGTTCAGGACTATTAAGCACCTTTCAGACGGTCCTCGGAGTTATACCAAACTTTATACACTCCGTATTTGGAAGCATTTTTGGAGGACTTCCTCTGATCCTGTTTATTGACTTCATGTAGATGTTGAAAAGCATGTGCAAGATGATAGAGCCTTGAGGGACCCCAGCTTTTGTGGAGTACGGTTTGGACGAGAAAGGTGGGATATGGATGACATCTGTTCTGTTTCGAAGGTAGGACGTGAGCCAGTCTAAAGCAGTCCCCTCTATGCCGGCTTCGTAGAGTCTTTGTATTAGTGTGTCATGGTCAACCGTGTCAAAGGCAGCCGAGCGGTCCAAGAGGAGTAGCGCAGCAAACCCGTCGCGGTCAACTGTGTTCTTCAGGTCATCCCAGATGGCAAGGAGGGCAGATTCTGTGCCTCTTCCCGGACGGAATCCTGTTTGGAAGTCTGAAAGTATGTCATTATCTCCAATGAATTGTGACATCGGGGCGAACGCTGCTCTTTCTATCAGTTTGCCCAGGAAAGGTCCATTTGTAATGGGTCTGTAGCTGTCACGGTTCAGCGGGTCCAAGTTTGTTTTCTTCAGTAAACGGCATATGTATGACATTTTGATTTCTTCTGGAAATACTCCAGTAGTTAAGGAATCGTTGATGATTGTTCTTACTGGAGTGTCAGGAGAGGTTGTTAGAAGAATTGTTTTGAAAGTTTGCGGTGGACACGGGTCAGAAGGGCTTCCGGCAGGCCTGCTTGCTTTGAAATTCATCGTGTGAAATGTGTTGAGAGGAACGGAGAGGCTCAGTTAGAGTATTCTTGGATTGTTGTTTTGTAAAAGGGTTAGTGCTGGTGCTTTGTCTCTGTTTTAAGTATGAGTCCAACGTGTCTGCTTTGTCCATGTAATGATTTGCCAGTTTGTCTGTGAAATCTTGAGTAACGGGATGAGTTCCTTCTAGGCAATTTGGTTTACGAAATTCATTGAGTATTTTATAGAATTCTTTATTTGCACATTTAGCATTTTGAATTCTGTCTGACTAGTACCTTTTCTTTTTTGATAGCTGACTTGTATAATCTGTTAATTTTCTGTAGGTGACGTTTGTCTTGTTTGTTTTTTGTTTTGAGCCAGGCACATTGCAGCTTTCTAATTTGTAGTTTTATGTCTTTTATCTCTGTATTTCTCCAAGGTGCTTGTTTTCTTTTGTTCTGTTGTGTGGTTTTGAGTGGTATCAGGATATCAAAAGCTTCCTGTAGTCACTCATATAGTTTTTTAACAGAATTTATTGTTTCCAGATCTGTACTGGATGTTAGTTGTGTTTCTAAGTGTTCCAAATTGAGTTTGTTCCACGGTCGATAGGTGGATGCATGTAAGGTGGTTTTAGGTGAGTCGCTTAGTTTTGTTTTATGTTGGAAAGCAAGCAAATGGTGGTCTGACCATGTGACTGGAGTTATAGTTTGAAAGGTAACTAGTTCGGTATTAGCGAAAATGACATCTAGGATATGTCCAGCAATGTGTGTGGGTTTGTGGACAATCTGATGCAGGTTCAGGGCGTCTAGGCCAGTGATTATTGTTTTTGCATGGGTCATATTGGGTTTGTCAAACCAAACGTTGAGGTCACCCAGAACGCATAGGTTGGAGTGTATTGTTATCAGGTTTGAAACTGTGTCTAGAAGTGCGTCTGGGAATGGCGCCTTGCTAGGTGGAGGTCTGTAAAAGAGCAGGAAGTTACAGGAGGAAGACAGTGTAGGATTGCATCTTGTGAGAAGAGCCTCACAATTCTTTATGGAGATGTCGTCAACTTTAGTGATATGTAATGTTTGCCTGAACACAACAGCTAGACCACCTCCTTTTTTGCCTATACGATTTTGGGTGATTGTTTGATAGCCTAGAGGAATGGCTTCATGCAGGACTGGAGCCATATCATCTCCCAACCATGATTCAGTTATGAACACTATGTCTGGTTTTGCGTCGGTGAGAAGGTTGTAGATGTGATGTTTGTTTTTAGAGAGCGATCGAGCATTTATTAGTAGACAGTTTAGAGAATGTGCTTTGGTGACAGTGAGACTTTGTTTTGTAGAAGAGTGATCAGTATTGTGTGGGTTAGTAGCAGGTGTGTTTTTAGTGCTGGTATTATCTGTATTAGGATAGCAATTGTGTAGCTGTTCTGTAATGTGTTCCTCGTCCAGCAGGCTAAGAAGGCATTTTGATGGGTCTGCGTGCGTAGGTGGTGGAGACGGTGTTTGAGAGTGAGTTGGTGCGCTTTGTTGTTTTTGTGGTGTAACCTTGTTGTGCAGTAGACATGGAGAAGCAAAGTTGTGATGTGTGGCACGTTGCTTATATTGTTTGCGTATGTTTAGGGCGGAAGGTGTATGAGTCAGTGGGGGTGGTGCAGCATGTGGGTCATGTAGTAAGCTTCTAAATTGTCCAATGGATGAGAGGTGGTTAGAAGAGAGTTGCTGTGTTGCTGTATGTGTGTTAGGTGTGGTGGAAGAGAGAAAGCTTTGCATTGTACTTTGTTCATTTGTGTAGTTTGAAAGGTGGCTGTATGATTGTATTGTGTGAGTGTAAGTATTATGAGGTGTTGCGCTTGAGAGATTTTGTTGTGCTGATGTGTGTGATATGTTTTGTTTTTTAGGAGTAGTGAAAAGAGGTGCTGATGTATTTGTTTTATCAGATGAATTTGTATAGTATTGTTTGTGAGTGGAATTTGTAAGGTAAAGGGAGTGGTGATGTGTTTGTGAGTAGAGTGTACGTTGTGTGTAGGAGGGGATGAAGTAGATTTAAGACTGTTTGTTTTAGACCTGTTTGCTGCAAGAGGTAAAATGTGTGGTGCTGTGGCATGTAAGTGTTGTGTTGTGTTATTGTGGTAGAAAGAAGAGGAGGGTGTTGGTTGGACAAATGATGGAAGGCTGAGTATGGGTTTGTTAATGATAAAAGGGGGTATGTTAAGAGTAATTAGAGTGGGGTGTGTGTGTCTGGATGGGTTGTAGTTAAGTATGGTGTGGATTTTGGTTGTGTTAGTGATGAGTGGATTAGTTAGTGGTATAGGATAGAGTTGTGTACTGTTTGTAGGTGATGGTGGAAATGTGTGGTAGCTGGGATAGAAGGGTATATTGACGTGGTTTGTGTGGTTTTGCAGTGTCTGCTGGTACATTGATTTGTGCATAGGGTTTGTTTGTAGTAAGTGTACATTGTACATTTGGTGTGAGTGTGTTACTCTGTTTGTGGATGTGGATGGTGTAGGGTGGGTATTACTGAATGGGAAAATGGGCAGCATTTCTGGCCCTAGTCCCGACCAGTCTCAAACAGTCTCAAACAGGCAACTGCGGGGCGTGGTCTCGCTACGAATGGAGTGAGATGCACGCCGCGGGAGCTCCTGCAGGCCGCCACCCTTAGAAGCCTTTACAGCGGAGCTGGGACCCTATCGGCGCTGCACACCGGGGCGCACGGGTAGCAGAATGGACAGGGCACCTCCTGGAGTGCGGACGGCAGCTTTGGTCAGACCGTTGCGGCGACGCAGCTCTTCTACCCTCAACGCCCGGGCCTGACAGTGGTGGCCGCCATCTTGCTTGCCGCGGTCCTGAGCCCTGTCGAGTGCCGAACGTCACCATCTGCCCCCACTGGCCCCGCTGGCGACTCTGCTACCATGTGGGGGGCACTTGGCCCTGTGTGGGTGTCTGCTGCAACTGGGGTGCTGGCGAGCTGACGGGGGCCCCGGCGTCATTCCCTGCAGCGACCGCCATCTTGGGCCTATCCACCGATCGGGGCGAGGCTGGACCGGATTGTCACTGTTGTGGACCTCCCGGACTACAGCCCTTCCCCACATTGACTGGTGGACCCGGGCGGCCTGCGGCGATCCGAGGGGGTGCCTGGGGAGCTCTAGATCACGGAGGAACCAACTACGTCTTTGCTGCGAATTGGCCTGCGTTTGGCGAACCCCGGTCTGGTGAGTCTGCGACCGGGCGTGGGCCTGCATCTCCCCTCGCCCGCTCCACGCCGCCTCTATGCTGGGCTCCCATGGCGCTGGCGCTTTGTCAAGGTGCGGTGTAACGGCAAGGGGCACTGCTCGCAGTAGCCGTGATTAGCTATATTTACTGGGCCAGTTGCTGCGGACCACCCACTGGGGATTGCTGCTTCCCGGCCGCCCGCTTCACCCGAGCGTTGGGAACTAATTGAGGCCTACCCCAGCGGTGGGTTGGTGATTCCCCCTGTGGCCTGCTGCCTGCACTCTTGGAGGATCGGCTGCCTCTGGGAGCGTGAGGCTCTCCATAACTACGCCTTCTTCTGCTGGTGGGCCCCTTGCATGCCTCGGACTCCCGGGGCCACACTTGTCTAGGCTGGGACGCTGCCACCTTGCCGGTCTACCTTGCTGCTGTGCTGTCTGCCTTGGCATATGGGACCCGGGCTGCAGGGACTTGCCGCCGACGGCCTCTGCGCAAAAGGGGGTCTCTGATGAACCTTATTGTCTTCCGGAGGCCAGCGCTGCCCGGGTCTGGATTTACCTTTTCGCCCCTCGCCGCTTAGAGTATCCGGTGCTGCGGCTCGTCCTGCTGCCTTGAACGCTGTGGCTCCGAACTGGCACTTGCCTCCAGGACTTTCTTTGACTTATTTGCATTACGCTTGGCATGTGGCCCACAGCGGCTCCGGTCCTCAAGATTTGGCCATCCGGGGAATGACCGCTCCGGCGGCGCGAAACCTGCTGTAGTACTGGCTCCTGCGACGTTGCTTGTCCCCCCTCCTACCTCACCGACTGTGGGTCCCCGCTCATTGTGCCCCTTGTGGGATCCTGCGTCTCGCCGTCCGTTGAGTTTCGCTGGATACTGTTGGTGCCCCTGATCGACCTCCCGCGCCCTCTCGCCCAACTCTGCCACCTTCCCTGGCGCTGGAGAGTGCTAGGCCTCGAAGGGAGATGACGCGCACTAAGTCAGTGAAGGACTCTGCGGCACCCCCAAAGGACAACCCGGTTGCTGCGCTTTGGAATAAGCCAGGCACTACCGCTTCTGGAGAAATGGCATCATCGACTGGAGGAGATTCAGCACCAGTCACCCAGTCCTTCATGGCCACCTTCATGATGGAGCTCAAATCTGAAATTGGCTCCTTACGCTCAGAGGTCCATTCCTGTGTACGGGAACTCAGAAAGGAGGTTACCGAAATTGGGGCGAGTGGATGGCCTCGAAAAGACCGTAGACGCGCGAACGGAGGACCAGGAACACCTCTGGCAGCGCCTGGCCGCCCTAGAAGAGCTCAATAACAACAAAAGAGTGAGTAGAAAAGGGACGATGGGGAACGTAGCACGAGGAAAAACCTCTTATTTAAAAGAACCCTCACTCACCAACCTAGTTGGTGACATGCTTCATCATTGGGTTCCCACCAGAGAGGCCGAGTGCCTCCCTGGTGTGCTACGACGCCTGAATTACAGCGGAGCGGGTATTTTGTTGGGGTAGTGTCAGTGCAACAGTGAAGGTAGTGCAAGTTAAAAGATATCTGGTTTAATCCCAAATCAATTTTATTGGTGGAAAACCAGGTAACATTAAAAACAAGTGAAATGGACACTAGGTGCCTAGCTAAATTGACCAGGCGCATCCAGATTGATTTAAAAGTGATCAATGGTCAACATGTTTCTGCTTATAATGTGTAATTTCCAAAGCTTTCATCAGGACCAGGCCTCCACGGCGGTGTACACTCGCTAAGGTGTACCCTAACCAGTGGAGGTATATGGATGGTAAAACTCACGGTTTTACCATAGGGCCTTCTGGGATTCCAAAAAGCCAAAGAACTCTGTAAGAAAACACAAATACAACAGTTTTGTAAGTTCAGTGGTATTTCTTGCCAGGTATTCTGGAGGTCTAAAATGTTTAAGAAACCTTGTGCTATTAATTGCCACAGCGTGATTGTATCACGTACACCTTTCAATCAGGCAAACGTGTCAGACATACCGCCACTCCGTGTCTATTTGTCTCCGGAGGGGTCATTATTACTAGATAAATACTAGTAACATTTAACGCTTTACTTAGTGAGCGTAATAGAAGCATTCTCAATTATGCAACAAACTTGGAATATAGTGACAAACCCGTTAAAAACGCTATAAGCCCCTGACATCCATGGCATCCCCCCTCGAGGCCAGCAACATAAAGTGGCTCTCTTCGCGGACGACCTGATTCTCACGCTCTCCCGCCCGCACACCTCCCTCCCGGCCCTCCTCTCCCTGCTAAGGTCCTTTGAATTGGCATCTGGCCTCAAAATTAACCACGAGAAGTCCTGGGCACTGAATCTCACGATCCCGAAGGATGAAATCCCTACACTTTAGTCACTTGCCCCTTACCAGTGGGCTACCGACTCCATTCGTTACCTGGGGCTCCAATTAACTCCCACGCTCGCCACATGGTCCCAAATCAATTGGCAGGACTGCAGGAGGGCGGTTCTGGAGGATCTGCGTGTTTGGAAGCCCCTTACCCTCTCCTGGCTGGGCCGCCTACATGCAATCAAAATGTCGGTGCTTCCCAAAGTCTTATACCTATTTCAATGTCTCCCTACTCCTATCCCGCAACACCAGATCCAAAGTCTCCAACGCAAAATCACTAACTTCATCTGGGGCGGGCGCAGGCCGCGTTTCTCCAACAAAATTCTTATGCTTCCTCTGGATAGAGGTGGGCTTGCCTGCCCCAACTTGCTGGAGTATTACTGGGCCTCCCATCTCCGCTTCATCTCTGAATGGATGGCGTGGGAGAGCGAGAAGGTCTGGTTCCATATGGACAGAGCGGTGACTGGGAGATCCATTTGGGACCTCCCCTGGCTGCCCCGGACCTCACGCTCCCGTAGTGCCTACATGGCCCTCCCCACCAGGACAGTACTTGACATTTGGGACAAAGTAGCCGTTTCTAAGGGCCTTACCACTTTACCGTCCCCTCACACCCCCATCGCTGGGAACTCACTGTTCCCGCCTGCTGTTAACCCCCAAGTTTTCTCTGACTGGCTGGAGGGTGGATGCAGAACGATTAGAGATCTGTTTCTGGGCGATACATTTAAATCCTTTGCTCACTGCAAAGAAGAGTTCCAACTCTCGGAGGGAGCCAGACTACAATACATACAGCTCCGTCATTGGGTACACACATCTTCTTTGCAACACCCCCCACTCGTTGCTCTCCACCCATACCAGCGTCACTGGCAATCGGCCACCTCCTCTGAAATCACCCCCGCCCAATGGAACCGTCTGTGGTGAGACATCCCGAAAGTCTATCGCTGCATCTCCCAACGGGAAACTGCATATAAGATTATGACTCATTGGTATTATACCCCCCTTAGACTGCATAAGATGTTTCCCGCCACCTCCCCTCTGTGTTGGAGATGCTCGAACTCCCCGGGCGACTTTTTTCATGTCTGGTGGGCTTGTCCGCTCTTGACCCTATACTGGAAAGAGGTCCTTAGCCATATCAAAACGGTGCTTGGCTTCCCCCTGCCTGACACTCCAGCTACAGTACTCTTAGGCCTTAAACCTGACAATCTGCGCGCACTAACCCGCAGCGATTGGCATATCGCCCTCCACATGCTAGGCGCTGCTAAACAACTTATTGCCCTATATTGGAAGAAAGCAGAGACCCCTCCAATTAATGTCTGGTTCACGCGTTTGTGGCATACTGTAACCATGGAGTTGCTTACCGCGCGCTTGCAGTCTCGCGACACCCACTTTACCAAATTATGGCAGCCACTAGTCACCTACCTCTGTAAAATGGAACACGCCCATCTTCAACTTCCGAAGCGTCGGGCCCTACGCTTCTTTGATGACGCTGTGTATCCTCCTGACCTTGAAAGATCCTCTGCATGTCCCGCTTGAGCCCCCCCTTGAAACATTCCCCACGCATTTCGAAGGGCGAGCTGGCTATTCTATGCCCTCGCTGCTCTCCCCCTCTGCCACCCTCCCCCTTTTCGCTATTGTCCTTGGTCATACCTCTCAGACTTGATAGTCACTTCGGCTTTATCTCCCTGTATCTCTCTATTCGCCCTCACCCCCTCCGTCCTGGTGTCCTTCTCTTCTCCACCCTTTCTCCTCTCTAAGATTTCCTGTCGCCTATCCTTCCTCTGTTTACCTCTTCATGTTCACCTTTCTCTTTTCACTCACGTTGCTTTTGTTCTTCCCGTTCTTCTTGACTGAAGGCTCCTCATAATAGAGCTTCAAAGCTGTGTCTACTTTACTACGCGGCCATTCCGTAATGGGTTGTAGGCGACTTGCTGTGTAATATCTGCATCGCCAAAATCCACCTGCATTTTGCATGCCTACTTAAACTACGCGGCCGGCCCGCCACAGGGTTGTGGGCGACACGCTGTGTACATGAGGAAAATCCTTCTGGTTCTCTCTTGAAAATAAAAAGACTTAAATCAAACAGGCAACTGCCTTTGTCCTCTCGGCCCTTAGCCTTGACGCCCGGGCTGAGACGCCCTAAGCCTTGGCCTTTTATAGCCCTAGTAGTCAGGTGACCCCTTCCGCCAATGGGAACCCTATCCCTAACCCTATCTAATCACAACACTAGCCCTAAAATCTAGAACTAATAGGAAACCAAGACCTTATTACCAATCATAGCCCTAGTCCAAGCACTCAATCAGGCACAAAACCCTAATCTCTACGCCCAATAGAGGCCCTAGCCCTAGTCCCAACCCTAATCCCAGCAACCGATCACACAGAAAACCCTAATCCCTACTTCCAATAAAAAGCCTAACCCTACTCCTAGTCCCACACCTAGTCTAGCAAACAATCACACAAGAAGCCCTAATCGCAACTTCCAATAGAAAGCCTAACCCTAGCCCTAGTCCCAACCCTAGTCCCAGCAACCAATCACACAGGAAGCCCTAGTCCCTACTTCCAATAGAAAGCCTAACCCTACCCAAGTCCCAACCTTACATTAATTAAATCACAGACCCAGAAACCAATCAGAACCCTCAAATACTCAACCAATGAGAACACTAACCCTAATCCACTAGAAACACCAGATAAAACCACCAATCAGTGCACACATGTACCAACCAATAGCAGACTATATGTCACATCTGCGTTGCATGAAGGTGTAATTGGATTGTCACTGCACCACCGGGTGGCGTTAGAGAGCTATTGTTAAAGAAAACGTTTCCCAGATCTAATGTGGCTCCTGGAAGACATTCATTAGTTAGGTGAGGAATCTGCAGGAAAATAGAGCATCCACCAGAAACATTAACAAAGGAAAGTAACCTTTTCTTTGGGTATGTCACCTGTCTTCCCAAAACACCACAGGCACAAGAAGCACAGGCTTCAAGGGGTACCAGGTTTTGCAGTGACCATCTTTCATGTCTGGCAACAAAATCATGAATTTTGGAGTGTTGCCCCCAAGACAGCGGCAGCCCAACTGATTAAGATCTTAGACAAGAAAGACATAGCACCATTCACAATAGTGCAACCATGGTCTCGGACCTCTGAGGAGTTTGTGTCAGTATCTGCAGGTCTTCTCCTCAGAACTCGGTCTATTCTAGATTGTTCTCTGACTGTTCAACTCTGGATGAAGGTGGACTTCATAGTAGAAAGTGCAGACTTTTGTGACCCAACAGACCAAGACCAGCTTGCTCAGCAGTTTCCCAACTCATACCAGCAACTATAGGGTGTAAAAGCAGGCTTCTCCCTCTATCCTCAGCTCAGGGTCTTTACTATATGCTTTGAGTTTGAATCTAAAGACCAAAGATGCCTCTCCAGTTCCTTTTCCTGACATCCTATGCAGCTGCTGCCACACCTAGTGCAACTTCTAGGACAAGAGGACCAGCCTAGTCTTCAGCCACTTTTGTCTTGCAGCACTTCTGGTCAATACAGCTCTGCTTTTCCAGGCCTGGTCCCAGCTCACCCAGCAAGACTGTTAGGGGTGTTCTCATGCGTTCTGCCCCAGACCCTATCTCCATGAGCAGTCAAATTTAGGGGCTCCACTGAGACACTGGCCCGAGGACTGGTACCAGTGTAATAAGTTCACTAACATGTTATCACTACTTTGGTCTATTAGGAGCAATGCTTATCTAACACACTTTCTCACCAGACTCTGCCAGGGGTCTAGTGGTAGAGACATAACATTGAAGAAAAGTGGAGGGGAAACAAGAGAGACCTCCTTATGAACGTTGTTAGTTCATCTTCCTTCATCTGGTTATTGTGTGTCATTCTAAGCCAGTCTGGGAAACGTCGGATGAACTATAACCAAGTACAAGGAACATAAGAGAAGAACCAAGCATGTGAGGGTTGCCGTCTTTCGCAATCCCACCTACCACTTTTCCATATCAGTTAATACTTCTGCTGCAGAAGTGTGTCTGTGTTCCCTCTACGAATGTGGTGTGGTGCTGCCAATGCAGATGGCGAGATGCCATATTCCTACAAAGCAGAAAAGCAGTAAAGAGGGACTACAGATTATGTCCTAATTAAATTAAATAGCCTAACCCAGTGTACCTTGCATTCTCTGTGATTCCTCACGCATTAAATCATGCATTGCTCGACGAGGCAGATTGGACTTGCATCATGTGTTTCTGCTGGATTAGTATGGCTTTCATTCATTTAATCACTATTGACATGTTTCAGATATGTTTGTTAGTCTTTGGTCAAAGATAAAGCTAGTGTGTTAAAGAACAGTGTCCGAGTTTTAAATCACAGAGATATTTAATGTAATTAATTCATGTATTTATTATTTTACCTATTTTATATAGCGCAGCTATACCGAATAACATTAGCACGCATTTCACAAGAACTACCAAGTACAATCAGCATGCCCTTTGCCAGTCTTTCCACTAACAAGCAGACTTCTGGGTCCTGTAGGCTTTAATTCTTAAATCCACAGTTTTTTTTTCCTTGTAACAGAGCTTTAAGTGGGCCAGGTCTTGTCGGTGCTAAGCAAAACAAAAAAAAACAGGTGCTGAGACGAGTTCCTATCTGGCTCTTCATTTTTGCCCTCACCCTGGCCTTGGCATGGAAAACTGTCTGCACTCTGGTCCACTACCAGTCATCACCTGCCTTTGATGTAGCCCTGGAGAGACTCCTTTGTTGTGCATGACAGTAGATACAATCACCTGTTAGTGATCTGAAAGTGCACGCCCTGGTGATCCGCCTCGGGACAGGAGGGGTGAAGGGCCGAGCGCAGGCTCAGGCTCTAAATTTAAAAGGACTGCAGTGATGAAGCTGCTGCTTAGTATTACCAGCTTCTAGACATTTACACAAGCCCACAATAAATAAAGTAAGTATTGTTTATCTTACATGTTTAAGCCACGCCCTTTATAACATAGGTAACGCCCCTTTGAGAGACCCCCCCATTTTTCTCAGCCCACTTTAAGCCCTGCTTGTAACGCTTCTTTGGATATGCCTCGCTAGCTTCACCGGATTCCTACATGCAATGGCTCTAATACTGCATATCTTTTTATTTTATGTGTTCACTTCTCATATGATTGTTTTAATATATTTTTATTTCCCTTGAAGTGAGAACGGCTAAGACAGCTTAGAGGCTCTAACAGGTGCTGCTGGGCTCCAGTTTTGTATTTTATCTAGGCCTGGGCGGAAAACTACGCTACGCTCGCGTAGTTTGCGAAGTTTGCGCTACTTCGCACTACGCGAATTGCACGTAGCACAGTGCAAACACGCGTAGCGTAGTGCAGCGGTCATTTTTTGCTTGCTCGCGGTCCTCAACGTCAAGTTGGCGACCGCGAGCAAGCAAAATGACATCCCGGCGAGACTTTTTCCTCGTTCGCGATCAGCAACATCAAGTTGCCGATCGCGAGCGTGGAAAATAAACCTCCCGGCGAGATTCTCAACGCGGGGAGGTCAGGTTTCTCATTGCGAGTGGTCGCGTATGCTCGCGACCGCTCGCGATGAGAAACTACCAGTCCGCGTTGAGAAAGCTGCCGCTCGAGTAAAAATCTACTCGAGCGGCAGTAAAGACAGCTCGCACTGTGCAAGATGCCGTTTTCAATGATTGCACAGTGCGGACAAGCATCCGGCACTGTGCAATCATTGCGAACACGCACTACGCAGTTCGCGTAGTGCTACGCGTAGCTCGCGTAGTGCGAACTGCACTTTGCGTAGCTTCGCGAAGCGTTACTTCGCGAACTACGCCCAGGGTTAATTTTATCCTTCCGTTTACATTTGGAATCAGCGCTACAGGGTGTTGTAGGCCATGGCCCCTTAACTCTATGGCGACCTATTGAAACAAGGAGCTTCAGGCATGCCACTGTATGCTCAGAAGCAATTAAACACTTAGGACCCAATTTTGAAGTCAGTGGACGGGTTACTCGGTCACAACGGTGACGGATATCCTGTCTGCCGAAATATAAATCCCTTAAGAAATAATAAGATTTATATTTCAGCGGACAGGATATTCGTCACTTTTGAGGGAGTAACCCGTTTGTCGAGTTCTAAATCAAGCCCTGAGACGTCCAGTGTACCTTATGAATGCTCTGAATCTTAATGGCAATACCTGTTCCTTTGGCCCAACACTGCCTCATTTGCTTTATGAATATTTCTATTGTTTCTCTGGTCATTTCTCTTACTTTGGCTGTCGCACCATCTTAGCGAAGGATGCCATACATATTGGAACACCTCCTCCTTTGCACACTTCAAACCACATGTCTTTCCTCGATCTGCTATCTAATCAATGGCAAATCTCTCCTCAACGCCTGTTATATGTATTCGATTTTATTCACTTTCGATAGCCAGCTGGATTGTTCCTTACTGAAACTTGGTTGCATGATTCATCTGTTCCAGATATCACCACAGCAATACTCTATGGGCAGGGAAACCTCCATCAAGACTGTGAAGGTAATCGTTGTGGCAATTTAGTCATTACCTATCTCTTCCTTCTTCCTCATCACAGTCCTAAAAAAAGGGAGCACTTTGAGTCTCACACACAGAATTCACCCATAGAAGTAAAAAATACGGATATGCCCCACCCAACATGGCTGTCCCAGGAAGTGGCTGATATCTGACCACATAGCTGGGGCCACAACAATAGTTCCCGCTGATTCTTTTTCTGTATCTACTGCGAGAATCACCCTGACACAAGTTACGTTTATTTTTCATTTCTTATTTTTAATATGTTTAGCATCATTTTAAAGTATTCATGTGTATGTTGATTGAAGACTTGCTCTAGCCTGTTTTTAACATGTCGGCGTTCCTGTGATCTTTCTGAAACAAGGTGGCTAGTGATGCAGTGGAAGCGGTGGGGGGGGGTCATATAATATCCCACACCAACCTTTACAAAACCTAAGGAAGCGTAAATACTATAATGACGGGCCCATAAGTCATTATCCTTTCTATTAGCAATAGCAATATCAAAGGTCCTCCAATGGATCTTTGGTAGAGCTAAAAGGGACAAAGTAGAGAAATCAGAGAACTATCCCTTCACGAGGACCTGTAATGAAGAAATAGCTATACCATATATACACTACAAAATGCATAAATAATATGACAATGGTATCCTAAAAATAAGTCATGACTCAAGAAATAACGACAGACACTAATCTTTTTAGATACCTTTTTGGTATTATTTCAGAAATATGGATGGTCATACACAAATACAAATCATAAGAGTGCACTTTGTTCGCAAATATCACAGGTAAACAATCACAGCTTTCATAAGCAGAGTAATTCAAAATCATCAATTTCAGGTGAGAAAGGGAAAGGGAGAGAGAAACAGTGAACATCAGAGTAATCACAGTTCAGTTACCTCTCGGAATTTTAGAGAAAACTAATGCACAGCGTGCATTTAGTCAACGAAACTATCTCCACGGGCGTAGGAAAATAGTGTGGGCCCACTCTCACCTGGTACTTGCTCTTACTCACTGCCTCCTGTGTCCTGCTTGAGCCCCGAGCTCCATCGCGGTGTTTCTGCCTACGGGGCCCACGGGGGAAGGACCAGCTCACCTGCAACTGCGGCGCACGGCCGCCTACGTCACCAACCAGCGCCAGGAGGCGCTACAAAGCAGCCGCGGACTCCCGCAGCGCGGGACGCCCGCGGGCGTGCCCGGGCCAAGGGCGGTCCCGTCTGCGCCCACCAGTGACTGGAAGAGGCTGGGCTGGGCCGGGCCATCCTACTAACGTTTGAACAGAAAGCTCTCGCTGTATATAACGGACTAACAATTTAAGTGTGTTACTCGGAGGTCAGGGTCTAGCAATATGACTAAATGGAAGGTGGGAGCGGGGGTTGTTGCCTTTCTCTCTAGGGCAGAATCAGCGCTAATGCATGAGATTCAAATGACTGAGCGCAGGTTATCACTTGAACCCCAAACTTCTCTTGGTACCCATAGCCCATTCCTCCCAACCACTGATAAATTGCACAAATGACATAGCACTGCATCTTAGTCAGTGTTCTACGATACTACCGGACCCAGTGCCACTTACCTCACCCATTTCACCTAGTTCGGACCGTTCTACAAATATGTCCATGGTCACTACCAGGGGCAAGAAGCTTAATGGGGCTATAGGTGGCGAACCGCCTTCAAAAAAAAGGAAAAGCCGTGGGCCACCGAAGTCAAACTCCCTACTTTCCAGAGTAGCTAAACGTAAAGTAGTTACAAATGGCAATGGAAACATTGGTAGCCAACAGCCTAAAGAAAAGCCAATTACTACTAAACGCCCCCCCACTAGTGTTGCTTATTCACCTCCCCCGTTTAACATGGATGAGCTCTGTTCACAGATAGAATTGAAATTTTCAGCTCTGATTGATCCCTTACTTAAGAAGCTGATCTCGATCGAAGACAGACTTAACAGAATAGAGCAGGGCATTCTTAGTAGCCCCCCTACAGAGGGGTGCCGGGACCGTGACCCAATCGGTGAGGCGAATTGAAACAGTATTAAAGGGACTCCCAGAACATGCACGCTGCCCCTTACCATCAATAGCACCAACTTCTGAGGCCACCCAACCCGCTAATGTACCACAAGGTGGTACGTCTCTGACATCGACATCGCAACAAGGGAAGAGTGGTCTTAGGAGACGGCCTTCCGAGCCCTATGCCCCTAGTGTCCAGAACCATCATACCTTTTTACATCTCCCCCCGGAAGCTACAAAACACACAGTTGTTTTGGCCAATGTTCCAATGCTCTCTTCCAAAGCACGGGAGCACTGGTCAACGTTAGGAAATAAGGCCCTACATTTGCTGGGTAATAGGATTGGCATAAAAGATCATCTTTTTTCCGAATTTAAAATGGTTCGCAGAGTTCCCTGGGTTGGGAAATCACACAAGTCTTTACTAGGTGACTGCGTGGTCCTAAGCTTCAGGTCACCAAGTCTGGTCCAGCATATACTGGAGAGGGCCGGGAACTGTTTTATCAAGGAGGACAACATAAATATCTTCCCCCTGGGTTTTTTCTACCAGCCAAACAGCACTTTTAGGTGTAGTGAGAGGAGGGGGTTATCTCGAACATACAGCCAACATAACTATCCGGTGACCACAAGTAATCGATTTGAAATCTTCTCTTCGTTAGAAGACATAGATTGACTTGGAATATTAGATAAACCCTCTCTAATTAAAACACAAGTACCTACGGGCCAGTCAGGGTCTGATTTAGGACCGTGTATTTCTGACCCCGTTGTATCACCTGAACCTAGGGCCGTTCGAAAGGTCACACATGCCTGTAGTTCTGATATTGCTGGGGGTGCGTGTCAAACCCAGACGAAAATGAGCATTGGGGTGGGGGAGAATATTTCATCTCATACATCTTTTGCAAGACCTCTAACATCACCCAGTACTCCTAGTATGGTAATACGGGAAAACGATCATGTATTTGACTCCCAAGTAAAAACCAGCAATATGACCCAAGGGTATCTAAAAACACATATGTCTATAGTCTCTTGGAATATTGCAGGTTTATCTTCTAAAACCACCTCAACTGATTGGTCAAATTATATTGACAGTCATGATGTCTGGATATTCCAGGAAACTTGGTCTCTGGATAAAATGTATCATTCTGGTTTTTTAAATTTTTCAAAGGCTGCTTTACGAGGACAGAGAGGGAGACCTATAGGAGGGCTGACTTGCTGGGTTAGACAGCAAGCGGGCATTTCGGTGGAGGAAATATTTATCGATAGTCCGGACATCATGGCCATACGGATTTGAATGGCATGTGGACCTGATGTTCTGATTATCAATGTTTATGCAAGAGGGCAGCCGGGTGGCAGGGGATCAAGTGTGGTTACCGTCCTCGTTAGCTTTCTGGGAAGTTTACGGGGTAGTTGTAATTTGATAATAGCAGGTGATTTTAATTGCTGCTTCGAGCCTTTGGACCACGATGACGGAAACCTTAGTGTAGAGGAGGACGCACAGTGGAACATTCCGCAACTAGAATATGCCCCATCAAAAAATGGACAGAGGCTGCATTACAGCTAAAAGGACTGTGTTTGGAAAGGGGACTGAGGGCAGTCAATGGGCGGTCGCAGTCGGATAGGAAAGGCGCACACACTTTTGACAATGGTCTTAGAAGCAGCCGCATAGATTATATTTTCCTTAAAGTAGAATTCTGGCCATCGCTCTTGGATATGATGGTGCAGGAGCGGACTGAAAGCGACCATAACCCATTGGTTTTACAGCTGCAGGCTTCGGGTTTTTTAAATCTTAATAATAGGACTGTTGAATATACAACAGCAGAGGCCATGCTCACTAATGATATGAGGAGAGTTCAGTGGGCTAGGATTATTGACAATGAAGGTGACCTGGAACAGATGAAGGAATTGGTTGCTTGCTCGATCACCACCCTTCTCAATTGCGATTCCCAGGAGGACATTAATTCTACTGTCCTCCAGGTTCACAATGACCTGTTCAAGCAACTAAAACATTTTTTTATTAAAAGTAGCAAACCAAGGAAAAACTTTTGTGCAAAGGCGGCCTCCTGGTACAATAGTTCTTGCAGAAAGGCCTATAAGATTTTATCCAGGGCTATTAGATCCAAAGTTGTGGGCGATATTAAAAAGGCTAGAGTAAGGTATAAGAAAGTCCAGCAACAAGCGAAGAAGGATTGGGATGAGAACCGCTGGCAAGATTTGGTCACAGCCAGCAAGGGGAAAAACATGGTCCAATTCTGGAAGCTTGTTAAATGGGGCAGTGGAGAATTAAAGCAGACACCTATTAACTATGTCGCTCCGGAACAGTGGGCTTTACACTATGAGGCACAGTTCACTGCCACCAATTGCAATGAGGATATACCCCTATGGCCTTCCCCAACTACTACTATGTGTTTCACTAGTTCAGAGGTTGAATCTGTGCTAAAATCAATTCCGAGAGGCAGGGCCCCAGGCCCCGACTGTATACCTGCATACTTGTTTGTATATGATAAAGAACATTGGGTATCTTATATAAAGTTACTGGCCAATGCTATAGCTAGTGGTGCCCCCATTCCCGACTCATGGTCAGGTGCTGAAATCTTACCCCTATATAAAAAGGGTGATCGCTCACTACCAGGTAATTATAGGCCGATCAGCCTTATAGATTCCATCCAGAAGATTGTTGCCAGGCTAGTTCTTGGCAGAATCCAGGCCTGGATAGATGAGACAGATATCCTGACACCTCTCCAGGCGGGGTTTCGACCACACACCAGTACCTTAGGTTCGTGCTCATCTATTGGCGGGTGGTTATCATTGGAGGGGGCACAATCTATGCGGCTTTTATTGATCTTAAATCCGCATTTGATTTAGTCCCCCGTACGAAAATGTGGAGTGCTTTTCTGGATTTGGGGATGCCACCGGAACTGTTGGCTATCTTAGTAAAACTGCATGATTCAAATTACGCACAGGTCCGCTGGGGAAAGCAGGGGAATGTAACAGAGAGGTTCCCTGTCTCCAAGGGGGTCCGTCAGGGGTGTGTGCTAGCCCCAACCCTGTTTTCTTTATTTAGAAACATGGTTGTTCAGTATTTTTCCACCCACCCTACAGATGCTCCAGCATTAGCTGGTATGAAGATACCCCTGCTCATGTTCGCGGATGACACCTTGATAATATCTAAGACTCGACAGGGCCTGCAGGCCGCTCTGTCCCGCTTCGAGGTGTTTTGCCACGACCATGAATTAATGGTAAATGTGGAGAAAACAAAGTTTATGGTGCTTCACAAATCTAAAGCCATAATAGGGAGAGTATACATGAACAATGTCCCCTTGGAACAGACTGATGTTTTTACTTATCTGGGTATAACATTAGGCAGGAAACTAAATTGGAAGCCCCAGATCGATATGCTGGCTTTGAAACATGCACAATTAGCCGGCGTATTGATAAAAGAGCAGAGGCTTTCCCAGACTAAGCCCATCGTCCCCGTTCTAAAGATTTACAACTCTAAAATCAGTTCCTCAATATTATATGGTGCTGAACTTTGGGGCTTTGAGGACCTAACACCTCTGATACTAGCCCAAAACAAATTTGTTAGAGCACTAATAGGCCTCCCGCAATCCACCCCACTTTTGCCCCTTTACTTAGATTTGGGCTGCTACAGCATAGAGGACTTGGCACGCTTCAGACCTGTAGCATTTTGGAGAAGGCTTTGGACCACACCTGAGCTTTCTCTGTATGCTAAAGCTCTCCTTGAAGTATGGGGGCTGGGCCACCTACATAAGATCTCCTGGCTAAACAACATCAAAACCACCTTGATTAATATGGGGATGAGTATCCTGTGGGAGGACCCAGCTGTTAACCCATTTCCATCTAAAAAGAATTTCAAGGCAGTATACTGGAATATGGTCAAAACCAAGCGGTTCTCATCTATTACGAGGCCCACCCAGACTAGGGAATTTTTGGAGTTCAAACATGAGACCAAGCTTGAAACCTATTGGGACCTCATTACCAGGCCAACTGACAGGAAACTGTTTCACCAGTTCAGGGTGGGTTCTCTTCCTATAAGAGCACTTACTAGCAGTTGGCACCCTCCAACGGATGACAAATGTATCTCATGTCCAGCTCAAACTGAGACATTAGCTCACATTTTGTTTGTGTGCCCAGCTTATAATTCACCTAGGACCAAATGGCTCAAACCTATTTGTATGAATCTGGGCACAAGAATAGCTCTGGAGGCCTTAAGGATTTTGAGGACAAACACCAAAGATTCCATCGTGGTTGCTGTGGCAAAATTTCTGAGCTGGATGTGGGTCATCCGAGCCAATAAGATGAGGATACACTAATCTCGCCATCTTTATCTATGAGGGTTTAGACATTATGGTCTGGGACTGTTGACTCAATATTTGTCTAGACCATGATAACTGGTTATTTAGGATATGATCCCTTGTTGACACTTTGTCGAAAACTTGGACCCCGTATTATGGGCAGACGAAAGGAAACAGCTGTCTTGCCACAGTTTTCGTGCTTTTTATGTATTTGCACTTTTTATGTGTTTTTTAAATACGTTCCTATCCTTTGTATTTACAACATTGTCAACTTATTGTAATAATGTTTTTAACACCACATGTAAATATATCTGTGGTTTTTAGAAAAATATCATATTCTGAATCCTCTAAGTCTCTTTTAATTGTTGATGTATTTTGTCTTTTATGATTATGAAAATCGAAATAAAGACTTCATTGACTTGACTTGACTTGACACAGTTCAGTTACCTCTCAGAATTTTAGAGAAAACTAATGCACAGCGTGCATTTAGTCAACGAAACTATCTCCACGGGCGTAGGAGAATAGTGTGGGCAGCATCACCAGCCGATGATGTGCAAAGTGTCCAGAGAAAGTTCTTTGCAGTCAGGTTTGCCAGACAAATAAGGAATCAGCACAGCTCAGCATACAGCATACCACGGATGCAGGACAAGTCACCAGAATGTGAACGAGCCGATGA
Organism: Calotriton arnoldi; assembly: GCA_963921515.1. Classification (NCBI taxonomy): domain Eukaryota; kingdom Metazoa; phylum Chordata; class Amphibia; order Caudata; family Salamandridae; genus Calotriton; species Calotriton arnoldi. The sequence goes on along the minus strand of CAWUFW010007773.1, from coordinate 637,472 downwards.
TTATTTTCCCACCAGCGTCTTTATACTGACTTCGCAACTTTGTTACACTAAGGGGCCGATTCCGATCTCGGCCGGTAGTGCTCCGAATCGGATTCGGATTTACCGGATCCGATTCGGAGCCCTGTTTCCCGACCAAATCGTACGCGGGTCCGGCCGAGCGAGTACGATGCAGGCACCCGCGAAATCTCCGACCGACTCGAACGCGGCTTCAACACGCTCCGACCGACTCGCATGGACACGACTCGCACCGCGCTATGGAGACGTATCCCGGCCGGGTAAGTACGATGCGCGCCGCGAGCAGTCCGACCGACTCGCGCCGTCCGGCTCGAAAAAGCTGTCAGAGCCGGACTTTGGGGGTCCGCGTCGGACCCCCCCGTACGAGTAGGCGCGCGAGTCGCACACAGGGGGGACCCATGGGTCCCCCCTACCTGTGCATGTAAGCCGTGATGCGCATGGACGCGTACACGCTGTAGGGGGCGCCCTTGTCCGCCTCGCACCCATTGAGTCAATGGGAGCCCGCGTACGCGTTGTACAACAGGCTCCCATTGACTTCAATGGGAGTCCGACCGACTCGAGTCCGATGGCATGCGTGCGCATCGTACTCGTTCGGTCGGACTGCCAGAGTCCGATTCGGTCGGAAATCTCTCTGGGTCCGGCTCGGTCGGAGAGATTTCCGGCCGGAATCGGAATTGGCCCCTAAGTTAGAAACTCTCCTAAATCCTACAAGCCATTCTCATTGGTCAGAACTAAAGAAGAAAAACAACTCCTAACGATGACTTTACAAATTTCTCTAAACAGTCTTTGTCTAAAATTGTATAACTTCCTAGAGAGGAAGAAGAAAACTACAATTTACACATTTTGTAACTACATAGCATCAGTTTCAATCTGAATCCTCGCCCAGACAGGAAAGAGTCATACTATTCTCCGCTCTCTAAGGATGAAAATGTTATTCTTTACAAGTACATCAGGAAACTGCATGAAAAGAAACAAAGAAGCACGGAAGCACATTCCCTAACTAATACATTCACTTAGGCCTGCATGTTTTAGCAAGGAAACACAGAGAGAAAAGAACAATAATTTCTACATTTTCTAGGCCTACTCTACTTTCACGAAGAATAAAAGAGCATTTTCATGTTTGTGCTTGAATATTCCTGCAGTTCAGGAAACATAAAAACATTAATATTAGACACACAAATTAATAATTTCTTCTCATTCTATTATTATTCTTAACCCTATAGAGAAATCTTCCATTCTACTATTCTGACTCTTAAAAATACGTGCAGCTTTGCACATTTTCGGTCATACCTTCTAAATCTTCACGTTTTAGAAATTATAGTTTTTCACACACGTTAGAAATTTATTAAAACACACACCTGGGGGGATTTTCCCGAGCAGATTATATTAGCAAAAATTATGCTCCATCAATCCCCCAAACCATTACACCAACCCATATCAGATTACTATCTGATAATGAACAATCAGAATGCAGTACTTCTCATTTGTTTCAGCCTAACACCTTCTATATCCTTCCAGGCATCATAATAGATCCCCTTTCGATCTTCCATTTCTATTTCTTCTCTTTTCCTTTTCCTTGCTCGTCGCTTTCACTCAACAGGCTTACTCCTGTAACACTTGTAAAGCAGTATTATCATTAGTATGCTTGCAGCAATAGCAATTATTGGTGTTAGTATTCTCCCTAATAAGCTATTAGAAAAATCAGAAAACCAGTTACCTATGGAAGTAATACTCTTACCAATTTTCTCCCATGCACCATCAGCCTTCAGTTTTGACAAATCATCAAGTAAATGAGTAATGTTACTAATATATCCCTCCAAATCCTTACTCTTATCAGGGATATAAGTGCAACATTGTTGAATCTTTAACATACTACAGACTCCGCCTTCTTTTGCCAATAATACATCTAAGGCAAGTCTTTTTTGTAAAACCATGGTCCTCATAGCAACCATTTCAGTATCAACCATCAGAAACCCTCCAGCGGTATCCGTTGATAAACGATCAACCACTGTAGACAATTTTCGAATTTTCTGTGAATTTAGAATAACCCCAACTGAAGGTGTCCATGCACCAAATATATCCCCAATTATTTCAGCAGCACTCAATACCCTTTTTCTCCGTGTTAGTTGCTTTTCATTGGTTCCTTGTTCATCATTCACATGATAGATTTTAGGAAAGACAATTCCCATATAACAACATCCATACCAATGTGGTGGCAACCTATAATAGGCATTTTTACCACATATAAAATATACTCCAGGGTAAGCAGGATCTGTACCACCCTTTAATCCCCAACCACCAGTAATTAAGAAAGTGTGTTCACATTCACTGGAACCAATGAAATGGTTATTATAATCGTTTTTCTGCCTTAGTATGCAAAGCTTTCTCCTATGGGGCCAATCCAGAGCCATTGCAGCATAAGCCTTAGTCTTCTGATAATTTCCTTCTTTATGTGCTCATGGAGGCTCCTTACTCTTTTGTTCAGCAGTCCTGCGTTTAAATTCTCTACGTCTATCCTCTACTGAATTTATAAAGTCAATCTCTACACTACTTAACCTACAGGTTAAATTATGTCTGTGTAACTGTATCTATCGTTTTGATAGTATGAAAAAACTCTCCCAAATATTCTGCATCTCTAGCACTATAAACTATATTCATATTCTTTCTAATAGGAATTTCTGAAAACACTAAATCATAATTTGAATAAAAATATTGAAACGCCCCTTTAGCATAAAATAAACTGGTTAGTACACTACACGATATGCCATATGTTAGTGGCAAATGGTTGTAAGTCACACCCTCAGACACAGACGTGGGTAATTGCATGCACACATAACAATCTCTCACATCCATTGTGTCCACATATTCATAAAGTAATTTTGTAAAGACTTTTAACGAATAATTACTAATAGATTTATCCAAATGTAAGACACTACCAGTTATTTCTTTCATATTAGTCTCAGAATCGTCTTTCAGAACATTTTTAGTAACCAAAGTCACATGCTCATTATTATTAGTAGTAGTATTTACTATATTAATAGACATAAAGCGAGGTATTACAAACGTTAAAATCAACCATACAAACATTGTTAATAAAACACAGAAAACACAAACATTAAAGCATTTTCGCCTACATATTCCCTAATTCTATTTACCAGTCTCAGTTCTATTCATCTTCAAAAAATTATGTAAAAAGGAAAAAATAGACAAAAAATCCTAACTAAAAATGTTACTTAATAATTTCACTAGGCTGGTTTAGTTTGTGCACTCCACACCAAAGACCTGAGCCTTGAGCTCCTCTTCAAAATCCAGCTTCAGAAACTCTTTTTTTTTTTTCTCTGGAAATTTATCACATAAATCTCCTTTCTCTTTTTGATCACCCTCTTCAAATTAGCAGTTCACTTAGGGCGGCTTAAAAAAATTGTCCTTCGCACAGAATTTTAGAAATTCTTTTTCCAAATCATTATTTGAAACACTTTCATTTGCATCTACAACCACATAAGTCCATTCTGGTGCTGAGTATTTCTTGCTCGGCACTTTAACTCTCTTTGTTCTTCGTACTTGATTCTCTTCTTCTGTTTCACTTTGTTCTGATTGACTCAATACTTCAAGTATTGTTTCAGGAACCTTGCTATTGACAGTGTATTTCAGCTTTTTCAGTCCTTTTGGCCATTTGTCTCCATTTTTGTCCTTTTTCCATTTTCATTCGTTCCTGAACTTTCTTCAGATGAGTTCCTCTTTCTCTTGTCTTTGCCAATTGTAGAAACTGAAGGAGTCACTCTGTTATAACCATTGTCAGCGACAGTGTTATCTTCATTAGTACCAGTAACTTGTCCACTCTACTCCAACTTCAACCTGCTCTGTAACATTTCTTTGTTCACGTCTCCCTTCTTCAGCAGTTTCTTCGTTTTCAAGTGGACTTGGGACTTTTCTCGTGTGACTTGCGTGAATCCAATTAGACAGACCAGCACACTTGACAGCTGTCGTAATCACCAGTATGATCTGATGAGGGCCATGCCAGCAAGGTTCTAAACAGGACTTTCTGACATGCTTCTTCACCACGACCCAGTCCCCAGGGCTTAGATCATGGCCTTGTTCTTGTTGAGCTGTTGTCGCAACTTCTCCAACCTGGTGAGACACAGAACGTACCACATCAGCCAATCCTTTACAATAATCCAGAACCAAGTCATCAGTAATGTTCATCAGTTGATTTGCTGGAACTGTTGGCTGTCTCATAGCCCTGCCCATAATGATTTCGTGAGGAGACAATCCAGTTTTCTTGTCTGGGATACTTCTTAGGCTCATTAACACTAATGGCAATGCATCAGGCTATTTCAATGTTGTAGAAGCACAAACTTTAGCCAATCTTGATTTTATTGTGCCATTGACCTTTTCAACTACACCTGAAGCCTTAGGTCTGTATGCACAGTGCAGTTTTTGCTCAATCTGTAATGCTGCACAAAGCATCTGAATTTTTCATTATTAAAATGTGTCCCTCTATCTGATTCCAACGAGACTGGAAAACCGAATCTAGGAATAATTTCTCTAAGAAGTAATTTAGCAACTGTCAGGCTATCATTACGTCTTGTTGGATATGCTTCAACCCAACGAGAAAACAAGCAAACAACCACAAGGACATATTTTAATCCATTGCAAGGAGGCATTTAAAAAAAGTCTAGCTGCATTCTGGTAAATGGACCAGCTGCTTTCCCAATTCGTCCCATGCTAACCACTGTCTTTCTTCCTGGGTTTTGTTTATGACAACCTGTGCATCTCTGACAGAGACTTTCTGCAATCACTCTGACTTTGGGATTAAACCATGTCTGTTGAAACAATCTAATCATTGCATCTCTTCCAATATGTGTCGGCCCATGATGGACTCTAGCCATCTGAGAAAAAAGACTGTCTGGCATTACTATTCTCCCAAAGCAAACACAAGGAGATTATGGACGGAGTGCTGAAACTTTTCAGACACTCACCCCCAGTCACAGATCTGGGTTGAATCCATCATCATTCTTTAGCTCACTTCGCCACCTCAGTTCAGACCCAGCTATATGCAGATCAGTCTTGACCCTGTGCCTCATGGGAACAGTCCAGCCCGAACTGCCAAGCCAGGTCTTACCATGAACTGGAAACAAGCATCCTGGGACCGGTTTCTGGGTAACACCCTTCATCAGCCAGGCTAGCTTGAATCCAGTGGCAAAGTGAGCAAGGGACCCACGTCTGGGCATACCCTGCCAACTTAGGGCGAACAAAGCAAACACAAGGAGATTATGGACGGAGCGCTGAAACTTTTCAGACACTCACCCCCAGTCACAGATCTGGGTTGAATCCATCATCATTCTTTAGCTCACTTCGCCACCTTAGTTCAGACCCAGCTATATGCAAATCAGTTTTGACCCTGTGCCTCATGGGAACAGTCCAGCCCGAACTACCAAGCCAGGTCTTACCATGAACCGGAAACAAGCATCCTGGGACCGGTTTCTGGGTAACACCCTTCATCAGCCAGGCTAGCTTGAATCCAGTGGCAAAGTGAGCAAGGGACCCACGTCTGGGCATACCCTGCCAACTTAGGGCGAACAAAGCAAACACAAGGAGATTATGGACGGAGCGCTGAAACTTTTCAGACACTCACCCCCAGTCACAGATCTGGGTTGAATCCATCATCATTCTTTAGCTCACTTCGCCACCTCAGTTCAGACCCAGCTATATGCAAATCAGTCTTGACCCTGTGCCTCATGGGAACAGTCCAGCCCGAACTGCCAAGCCAGGTCTTACCATGAACCGGAAACAAGCATCCTGGGATCGGTTTCTGGGTAACACCCTTCATCAGCCAGGCTAGCTTGAATCCAGTGGCAAAGTGAGCAAGGGACCCACGCCTGGGCATACCCTGCCAACTTAGGGCGAACAAAGCAAACACAAGGAGATTATGGACGGAGCGCTGAAACTTTTCAGACACTCACCCCCAGTCACAGATCTGGGTTGAATCCATCATCATTCTTTAGCTCACTTTGCCACCTCAGTTCAGACCCAGCTTTATGCAAATCAGTCTTGACCCTGTGCCTCATGGGAACAGTCCAGCCTGAACTGCCAAGCCAGGTCTTACCATGAAGCGGAAACAAGCATCCTGGGACCGGTTTCTGGGTAACACCCTTCATCAGCCAGGCTAGCTTGAATCCAGTGGCAAAGTGAGCAAGGGACCCACGTCTGGGCATACCCTGCCAACTTAGGGCGAACAAAGCAAACACAAGGAGATTATGGACGGAGCGCTGAAACTTTTCAGACACTCACCCCCAGTCACAGATCTGGGTTGAATCTCCCATCAGTGTATACCCAGACCTCATCATCTGACCTGCGTGTGCATCCCAATTTAATCCACCCCTCTTTTTCAGTCACTTGCCTCTTCTTGTAAGTCTCTCACTTCATCCCAAGTCTCAACAGATGTGAACAATAATTTGCATTCTGTTTGTGCAGTTTGTTCAATTACTGATGGTTCCACATTAATCGAGTATGTATTCAAAGCACAAAATTTAGCAATTTCATCCGCATATCGATTACCTAGTGTGATGTATTCACACCCAGATCGATGTGCGCTGCATTTCACCACCCCAATTTGTACCGGCAATTGTAATGCCATCAGTAGATCTTTTACACACTCTCCGTTTCTGATCGGTGAACCCGAAGAGGTCAAAAATCCACGTTGGTACCACAACTGCCCAAAGTCATGTACAACACCAAAGCCGTATTGACTATCCGTAAAGATTGTAACCCTCATTTGTCTTGATAAAATGGAAGCTCGAGTAAGCGCTTTTAATTCAGCCACTTGTGCAGAACTCACTCCCTTCAACCACGCTGCCTCAATCACATTTGCTACTGTGCAAATTGCATAGGCAGCTCTCAAGCAACCCTCTGAATCTCTCAAACATGAGCCATCCACAAATAGAACCACATCAGATTCAAGAAGCTGTGTAATCTTTTATATCAGGCCTTGGTTTTGTGCACAATTCTGTCACATCCAGGCAACCATAATCCACTTCATCAAAAACTTCCTCACAATCTGGAGTTGGCAATAACGTGGCTGGATTCAGACTAGTACACCTCGTTATTGTCACATTTTCAGCACCTAGAATCACTTGCTCATATTTTGTCAAACGGCTACTCGTCAAATGTTGTGTTCAAGTGCGCGTTAACAGAATCTCAACTGAGTGTGGAACAAACACTTTCAAAGGATGTCCCATAACAATTGACTCACTTTGTTCAAGACTCACACAAGTAGCAGCAACTGCTTTCAAACATCCTGGTAATGCTGCAGCGACGGGATCCAAAGTAGCAGAAAAATATGCCACTGGTCTTCGCGCTGTCGCGTGCGTTTGTGTTAGAACTGAGAGTGCGCAACCCTCACGCTCAATGCAAAACAACGCAAATTCTTTCTCAAAGTCTGGCATCCCTAATGCTGGTGCTCGACTTAAACTGTCTCGCAACTCTAGGACCGTCTTGATGCATTCCTCATCCAGATGTATTAGATCTTTCACATCTTTGTTTGTCAGTCTCTGAAGTGGTTTTGCGATCAGTGCAAAATTCATAATCCACTGTCTGCAATAACCAACCATTCCCAAAAACATTCGAACCTCTTTCTGTGTTTTTGGTGGATTCATTCGCATGATAAAATTTATTCGATCTTGAGAAACTTTTCAAATTCCTTTTTCAATGACATGTCCAAGATAAAGCACTTCAGTCTTACAAAATTGTAATTTTGTCGGTGACATTTTATGACCACCTACTGCCAAGTGATTCAGCAAAGCAATCGTATCTGTCACACAATCTTGTCTAGTCCTTGACGCCACTAGTAAGTCGTCAATGTACTGGACTAAAACTGACTTTTTGGGCATGACCAATGACTCGAAACACTTTTTCAATATCTGATTGAAAATTGAGGGACTCTCTGTATACCCTTGAGGAACTCGGCACCATGACAAAACACGATTTCCAAACTGGAATGCAAATAAATATTGGCTATCCGGATGCAAAGGTATCGAGAAAAACGCCTGACACAGATTGATCACAATGAACCATTCTGCATCACATGGAATTTGATATAGAATCACTGCTGGATTTGGTATTATAAGACAACAAGGTATAACTATTTGGTTAACCTTTCTCAGGTCCTGTACGATCCTGTATTTTCCATTAGGCTTGCGAATTCCCAGTACAGGTGAATTACATGGACTTCCTAATATCTCTCTCAAAATTCCTTGGTCAATCAGCATGTCTATCACTGGTGTCACTCCTGCAATAATATCAGGACTCATTTTGTATTGTGGGGTTCTCGGAAACTCTGCATTAGGTTTGACTGTAATCTGAATTGGAGCAACTCCTTTCATCAAACCAATATCTTTCCCAGAAAAATACCACACATCAGACAACACCGTTTTTCCCAACTCAAGAGGCAAATCATTCTCTGTGAGCAATGGGTACAACTCATTCACTTCTGTCCCTTAATTCAGCATTTTAAAGACCACGTCTTCATCTTTTGTGTGAAATGCTATTCCATCCGGTGTACAGTAAATGGAACAGTTCATTTTACACAACAGATCTCTACCTAATAAATTAGCAGGACTTGAATCACGCACAACAAATTTGTGTAATTCCGTGAAATTTCCAATTTGAACTTTCATTGGCTTAGTTATTGGTGTTCTAATGAGTTTGTTTGATACTCCGACAACTTGGATATTTTCTCCTGAGAGGGGTAGGTTTGGAATTTCCACAGTTCTCACAGTGGAACGGGTAGCACTAGTATCTACGAGGAAAGTAATTGTATTACCATCAACCTCGCCATCCACATATAGACCTCACTGATCTACCACTAGAGATGCGCCAAAAACGCACTCTTCCTCCCCCCTCAGGCACCGTCATTGTGATGAATCCAAATCACTCCCATTTGTTTGCAAAACATACTGTGAAACAACCTGCACATTTGAATTTGTTTGAGCATTTGTACGCAAACCAGTATTTACACTTTGTCTTTGCATTTGACCATTCACATTATTATTATTAGGCATTGGAGCTTGTGGAATTTGCAAATTCTGTCCCCTGTTTGTCATTTGTACTTGCTGATTCTGATTCTGCACCTGATTCATCTGCACTTGATAGTTCTGATTTTGACTCTGCGTCTGCTCTTGTCCCTGATCAAATGAACCTACGTTCCCATTATTATTCAACATCACCTTACACTCGCGACGCCAATGTCCAAACTTGCACAATTAAAACAAGGACGTTTTTGTTTTAAATCTTCCATGTTCACAAAATTACCTCTACCTCTTCCTTGACCCATCGGAACCATTTGAGTCACTGTAATGCCATTTGAAACTAAACCTTTCATACCAGTTGAAGTCTGTCCATCATCAGTCGCTTCTCCATTCAGATATCCTCCTTTCTTAGCTGCTCTCATTTGTGCTAACATCAATTTCTCTTTTAATTTCTTATGTCTCATTTCTATGTCATCTCCACAATACTTCCCATAACGAAGAATCTCATCAACTGATTTACTCTGCCAATATATTAAATGTTGTTGAATCATGGCACTTATTTCTGGTCTCAAGCCATAAACAAAACAATATACAAAATATCCCATATCTTTTTCAGTGATATTTTCTATACCACTAAACTGCTTAAACACTTGGAGAAGTCTTTCATAATATGCATGCACTGATTCTTTCAGTTCCTGAGTCATTCTATCAATCTTCACCCAATCTGTTTCTTTTGGAGAAATCTTCCCTTTCAGCTTTGTAATAACCTGAATATATTTTTTCATAACTTCATCAGAAGGTGCTCCTGTTTTAGGGTCTTTTGGGTATTCTTTATTTGGCCAATCTACAGCAATTTTACACTAAATCCAAAAATCAGCTGGAACTACTATATCAAACAGACCTTCTAAATCAACCCACAAAACTTTTGATACTTTCACAAACCTTTCAACTTGTCTGTACCATTCAACAGGTTTTTCCCTCAATCTCGGAAAATCATTCATAAATGACAAAATGTCCTGTCTTGACCATGGAACATGGACATAACCACCTCCTGGTACTTCTCTCATTGGATAAGCCCCAACAGCATCATCCGATTCTGTCTTTTTCTCTGGTTCTCTCAAAGGGTACGACGGAAAAGCTACATTCGCTTTGACATTTTCATCTTTTTTCTTTCTAGCCCATCTTCCTTTCCACTTGTCCAATTCACCCCAACGCTTCAGTGTGCTAATCAACTCTTTAATTTGCAATCGCTTCCCTGAAACATTTAAATTCTCCGAATCTCTGTCTGTAAAATCTAATCTATATGACTTTTGTAATGCTTTTGATTTCTCAATATCTATTCCATACTCTTGTGCTGTCTCTACAAATGTCTCATGCAAATTTCACGCTTTTCGAGTAATAGTCTTACATAGAAACAACAACTCATCATCCTGAAATGTACTCAATCTCTCTGGGCTAATTGTACCTGTAATAATTTCTTCTAGTACTCCATTTAATTTAGCCACATCGACACAATCATAATTACTCTGACTACTACAACCAAGAGCTATATCTCGAATCCACTGATCTAATTCTTCTGGCGATGGACCCATTGATCTTTGTACATCTTCTTCACCAGACTCACTTCTAGGTTTAGCAAATGCTTGTGCATTCAATCTCTCTTCAGTCCGTATTAATCTCCGAGGTTCCTGATACACCACCTTTTTTGGTGTCTCATTTCTCCCTCAAACATCAATTAATTGTTCTTCATGTCTCTAAAGTATACTCACATCTGCACTGTTACTTCCACTACTTCTTTCATTAGTCCTAGTCACTTCTGGGACTGCCAAAGCATGTACTCCCACAACACTATGTCCATCACTATATAATGGAACTACTGGACCAATCGTCACTGGTGCTGACAACACTTCTGGATTTCTCACTGCTTCCATCCTAACAATTGTCCTTTGCCTGTTCTCAATCTGATCTGGTCTTACTCCATTTGTCACTCTATTCTGAGGTTGTTCCTCAATCTGAATCAAAGGAGCACTAGGTATATTATTTGAAGTATGTGAATCATCTGTACTTAAACTAATCTGTTCCTGTTGATATGGTGGTGGTGTGTTCATTAATAATTCGTTTAGGAAATCCTCATCAATATCATCTGAATCCATTAAATTTACATTCACATTCTTATCTTGTGTTTCAGTATTATTCTTTTTCTCTTTGGACTTTCCCCTTTCAGTCTCATCAGCTTCTCTAAGAGGAAATAATCCATTTGTTTCTATAGCAGTACCTCTTCTCCACATTTTCTTGCGAGCATCCCACTTTGCTTCAGAATATCTACTCACTGTATTTTTATACCTATTCTGATGCTTGTCTCTTTCTCTCTTGTATGCTTCATACTCCCATTCTTCTAATGCCTCATACTGCATTGGTCTAGGATTTGGACTCAAACCATTCATCCGAAACCTTAGGTTTTCTAAAATCCTTGTATTAAAAGTACCATTTTACGGAAAAGCTAATTCACCTTGATCCTCTGTATATTTCACCCAATTCTCTAACCATGCACACGTATGTTAACCCCTTTCCAACGCCATAAATGCTGCTGGCGTACCTTCAGGAGCTATTGGAATCCCTTCTCTAATTGGAATTGGTTGATCTTTACTAAACAATGTCTTTAACAATTTTATTATCTTCATTTTCTCTGCTTACTGTAAGCAAAATATCAATAATGACTCTAATCTACGTAAATCCTAACAACACTTTCTTCCGTGTTATGTTTTCAACTTCCAATCAAAGTTATTTTCGCTATCCAATCACAGCGCGGCTTACACCAACTAACCAGTATCAGCGCAGCACCTCTGTGACGTTGCTCACCAACTGTCCAATACCAGCGCGGCTCTCTGTGACGTCAGTATTGACCCTTCCACTGACCCTCCCTTTACAAAATCAGCATTAATGTCTTTAAGGTCTTTTTAAACAAATAAAAACAAACTACATAAACACAAATTGTCTGCTCCACTAAAAGGAAAAATCGAAAGTATATTCATGCACTCAAAGAGAAAACCCTCCACTCCAACAATAAACCACGACCAGTGTGATTCTTGTTCTCTTACAATGGAGGACTCTCTGGACTTCCCCAGTTGCGCTTACTGAAGTGACCCAAATTACCCCTTTTATCTCATTCAACGAAGTTCCCTTTACAATACTTTCAGTTCGACGACCGCCTAGTATTGTATTACGAGCAGACAATGTACATCACCTTAGCGTACGCAAACACTAAGAACAGCCCTTAGGCATATCCCGGGATCTCGGGCCTCGACGGACCCGTAACAAAACCTCAATATGACAAAACTAACTCAACATATATTTGAACGGTCAATTCCGTCTAGTCAGTAAAAAAACTCCTTTTTCTCCACCTAATATTTTTAGTCTAAACTAACCATCCGATGCAACTACCAAAAACTGATGCAGCGGAAGCGGTGGGGGTGATATAATATCCCACACCAACCTTTACAAAACTTAAGGAAGCGTAAATACTATAATGACGGCCCATAAGTCATTATCCTTTCTATTAGCAATAGCAATATCAAAGGTCCACCAATGGATCTTTGGTAGAGCTAAAAGGGACTAAGTAGAGAAATCAGACTATCCCTTCACGAGGACCTGTAATGAAGAAATAGCTATACCATATATAGACTACAAAATGCATAAATAATATAACAATGTTATCCTAAAAGTAAGTCATGACTCAAGAAATAACGACAGACACTAATCTTTCTAGATACCTTTTTGGTATTATTTCAGAAATATGGATGGTCATACACAGATACAAATAATAAGAGTGCACTTTGTTCGCAAATATCACAGGTAAACAATCACAGCTTTCATAAGCAGAGTAATTCAAAATCATCAATTTCAGGTGAGAAAGGGAAAGGGAGAGAGAAACAGTGAACATCAGAGTAATCACAGGTCAGTTACCTCTCAGAATTTTAGAGAAAACTAATGCACAGCGTGCATTTAGTCAACGAAACTATCTCCATGGGCATAGGAGAATAGTGTGGGCAGCATCACCAGCCGATGATGTGCAAATTAGAGAAAGTTCTTCACAGTCAGGTTTGCCAGCCAAATCAGGAATCAGCACAGCACAGCTTACTGCATACCACGGATGCAGGACAGGTCACCAGAATGTGAACGAGCCGATGATTATTTTCTCACCAGCGTCTTTATAGTGACTTCGCAACTTTGTTACACTAAGTTAGAAACTCTCCTAAATCCTACAAGCCATTCTCATTGGTCAGAACTAAAGAAGAAAAACAACTCCTAACGATGACTTTACAAATTTCTCTAAACAGTCTTTGTCTAAAATTGTATAACTTCCTAGAGAGGAAGAAGAAAACTACAATTTACACATTTTGTAACTACATAGCATCAGTTTCAATCTGAATCCTCGCCTAGACAGGAAAGAGTCATACTATTCTCCGCTCTCTAAGGATGTAAATGTTATTCTTTACAAGTACATCAGGAAACGGCATGAAAAGAAACAAAGAAGCACGGAAGCACATTCCCTAACTAATACATTCGCTTAGGCCTGCATGTTTTAGCAAGGAAACACAGAGAGAAAAGAAAAATTATTTCTATATTTTCTAGGCCTACTCTACTTTCACGAAGAATAAAAGAGCATTTTCATGTTTGTGCTTGAATATTCCTGCAGTTCAGGAAACATAAAAACATTAATATTAGACACGCAAATTAATAATTTCTTCTCATTCTATTATTATTCTTAACCCTATAGAGAAATCTTCCATTCTACATGTGTTATTCTGACTCTTAAAAATACGTGCGGCTTTGCACATTTTCGGTCATACCTTCTAAATCTTCACGTTTTAGTAATTATAGTTTTTTACACACGTTAGTCATTTATTAAAACACACACCTGAGTGGATTTTCCCGAGCAGATTTTATTAGCAAAAATCATGCTCCATCAATCCCCCATCTGATGGTATCCCAAACCATCACACCAACCCATATCAGATTACTATCTGATAATGAACAATCAGAATGCAGTAGTTCTCATTTGTTTCAGCCTAACAACCTCTATATCCTTCCAGGCATCATAATAGATCCCCTTTCGATCTTCCATTTCTATTTCTTCTCTTTTCCTTTTCCTTGCTCGTCGCTTTCACTCAACAGGCTTACTCCTGTAACACTTGTAAAGCAGTATTATCATTAGTATGCTTGCAGCAATAGCAATTATTGGTGTTAGTATTCTCCCTAATAAGCTATTTGAAAAATCAGAAAACCAGTTACCTATGGAAGAAATACTCTTACCAATTTTCTCCCATGCACCATCAGCCTTCAGTTTTGACAGATCATCATGTAAATGAGTAATGTTACTAATATATCCCTCCAAATCCTTACTCTTATCAGGGATATAAGTGCAACATTGTTGAATCTTTAACATACTACAGACTCCGCCTTCTTTTGCCAATAATATATCTAAGGCAAGTCTTTTTTGTAAAACCATGGTCCTCATAGCAACCATTTCAGTATCAACCATCAGAAACCCTCCAGCGGTATCCGTTGATAAATGATCAACCACTGTAGACAATTTTCGAATTTTCTGTGAATTTAGAATAACCCCAACTGAAGGTATCAATGCACCAAATATATCCCCAATTATTTCAGCAGCACTCAATCCCCTTTTTCTCTGTGTTAGTTGCCTTTTATTGGTTCCTTGTTCATCATTCACATGATAAATTTTAGGAAAGACAATTCCCATATAACAACATCCATACCAATGTGGTGGCAACCTATAATAGGCATTTTTACCACATATAAAATATACTCCAGGGTAAACAGGATCTGTACCACCCTTTAATCCCCAACCACCAGTAATTAAGAAAGTGTGTTCACATTCACTGGAACCAATGAAATGGTTATTATAATCTGTTTTCTGCCTTAGTATGCAAAGCTTTCCCCTATTGGGCCACTCCAGAGCCATTGCAGCATAAGCCTTAGTCTTCTGATAATTTCCTTCTTTATGTGCCCATGGAGGCTCCTTACTCTTTTGTTCAGCAGCCCTGCGTTTAAATTCTCTACGTCTATCCTCTACTGAATTTATAAAGTCAATCTCTACACTACTTAACCTACAGGTTAAATTATGTCTGTGTGCATAAACTGTATCTATCGTTTTGATAGTATGAAAAAACTCTCCCAAATATTCTGCATCTCTAGCACTATAAACTATATTCATATTCTTTCTAATAGGAATTTCTGAAAACACTAAATCATAATTTGAATAAAAATATTGAAACGCCCCTCTAGCATAAAATAAACTGGTTAGTACACTACACGATATGCCATATGTTAGTGGCAAATGGTGGTAAGTCACACACTCAGACACAGACGTGGGTAATTGCATGCACACATAACAATCTCTCGCATCCATTGTGTCCACATATTCATAAAGTAATTTTGTAAAGACTTTTAACGAATAATTACTAATAGATTTATCCAAATGTAAGACACTACCAGTTATTTCTTTCATATTAGTCTCAGAATCGTCTTTCAGAACATTTTTAGTAACCAAAGTCGCATGCTCATTATTATTAGTAGTAGTATTTACTATATTAATAAACATAAAGCGAGGTATTACAAATGTTAAAAACAACCATACAAACATTGTTAATAAAACACAGAAAATACAAACATTAAAGCATTTTCGCCTACATATTCCCTGATTCTATTTACCAGTCTCAGTTTTATTCATCTTCAAAAAATTATGTAAAAAGGAAAAAATAGACAAAAAATCCTAACTAAAAATTTTACTTAATAATTTCACTAGGCTGGTTTAGTTTGGGCACTCCACACCAAAGACCTGAGCCTTGAGCTCCTCTTCAAAATCCAGCTTCAGAAACTCTTTTTTTTTTTCTCTGGAAATTTATCACATAAATCTCTCTCTTTTTGATCACCCTCTTCAAATTAGCATCTCACTTAGGGCGGCTTAAAAAAATTGTCCTTCACACAGAATTTTAGAAATTCTTTTTCCAAATCATTATTTGAAACACTTTCATTTGCATCTACAACCACATAAGTCCATTCTGGTGCTGAGTATTTCTTGCTCGGCACTTTAACTCTCTTTGTTCTTCGTACTTGATTCTCTTCTTCTGTTTCACTTTGTTCTGATTGACTCAATACTTCAAGTATTGTTTCAGGAACCTTGCTATTGACAGTGTATTTCAGCTTTTTCACTCCTTTTGGCCATTTGTCTCCCTTTTTTGTCCTTTTTCCATTTTCATTCGTTCCTGAACTTTCTTCAGATGAGTTCCTCTTTCTCTTGTCTTTGGCAATTGTAGAAACTGAAGGAGTCACTCTGTTCTCACCATTGTCAGCGACAGTGTTATCTTCACCAGTCCCAGTAACTTGTGCCCACGCTACTCCAACTTCAACCTGCTCTGGAACATTTCTTTGTTCACGTCTCTCTTCTTCAGCAGTTTCTTCATTTTCAAGTGGACTTGGGACTTTTCTCGTGTGACTTGCATGAATCCAATTCGACAGACCAGCACACTTGACAGCTGTCGTAGTCACCAGTATGATCTGATGAGGGCCATGCCAGCGAGGTTCTAAACAGGACTTTCTGACATGCTTCTTCACCACGACCCAGTCCCCAGGGCTTAGATCGTGGCCTTGTCCTTGTTGAGCTGTTGTCGCAACTTCTCCAACCTGGTGAGACACAGAACGTACCACATCAGCCAATCCTTTACAATAATCCAGTACCAAGTCATCAGTTATGTTCATCAGTTGATTTGCTGGAACTGTTGGCTGTCTCATAGCCCTGCCCATAATGATTTCGTGAGGAGACAATCCAGTTTTCTTGTCCGGGATACTTCTTAGGCTCATTAACACTAATGGCAATGCATCAGGCTATTTCAATGTTGTAGAAGCACAAACTTTAGCCAATCTTGATTTTATTGTGCCATTGACCTTTTCAACTACACCTGAAGCCTCAGGTCTGTATGCACAGTGCAGTTTTTGCCCAATCTGTAATGCTGCACAAAGCATCTGAATTATTTCATTATTAAGATGTGTCCCTCTATCTGATTCCAACGAGACTGGAAAACCGAATCTAGGAATAATTTCTCTAAGAAGTAATTTAGCAACTGTCAGGCTATCATTACGTCTTGTTGGATATGTTTCAACCCAATGAGAAAACAAGCAAACAAGCACAAGGACATATTTTAATCCATTGCAAGGAGGCATTTCAAAAACGTCTAGCTGCATTCTGGTAAATGGACCAGTTGCTTTCCCAATTCGTCCCATGCTAACCACTGTCTTTCTTCCTGGGTTTTGCTGCGCATCTCTGACAGAGACTTTCTGCAATCACTCTGAATTTGGGATTAAACCATGTCTGTCGAAACAATCTAATCATTGCATCTCTTCCAATATGTGTCGGCCCATGATGGACTCTAGCCTTCTGAGAAAAAAGACTGTCTGGCATTACTATTCTCCCATCAGTGTATACCCAGACCTCATCATCTGACCTGCGTGTGCATCCCAATTTAATCCACCCCTCTTTTTCAGAGTCACTTGCCTATTCTTGTAAGTCTCTCACTTCATCCCAAGTCTCAACAGATGTGAACAATAATTTGCATTCTGTTTGTTCAGTTTGCTCATTTACTGATGGTTCCACATTAATCGAGTATGTATTCAAAGCACAAAATGTAGCAATTTCATCTGCATATCGATTACCTAGTGTGATATATTCACACCCAGATCGATGTGCGCTGCATTTCACCACCCCAATTTGTGCCGGCAATTGTAATGCCATCAGTAGATCTTTTACACACTCTCCGTTTCTGATCGGTGAACCCGAAGAGGTCAAAAATCCACGTTGGGACCAAAACTGCCCAAAGTCATGTACAAAACCAAAGCCGTATTGACTATCCGTAAAGATTGTAACCCTCATTTGTCTTGATAAAATGCAAGCTCGAGTGAGCGCTTTTAATTCAGCCACTTGTGCAGAACTCACTCCCTTCAACCACGATGCCTCAATCACATTTGCTACTGTGCAAATTGCATAGGCAGCTCTCAAGCAACCCTCTGAATCTCTCAAACATGAGCCATCCACAAACAGAACCACATCAGATTCAAGAAGCTGTGTATCTTTTATATCAGGCCTTGGTTTTGTGCACACTTCTGTCACATCCAGGCAATCATGATCCACTTCATCAAAAACTTCCTCACAATCTGGAGTTGGCAATAACGTGGCTGGATTCAGACTAGCACACCTCGTTATTGTCACATTTTCAGCACCTAGAATCACTTGCTCATATTTTGTCAAACGGCTACTCGTCAAATGTTGTGTTCAAGTGCGCGTTAACAGAATCTCAACTGAGTGTGGAACAAACACTTTCAAAGAATGTCCCATAACAATTGACTCACTTTGTTCAAGACTCACACAAGTAGCAGCAACTGCTTTCAAACATCCTGGTAATGCTGCAGCGACGGGATCCAAAGTAGCAGAAAAATATGCCACTGGTCTTCGCGCTGTCCCGTGCGTTTGCGTTAGAACTGAGAGTGCGCAACCCTCACGCTCAATGCAAAACAACGCAAATTCTTTCTCAAAGTCTGGCATCCCTAATGCTGGTGCTCGACATAAACTGTCTCGCAACTCTAGGAACGTCTTCATGCATTCCTCATCCAGATGTATTGGATCTTTCTCATCTTTGTGTGTCAGTCTCTGAAGTGGTTTTGCAATCAGTGAAAAATCATAATCCACTGTCTGCAATAACCAACCATTCCCAAAAACATTCGAACCTCTTTCTGTGTTTTTGGTGGATTCATTCGCATGATAAAATGTATTCGATCTTGAGAAACTTTTTGGATACCTTTTTCAATGACATGTCCAAGATAAAGCACTTCAGTCTTACAAAATTGTAATTTTGTCGGTGACACTTTATGACCACCTACTGCCAAATGATTCAGCAAAGCAATCGTATCTGTCACACAATCTAGTCCTTGACGCCACTAGTAAGTCGTCAATATACTGGACTAAAACTGAATTTTTGGGCATGACCAATGACTCCAAACACTTTTTCAATATCTGATTGAAAATTGAGGGACTCTCTGTATACCCTTGAGCAACTCGGCACCATGCCAAAACACGGTTTCCGAACCGGAATGCAAATAAATATTGGCTATCCGGATGCAAAGGTATCGAGAAAAACGCCTGACACAGATTGATCACAATGAACCATTCTGCGTCACATGGAATTTGATATAGAATCACTGCTGGATTTGGTACTATAGGACAACAAGGTATAACTATTTGGTTAACATTTCTCAGGTCCTGTACGATCCTGTATTTTCCATTAGGCTTGCGAATTCCCATTATAGGTAAATTACATGGACTTCCTAATATCTCTCTCAAAATTCCTTGTTCAATCAGCATGTCTATCACTGGTGTCACTCCTGCAATAATATCTGGACTCATTTTGTATTGTGGGGTTCTCGGAAACTCTGCATTAGGTTTGACTGTAATCTGAATCGGAGCAACTCCTTTCATCAAACCAATATCTTTCCCAGAAAAATCCCACACATCAGACAACACCGTTTTTCTCAACTCAACAGGCAAATCATTGTCTGTGAGCAATGGGTACAACTCATTCACTTCTGTCCCTTGATTCAGCATTTTAAAGACAACGTCTTCATCTTTTGTGTGAAATGCTATTCCATCCGGTGTACAGTAAATGGAACAGTTCATTTTACACAACAGATCTCTACCTAATAAATTAACAGGACTTGAATCACACACAACAAATTTGTGTAGTTCCTTGAAATTTCCAATTTGAACTTTCATTGGCTTAGTTATTGGTATTCTAATGAGTTTGTTTGATACTCCGACAACTTGGATATTTTCTCCTGAGAGGGGTAGGTTTGGAATTTCCACAGTTCTCACAGTGGAACGGGTAGCACCAGTATCTACGAGGAAAGTAATTGCATTGCCATCATCCTCGCCATCCACATATAGACACGACTGATCTACCACTAGAGATGCGCCAAGAACGCACTCTTCCTCCCCCCTAAGGCACCGTCATTGTGATGAATCCGAATCACTCCCATCTGTTTGCAAAACATACTGTGAAACAACCTGCACATTTGAATTTGTTTGAGCATTTGTACGCAAACCAGTATTTACACTTTGTCTTTGCATTTGACCATTCACATTATTATTATTAGGCATTGGAGCTTGAGAATTTGCAAATTCTGTCCCCTGTTTGTCATTTGTACTTGCTGATTCTGCACCTGATTCATCTGCACTTGATAGTTCTGATTTTGACTCTGCGTCCCTGATCAAATGAACCTACGTTCCCATTATTATTCAACACCACCTTACACTCGCGACGCCAATGTCCAAACTTGCCACAATTAAAACAAGGACGTTTTTGTTTTAAATCTTCCATGTTCACAAAATTACCTCTACCTCTTCCTTGACCCATCGGAACCATTTGAGTCACTGTATTGCCATTTGAAACTAAACCTTTCATACCAGTTGTAGTCTGTCCATCATCAGTCGCTTCTCCATTCAGATATCCTCCTTTCTTAGCTGCTCTCATTTGTGCTAACATCAATTTCTCTTTTAATTTCTTATGTCTCATTTCTATGTCATCTCCACAATAGTTCGCATAACGAAGAATCTCATCAACTGATTTACTCTGCCAACATATTAAATGTTGTTGAATCATGGCACTTATTTCTGGTCTCAAGCCATAAACAAAACGATAGACAAAATGTCCCATATCTTTTTCAGTGATATTTTCTATACCACTAAACTGCTTAAACACTTGGAGAAGTCTTTCATAATATGCATGTACTGATTCTTTCAGTTCCTGAGTCGTTCTATCAATCTTCACCCAATCTGTTTCTTTTGGAGAAATCTTCCCTTTCAGCTTTGTAATAACCTGATTATATTTTTTCATAACTTCATCAGAAGGTGCTCCTGTTTTAGGGTCGCTTAGGTATTCTTTATTTGGTCAATCTACAGCAATTTTACAGTCAATCCACAAATCATCTGGAACTACTATATCAAACAGACCTTCTAAATCAACCCACAAAACTTTTGATACTTTCACAAACCTTTCAACTTGTCTGTACCATTCAACAGGTTTTTCCCTCAATCTCGGAAAATCATTCGTAAATGACAAAATGTCCTGTCTTGACCATGGAACATGGACATAACCACCTCCTGGTACTTCTCTCATTGGATAAGCCCCAACAGCATCATCCGATTCTGTCTTTTTCTCTGGTTCTCTCAAAGGGTACAACGGAAAAGCTACATTCACTTTGGCATTTTCATCTTTTTTCTTTTTAGCCCATCTTCCTTTCCGCTTGTCCAATTCACCCCAACGCTTCAGTGTGCTAATCAACTCTTTAATTTGCAATCGCTTCCCTGAAACATTTAAATTCTCCGAATGTCTGTCTGTAAAATCTAATCTATACGTCTTTTGTAATGCTTTTGATTTCTCAATATCTATTCCATACTCTTGTGCTGTCTCTACAAATGTCTCCTGCAATTTTCTCGCTTTTCGAGTAATAGTCTTACATAGAAACAACAACTCATCATCCTGAAATGTACTCAATCTCTCTGGGCTAATTGTACCTGTAATAATTTCTTCTAGTACTCCTTTTAATTTAGCCACATCGACACAATCATCCTTACTCTGACAGTTACAACCAGGAGCTATATCTCGAATCCACTGATCTAATTCTTCTGGCGATGGACCCATTGATCTTTGTACATCTTCTTCACCTGACTCACTTCTAGGTTTAGCAAATGCTTGTGCATTCAATCTCTCTTCAGTCCGTATTAATCTCCGAGGTTCCTGATACACCACCCTTTTTGGTGTTTCATTTCTCCCTGAAACATCAATTAATTGTTCTTCATGTCTCGAAAGTATACTCACATCTGCACTGTCACTTCCACTACTTCTTTCATTAGTGCTAGTCACTTCTGGGACTGCCAAAGCATGTACTCCCACAACACTCTGTCCATCACTATATAATGGAATTACTGGACCAATCGTCACTGGTACTGACAACACTTCTGGATTTCTCACTGCTTCCATCCTAACAATTGTCCTTTGCCTGTTCTCAATCTGATCTGGTCTTACTCCATTTGTCACTCTATTCTGAGGTTGTTCCTCAATCTGAATCAAAGGAGCACTAGGCATATTATTTGAAGTATGTGAATCATCTGTACTTAAACTAATCTGTTCCTCTTGATATGGTGGTGGTCTGTTCATTAATAATTCTTTTAGGAAATCCTCATCAATGTCATCTGAATCCATTAAATTTACATTCACATTCTTATCTTGTGTTTCAGTATTATTCTTTTTCTCTTTGGACTTTCCCCTTTCAGTCTCATCAGCTTCTCTAACAGGAAATAATCCATTTGTTTCTATAACAGTACCTTTTCTCCACATTTTCTTGCGAGCATCCCACTTTGCTTCAGAATATCTACTCACTGTATTTTTATACCTATTCTGATGCTTGTCCCTTTCTGTCTTGTATGCTTCATACTCCCATTCTTCTAATGCCTCATACAGCATTGGTCTAGGATTTGGGCTCAAACCATTCATCCGAAACCTTAGGTTTTCTAAAATCCTTGTATTAAAAGTACCATTTTCCAGAAAAGCTAATTCACCTTGATCCTCTGTATATTTCACCCAATTCTCTAACCATGCACACGTATGGTAACCCCTTTCCAACGCCATAAATGCTGCTGGCGTACCTTCAGGAGCTATTGGAATCCCTTCTCTAATTGGAATTGGTTGATCTTTACTAAACAATGTCTTTAACAATTTTATTATCTTCATTTTCTCTGGTTACTGTAAGTAAAATATCAATAATGACTCTAATCTACGTAAATCCTAACAACACTTTCTTCCGTGTTATGTTTTCAACTTCCAATCAAAGTTATTTTTGCTACCCAATCACAGCGCGGCTTACACCAACTAACCAGTACCAGCGCGGCACCTCTGTGACGTTGCTCACCAACTGTCCAATTCCAGCGCGGCACCTCTGTGACGTTGCTCACCAACTGTACAATACCAGCGCGGCTCTCTGTGACGTCAGTATTGCTCCTTCCACTGACCCTCACTTTACAAAATCAGCATTAATGTCTTTGAGGTCTTTTTAAACAAATAAAAACAAACTACATAAACACAAATTGTCTGCTCTACTAAAAGGAAAAATCGAAAGTATATTCATGCACTCAAAGAGAAAACCCTACACTCCAACAATAAACCACGACCAGCGTGATTCTTGTTCTCTTACAATGGAGGACTCTCGGGACTTCCCCAGTTGCGCTTACTGAAGTGACCCAAATTACCCCTTTTATCTCATTCAACGAAGTTCCCTTTACAATACTTTCAGTTCGACGACCGCCTAGTATTGTATTACCAGCAGACAATGTACATCACCTTAGTGTACGCAAACACTAAGAACAGCCCTCAGGCATATCCCGGGATCTCAGGCCTCGACGGACCCGTAACAAAAACTCAATATGACAAAACTAACTCAACATATATTTGAACCGTCAATTCCGTCTAGTCAGTAAAAAAACTCCTTTTTCTCCACCTAGTATTTTTAGTCTAAACCAGTGGTTCCCAAACTTTTGACTCCTGAGGACTCCCATTGAGTCACCAGTGGAAGCCGAGGACCCCCAAGCAATTTGTATGATTTAAATTTCAAACATTAAAACAGTAATTCAGAAAAAATAAACACACGTGCACACAAAACAAATACTCGAATTACTAAGGATTTTAGGGGCATATTTAGAAGCCCCTATCGCCATGGGAACGTCACTTTTTGCAACGTTCCCATGGCGATAAAGGCTTCGCCTTATTTACAAGGCAGCGTTAAGCCACTTAACATGGCTTAACGCTGCCTTGTAAATAAGGCCCCCTGTCACACAATGCCTAGCGTGAAAGGGGTGGGCAGTGGGTGTTGCGGTGGGCGTTCCACCGCAACACCCATTGATTTTGACGCTGCTCCCTATTTACAAGGGCAGCGTAAATAGGAGGTAGCGCCAAAATTAAGCCAGGGAAAACCAGGTCTTAACTTGGCAAACCGAGGAGAAATCCTTTATTTCTCCTCGTTTTTGCTTTTCAATGTGTGCTGCTTTGTGCAGCACACATGGAAAAAG
Source organism: Calotriton arnoldi (assembly GCA_963921515.1). NCBI lineage: Eukaryota > Metazoa > Chordata > Amphibia > Caudata > Salamandridae > Calotriton > Calotriton arnoldi. Next base: position 613,241 of record CAWUFW010007773.1, on the reverse strand, counting down.
CAAAACGCTTGGATTGTTTATGTTCAGGAAGGTGACCTTTCCTGCACATAAACAATCTTTTAAAAAAATGCCATTTTGTAACTTCCACGTGTGCTGCATTAAGCAGCACACATAGAAGTGACAAAACGGAATTTCAAGATTGAAGGGGACCTTCCTGCACATAAACAATCTTCCACTGCATGCACACACCCTTGCACTATGGTGCAAGGGTTCCTCGTTGGCGCTACACTGCTAAGTGTAGCGCCAGCACAGGGGAAACGCAGGGCTGCACCATATTCTTGTAAATATGGTGCAGCCCTGTGTTTCCGAAGTGGCGGAGCGTGTTGTTAAGCCAAGGAGGCTAACGACACGCTCCGCCACTTCTGTTGTAAATATCCCCCTTAGTATTTTATATTCAAAGAATTTGCAAAAAACAAAACATTTTAATGGGAAAGTTGGTGCTGCATCTCCGTGACTAACTTTTAAATGGTTGGTTTTATTTCGCAGTACGAGGCTCCTGCTAGGGCCAGACTGGAAACCCAAAGCAGCCCTGGCAAATGTTTTCAGACCAGTCGCCATACGGTGCAGTGTGTGAGTCTGACCAGTACAAAGGGGGCTTTGGGAGGCTCTCCCCCCAAGAAATTTAGGAAACATTGGTGCAGTCTAAAACACATTTATCATTATATATTAAATTGTATTGGCTTTTAACGAATAGTAAATGAAGACCTTACTATGCACCAGGATACGACAATCTTTGTTGGGGTTCTTCAATGATTCCCTTATTATCACCCTTCAACAGTGCCTCTCATCTCTCCATAGCCTCTCTGTCACATGTATTTCATTTGTTTTATAGCATCTCTCATACCATTGAAGGATGTCAGAGCACTTTACATCACACACATATAGCGACAATGAATCATACGTGTAAATCAGTGTATAGAAAATGTTACAATAAGGCAAAGTGTACTACAATGTGTAGGATTCACATGTCATTCATACTGGTAGGCATTTTTAAAGAGTGCTTGATCCGGAGAAGCGCAAACTTGGTATTCAGAACATCAGCCAGTGGTTAGCATTGACTTTAAAAAATAAAAATTTATTTCCGCCCAAATAAACCTTTTTAGCAGCATCAGGATAATGAAAGACTGGGGAAAAACATAAGTTACTAACTTGTACCATGCAGTTTGCAAGCAGCTCTTTGATGACAGTTTATAGGTCACTGTGCTAGATTACGATTGTCACTTATGAACTGCAGAGTAACAAAAAAATCTCTGTGACAAAAGCAGCAACCCACTGACCAATGCACATAAAACACTGTTTTTTAAAATGCATGGTACACGTTCTTTGCAGTAGGCATATTAACCCTCTGTGCTACGTTAGATTACTCAAAGCTGCAACTGGACAAAACTCTCATCTCTCCAGCAGGTGCATTAATCACTGGCGTTATTTTGACACTTTTATTGTTGCTCGAAAACTGCTAATTAGACAAGGAACTTTGCAGTGCTTTTAAAACTGCCTCCTGGGGACCCCCTGGGAATGTGTCACGGACCCCTGCGGGTCCGCGGACCACAGTTTGGGAAACACTGGTCTAAACTAACCATCCAATGCAACTACCAAAAACTGATGCAGCGGAAGCAGTGGGGGGCGGGGGGGGTCATATAATATCCCACACCAACCGTTACAAAACCTAAGGAAGCGTAAATACTATAATGACGGTCCCATAAGTCATTATCCTTTCTATTAGCAATAGCAATATCAAAGGTCCTCCAATGGATCTTTGGTAGAGCTAAAAGGGACTAAGTAGAGAAATCAGAGAACTATCCCTTCACGAGGACCTGTAATGAAGAAATAGCTATACCATATATACACTACAAAATGCATAAATAATATGACAATGTTATCCTAAAAATAAGTCATGACTCAAGAAATAACGACAGACACTAATCTTTCTAGATACCTTTTTGGTATTATTTCAGAAATATGGATGGTCATACACAAATACAAATCATCAGAGTACACTTTGTTTGCAAATATCACAGGTAAACAATCACAGCTTTCATAAGCAGAGTAATTCAAAATCATCAATTTCAGGTGAGAAAGGGAAAGGGAGAGAGAAACAGTGAACATCAGAGTAATCACAGTTCAGTTACCTCTCAGAATTTTAGAGAAAACTAATGCACTGTGTGCATTTAGTCAACGAAACTATCTCCACGGCCGTAGGAGAATAGTGTGGGCAGCATCACCAGCCGATGATGTGCAAATTAGAGAAAGTTCTTCACAGTCAGGTTTGCCAGCCAAATCAGGAATCAGCACAGCACAGCATACAGCATACCACGGATGCAGGACAGGTCACCAGAATGTGAATGAGTTGATGATCATTTTCCCACCAGCGTCTTTATACTGACTTCGCAACTTTGTTACACTAAGTTAGAAACTCTCCTAAATCCTACAAGCCATTCTCATTGGTCAGAACTAAAGAAGAAAAACAACTCCTAATGATGACTTTACAAATTTCTCTAAACAGTCTTTGTCTAAAATTGTATAACTTCCTAGAGAGGAAGAAGAAAACTACAATTTACACATTTTGTAACTACATAGCAACAGTTTCAATCTGAATCCTCGCCTAGACAGGAAAGAGTCATACTATTCTCTGCTCTCTAAGGATGTAAATGTTATTCTTTACAAGGACATCAGGAAACGGCATGAAAAGAAACAAAGAAGCACGGAAGCACATTCCCTAACTAATACATTCGCTTAGGCCTGCATGTTTTAGCAAGGCAAGACAGAGAGAAAAGAAAAATTATTTCTACATTTTCTAGGCCTACTCTACTTTCACGAAGAATAAAAGAGCATTTTCATGTTTGTGCTTGAATATTCCTGCAGTTCAGGAAACATAAAAACATTAATATTAGACACGCAAATTAATAATTTCTTCTCATTCTATTATTCTTCTTAACCCTATAGAGAAATCTTCCATTCTACATGTGTTATTCTGACTCTTAAAAATACGTGCGGCTTTGCACATTTTCGGTCATACCTTCTAAATCTTCACGTTTTAGTAATTATAGTTTTTCACACACGTTAGTAATTTAATAAAACACACACATGGGTGGATTTTCCAGATTTTATTAGCAAAAATCATGCTCCATCACTAGCAACGGGGTAACACCGAAGTGCTGGCAACATTTGGGGGTCTATTTTAAAATGCTTGCTTCCCTCCATTCTTCACTTACTGTGTGACAAAGCAAAATGGAGGGAATTTAAGCCGCTAAATTAAGGCACTCCATCCCTGAGTATAGCTCTGGTGAGGAGTGCTCTTCACCCCCTGCTCCCATGGAGGATCCTGGTGCCAATATGGGTCTCCTGCAACGAATGATAAATAAAGCAGTGAGGCTGCTTTTGCAGCTCGTGAGTGTTAGCCACCTGCTAAAGTTCCTAAACTTCTCCCTGCTGGGGCTCCTGATACTGATTCCTCTGAGGATGGGGAACAGAGGGGGGTACATAGGGGAGCAGAACTAAAGGAGGTTTTAGTGCATCTCAGAGATAACCGTTCCTACCCTCCTACAATATCCCAGCTGAGGGAAGATGATCTCTTCTGTCAGTACAGAAGAAAGGAACCTGAGGCACTACCTATTCATAAGGCCGTAATCGGATATTAGCAAGAGAATGGACAGGTGTGAAAAATACTAATTTTCCTAGATTTCTTGCAAAAAGTTATCCTCTTCAGAAATTTCCTTGAAACATCAGGGTAGACTCTCTTGTGGCTGGCTTAGCCTCAAGTGGCACCATAATCTCAGAGGATGCTTCTCCTTTAGATCAACTAGACAAGAAGGTGGAAGGGGCTGTGAAAAGGGTGTATTCAGCCACAAACTTTTTCATCAGAGCTTGGGTTTAAGGGTTATATACAGTTCAATCCCTTCTTCACAACTTCAAAGCACTAGCTGAGAAAGGGCAGTAGTAGTAGGGCAAGAATGGAAACGACAGGCCCTGCATCGTAGAACAACATGTCAGATTTTTGTCTGTCATAAACGTTGATGATTTGTCAACAGCTGCTACAGCCTCAGGACCTGTGATTTCAGCCAGGCGGCATATCTGGATGCATTTGTGGAAGGCAGACAATTCACAAAAGTCACACTCGAGTTACCTTCCTTTCAATGGTCCAAAACTATTTGGTCTCAACTGGATGATCTTGTAAAAAAGTCAGTGGAAGATCACAAACTCCTGACCCCAAATAAACCACCATCAAGGGGACGAGATTCTGGGTATTGAGGAGTCTGTTGCCAAGCTTTTACATACAGGGTGTCACTGCACTTAAAACCTATAAGTCACCCCTAAGGCAGGCCTTTCAATCCTGAAGGCAGGGTGTTCGGTTCTAAGTGTGAGGGTGCCCCTGCATGAGCAGGACACCCCTACAACCTTCAGAGTCCGTTCTCCCGGGTTGTAAGTGCATCAGTCATTATGATATATAGAGTGACCATGCGTCATTACGCGATGACCATCTTTAAACTGGCTGGAACGAACCCTGTCGTGTTTGGTATCAAACATGTTGAAATCATACCCCCACACCATAAACGGTGTGGGAGGTATGATTCCATGCACTGTAAAGCTCCTCTGGGAGGCCCTCAGTGCTCCCGGTACCAGTCTTCCAAAACCGGACAGCAAGCTAGGGCTGCTGCCGACCAGAAACATGTTTCTGCCCTCCTGCTGCTGAGCCAAGTTCGAGCAGAGGAAGGCAGAATAAAAGATATCCTGTCACAGGGAGGTGTGACCACCTCCCAGACAGGGTTTAGTGTATTGGGGCAGGGTGGGGGTGCTTTCCAGCGCTACTGAGACTGATTAAAGGGCATATTTGGTGCCCTCCTTCCATACTCCAGTGCAAACCAGTTCAGGGAGTCGTTGGCTCCCGATCTGGCGCAAAACTGGACAACAGCCCCTCCTCTGGGAGGGACCCCATAAGAGTCCCAACCCTTTCCTTAGGGTACTTAAGGGCTTACCTGTGGGTGGGTCCCTAGATTCATCGTGGTACAAGATTCATATCAAGACACCACTTCTTCGACCGTTTGGGCACTCTGGACTTCGCTGGACTTTGCTCTGGGCACCGAGGCTGCAACTGGGAAGACTCCTGCTGCTCCTGGTCTCGCCGTCCTGCTCGTCTGCTGCAACATCCGTGCCTGTGCTCCATACAGGATCCTTCCAAGTCCTATGGGCATCCAAGACACCTGAAGGAATCTCCCTTGAAGTGAAGGAGTCACTTCCCTGCATCTGCAGGCACCGCAACGAAGCTGACCGGTCTGCTGATTCTGGGCTCCCACAGACTCCGAAAGGCTCAGCAACACAGGTGGGCATTCGTCTTCCGTGCCTCTTGGTCACTCCTGAGTGGCATAGACTCTGTCCGCTCTGCTTGCAGGTACTTTTCATCTTGAATCTACCTTCGGGTTCCACCGGACACTTTCATCTTCTTCGCCAGCGGCAACTTCCTGAAGTCCTCCATTGAGTTTGACGGCGGTTTCCGACGCCTCTTCGCACCAATGCACCCGGCTTCCCTGGTGTAGGTATCCTGGTTCCTAGGGTATCCATGGGTGGGGTGGCTCTCCAACCTTCTGTCTTCACGGGGTTTGTCAGGGTCCACTGGTAAGGGTCCTTTTTCTTTAAAATTGCAACCGCGACTTACCCATTGACTTGAATTGAGCCGCGGTCGTGTTCCCACTCTGGACACGTCCTCTGTGGGGTTCCTGGTTACTTACCTCGGGTGGTTCCTTGGGCCCCCAGCATTTCTACGTCTTCTGGGTATAGTCTTGACTTGAGTCGTGGTTCGCATACCACTATTTTAATATATGGTTTCATCCCCCCCTGGTGACCACTGTGTATATGTGCTACTTACCTGTGTTCTCTACAAAGTATTGTGTGCATTGTGTATATCTCCGGGTAGGAGATATTTGTGTGTGTTAGTGAGTGTCTTATAATGAATACATATTTGTATAAATACACTGTGTGGTTCTTTTTCACTTAATCTATACCAATAGATTATGTTCTGGTAAAACAAGCTGCTTTACACTCCGTCTGGACTACACCTGAAGGCTGCTCTCCACAGCTACCACTTAGACAGCTTTCTAAGGATGTCTAAGACCACTAAAATCACCATAAGGGCTGTCTGAATTAGTGCAGTGTGCTACACTTACCTAAGTGAGCATCATATACTAAGCCAGCCTCCTACAATGACTATCTGGAAAAAGTGGGAAGGAGAATCAAGAGTTTCTGGGAAGCCGATGTTTCAGACACCTGTGTCCTTCAGGTTGTAAGGGAAGGCTACAAGATAAACTTTTTTTTTTCTTCCCATAGATGTTTTCATCATGATTCCCACTGCTCGCAGTCCGAACAGATGCCAAGGCCTCATCATGGGAGTTGAAGATCTCTTAAGAAAGGGGGACATCATCCCAGTATCAGAAGAAAAGAGGGGGCAAGGTTGTTACTCTCTTATGCTTTCAGTTCAAAAGAGCCCATGAGAGTATTATCCGATCATTCACCTAAAAACTACCTGTCTTTATATTCCTTATCAAAGATTCAAGATGGTGTCTCTACAGCAAATTTTGTCTTTGGTCTCTCCTGCCATGTTTTTGGCATCTTTTGAGCTATTGGGTGCTTACTTTCACATTCTGATACACCTTCCTTCCCAGAGATATTGGAGTTTTTTTCCCCTGGGTCAGTATTTTCAATTCAGTGTCCTTCCTTTTGTGCTGGCTTCTGCTCCAAGAGTGGGAAACCTTAATTCCTTGGGTTTGTTGTTTTTCCAATATCTGGACGACTGGCTAACATGTGCCTCCTTGTAAAAGTTAAACAGCCATCTAGATGGTATGTGATTGCCTAGAGAGCCATGGTTTTATTCTCAATTCACAATGCTAGCCCTCTCGTCTTTAATAAAATCAGAATTCTCTATACACTACAGCTTTGAGAATCAGCAATTTATGGCAAGATAGGAGGCTAGCATTATGCATAAACCTTTAGTTCACTACTTGCATGCAGCAAATACTTAAAAGTTGTATGACTCAGAAACCAAACAGAAAACAGTCCATAAAACCCATCAACATTCCAACTTCTGCCTCTTTTGGTGCTGCTCTCCATTCATCCAGCTCGCTCTTCCATCCAGCATATCCAAAACTGCTTTTTAAGTGTCTGTAAAAAGAAAGAAAGCCATTATATATATAAGAAAAGTCATCCTAATCCTAGCAAGAAACCACCAACCCTAGTACTATCTCAGTCTAACATTTCTTTATCTACATAAATAACTATATTCATACATCAAAAACACCTCCTCTCTCCCCTTTTTTGAAACACCTGGGAAGGGAGGGAGGGATAATGCTAGCCTCCTTGTTTTTAATAAAATCACAACTCTCCATACACTACAGTTTTGAGAATTGGCATTTTATGGCGAGACAGGAGACCATCATTATGTATGTTCAAAGACTCTAAAAGCAAAACTTGAAACTTGCTGCACAAGTTTAAAATAGAACTCTCTAAAAACTTCCACTTTCATCACCTCCTCCAACCACACACCTGCTCAAAAAACTTTTGAAGCCATCACTCCTCTCACAATGTGTCTTAAACCTATTTAAATCCACTCCAGACTATTTTATAACTATCTTTACCCATCTAGCAACAGCAGCTACTGAAACAGCCTTACAAGGCTTTGTATATGAAACTGACAGTTGATTCACACCATCACTCCTGAACTCTTGTACTCTGGATTCATACTCCTTCTCACAACCTACCACACAAAACTTTGGATAATCCACAAAAGTTGGATAAAACATGGATTCTGGTATAGTCTTGGTCTTTCTCCATATCTCAAATAACACCCTATCTGGTTGATAAAACCTACTGGTAATAGCCAATGCATGGACATCAGACACCCTTCTAAAAGAAATTTAACAGAGCAATTTTGCTAACTTCTATGTAAACGTCCTTAAAGACAGTACCTATTCCCTGTCCAAGACTCACACAGCCTCAACACCATATTCACATCCGAGATACTCTCATAACGCAACCTTGGTGGTCTCTTCAAACAAATTCCTTTCTTCGCCCTACAAATCAAAGTGCTTTTTCAAATCGACAAACCATTCAATGATGAAGTTCCCGCTTCAATCTCCGACCTATAACAATTAACTGTTCTATAGGAGCATCCCTTAGTAAACACCTTCTCAAAAAATTGCGCTACCTCTAGTTCATCAGCCTCAATAGCATCCAAGTCCCTTTCCAAACACCAACAAACTCGGGCATTCCATGCACCCATGTATCTCTTTCTAGTTCCTGGTGCCCAAGACTCATTGAGAAGCTTTGAAGCCTCTCCTGAAAGTCCAACAAAACTTCTGGAATTCCTGAAATCTTCCAAACTAGAAGACTAAGCATACCCGACTCCACCAAAGGATGCTCCTCTCCTTCTACACCTTCCAACATTCCTTTGCAAGACTGTATTAAAAGAGAGATTTCTACAGACAACTCCATCACTGATGGAAAGCAAATTTGAGTTACCCCAGAAAAGGCATCACCAAAATTACTTGGCATATCTGCCTCCCCACCTGAACCAATACTCTCTGAGTCATGGCAAAAGGAGAGAAAGCATAACCTTTCAGACTCAGCCAGCACTCGGTGAAAGCATCCACTCCGATTTCTCCCGGATCTGGTCATCAACTGAAATACTTCTTCTGAAACGTCAAATTGGAAGTGAACAAATCCATATCTATTGTACCAAAAATCGATTCTATCTTCTGAAAAATGTCTCTTCTCAATTTCTAGTCACTACAATGCCTCAAATTGTATGAATTCTAATCTGCCTCCATATTCTCCTTCCCTGGCAAATACTGCACTGTTATATGAATCATGTACTCTTGGCAAAACTCACATAACTCTTTTGCAGTCTCTGACAACTTTCTTGACCTGCTTTCCCCCAATCATCTCAACCATTCCAAGCATCCCGATTCTCCAACCACCAGGTTAACTCCTTCTTCACTTCCTCTGTCCTTTCTACCTTATCTCCATACCGAGCCCCCTTAATAAATCTGGAATTTTGAAATGCTGTAAAGCCCTGTAATGCAAGGGCCCTGGAAAGACAGCTTGAATTAATGACGAAAGCTGACCACTTACACAGTCTGTTGCGTAAACTATGCCCTTGGCCTAGTTCTGCAAGGTCTGCTTTTCCACCCACAAGTGAAGTTGGTTCAATGCACCAGCACTGAATGTGAAAGACAGGTTATTGTAGTCCCGCAGAACCCCACACAATACATAGTTGAAGTAGAATTATTGCTTTTAGATTACTAACAATCCCTGCAACGAGATCAGGGGCACCATGGTAACAGTGTTGTGTAGTTCCTATAAATCTATATAGGATCTGTGCGTTTAGACAACATAAACTGTGGTGTTGTGTAGTTCCTATAAAACCTATATAGGATCTGCGCGTTTAGACAACGTACACTGCAGGATTGGTGTCTGATCTGATTCCGGACACCCCCACCGGGTATGTTGAACTGCGAACCAGCTAGCTCACAGTGCCACTGGAAACTCCTCTTACAATGGAGAGAATAGTTCTTGGCAACTATCGAACATGAAGACCCTGATCCCTCAGAACCATGGAAACAGTGCAATACTTTTCGCTCAGTCACTCGTGCTCACTTAGTCTCAGAGAGATACACAGAATAAATGATATGGACGTTTTTCAATAGGCATTTATTGAACACTCATCATTCTAGTGTAAAATAAGTGTGCTGAAACAACAACTAGACAGAAACAGATATGAATGATTAGAAGCACTAAAAAGGTAAAAGGATGGTAGATCTCTACCATCTTGCTATAACCATGAATACAGACAAGTATATAATATACATGATAATAAAATGCGTACTCCTACGATGCTACCCTAACTAGATGTACCTAAGTGTACCTAGCATGTGTGTATGTGTTAAGCCAAGTATCCCTCTAGGATAAAGTCAACCCCATTACCTGAAGTGAGAGACTGTAGGACCCCGTCTTGGTCTCGAGCTGGACACCCCGCAAGGGGTGTTAGACCACTACGAGCTGGAGTATCTGCATGCAGGAACCTCAGCGTCTTGCGTCAGTGTGTCGGCATGGAAGTCGTGATCTCCTCTGACTATCTCAGCAAGAGGTGATGTTTATATACCCAAAGGTATCCCCAGGGGTTCTACCTTGCTGTGCCGTTGTCAGACTTAGGATGACGTCGGGAATGAACCTTGTACATAGTTATTATGCAGGAGATGGAAGTCCTGCCGAGTTTCCAAGAATCCAAGGATCCTCATGCATAATGTATGAGGCTATTGTTCAGGCAAAAAACCCCACGTTCTGTAAGCAGTACTGTAACTAGGTAAAGGGTCAGTCCTAGCAGCCCGTTATGTATGTAATGTAGGAACGAATATAGGTGGAAGGTTGTGATGTTACCTGGGCCTGTATTGGGGTACCTATATGGAATATAACACCCACTCCTCATCCGACTGGACGACATAATCTAATACTAACGTACTACCTGTCTAGGTACTGGTATGCAAACATATGTAGTAAAAACCATAGTTCTGCTAAAAAAAATAAAAAACTCTAAAAAGTGCTACAACATAAGAATTGTCACTCAAGCAATAGCTCCAATGTGTCCGTATATATAGTTCGAACGACTACAAGCATCAGAAAGCCATGCAGGTCATAAAAAGTGTCAATTGTTTTGGAGTTCCAATTTTGAATTTGTTTAAAAAGGCCGAATTTTTCCCAGCACACGATGAGCCAAATGTTTATGTGTCCTGGCTGGTAGACGCAACATTGCTGTTGCCTGCCTTCGCAGATGACGATCCCTGTAACACCTCGCAGATTACGTCAATCGAGCACAGATGATCTTCCGTACTGCATGCAGCCGATGCTGGGGCAGCCTGTGTGCCATCCAAGGCCTGGGTGTTAGTGGAGGAGCTGGAGCTGGAGCAGAGACTTCCTGTGGTGTGTGCCGCCATCAACATAGGAATACGCCGGGGACACTGCAGAACATGGGCCGTTATCGGGTCCAGTAATGCATCAACGTCCCGTAGGGCAACTGATGGAAGTGTCAGACAGAGATCCAACACGCATTCTTCTCCGCAGAACAGGCATCGGAGAACAGGTAAGATGCAGTCCATCCAGACTGGTCTAAATGACAGGAACCAAGATGCACTTAGTTCCCGTAGGCGAGGTGTGCCCAGATGTTGTACCATGCGATCACGGTATTTGCATTCCCGGAGTGCTTTTTCCATCTCCTTGGTGACTGGGACGTCCATTGCGTAGCAGAAAAAGTACAATCAGGATACCTGCTATTAGAAACAGGATCAGTGGAAGTTCTCCAAAAATGCTTCCGAATACGGAGTGTATAAAGTTTGGTATAACTCCGAGAACCGTCTGAAAGGTGCTTAACAGTCCCGAACCTATGGTCTTAAATAGGTGTACTATACCCGTCGTATCAGACATGTTAAAGAAACGTTTTACCATTTCTGTGAAATGGAAGGGGCAGTTCGTACGTATGACTGCCTGTATCTCTGCCGAGGACCTTGCTATTTGGAGATCAAAAGTCTCCCGGGCCGAGGTTAAGGGCACGGTTTTCTGTAGAAGCATGGCTTTCATTTTGCTCAGAGTATCAAACCGTATAAAGAAAACATTCAATGAAGGCCATAGCGGCCCCCCCCTGACTGTGTGTGTCGGAGGAAACAATACTTGCATAGAGCAAGTAACCCTGGAACTCACGGTGACTATCAGATATCCGATGCCCGGAAGCATCCCACAACAACCTTGATCGTTCAGCATCAAGTAACTCCCATTTGAAAGTAGCCTGACAACTGGGGTAATCACGGCTGCTGGGGTACCCCTCAAGGTACAGGATAGGTTTGCTACTGAACCATTGCAGGCCCCGTGCAGCGTGATATCCTGGCATATGAGAGATCCACTTAAAGTGTTCTCACAGTTTGTACCGCTTAGAAACACTTCTAGATCCCCACTCCTGCATCAAAATCTATACGGTAATTCCCAAGATTCCTTGATGAATTCCCTACCCATTTCTTCATATCTTCCTGCCTGTTGTTGTTCTAGGCAATACTGAAACTGGAAAGTTGTGACCGGTAAAGTTATATGGCCATGGATTAACCACTCTGTGGACGGTGATTCTGCCACAGTAAACGGTAGTCTGTCCAGTTTTTCAATACGCAGCATTGTATATTTTGCTTCCCTGTGTGCTATTTTCATCTGTTTTTCCGTTAGATTGTATGCAGAAAGCAAGGACGTACTGTTGATAAAACGCCAAGGCACATAACCTGCGCGCAATGATTGCAGAGTCCAGCTCAATAACATAATAGAACGTAATTGCGATTGCCCGTGCTGAAGTATGGACAAATCTTGTTCTAGTACATCAATAGCAGAAGATGCAATGCTGCCCAGTGAATAGAACCTGGATGTTAGTGTAGTCATACCATTGTCAACTACGGCTAACGCCTTTTCTAAGTTAATCCTGTCTATTTCTCGTAGCCTCTCCCCTGCTTCTTGTTGGGAGATTTTCCGAATTTAATTATAGACGGCGTATAAGAAACGTTTTTGACGTGGCTTTCTGGGACCTAATAAAAATCCCGTAGGTCCACATCCTCTGTAAGTAAGGATAAGTGCTGTTTCACCTGTGGTAGTGTTGAGGTCTTTAGCCAATCGAGGCATAACTTCCCAAAACTGTATGATGTCACCACCCCCGGATGTTCTCTTTGTACATAGCGTGGGTCTGGCCTATGGATACTGAACCCTTCTGTGGTACCCCTGAATCTTTCCTGACATCTGTTAGTGTCTGTGGGCCAAACCAACCATCCCTTCCAATTGGGGTATGATCTATTGTATTGTAAAATGTCATCTATTGTAGCCCCTTCTTGTGCAGTAAAATTTTCCATAGTATGTGATGGTGTTGCAATCCGAGGTGTGTTCAAATCCTTGTTCTTGGCTATTCCAAGACAGGAAGTCTGTTGCACAGTTTCATTTAGAAATATCATCTACTGAGGAATGAGGCATGCTCTAAATAGTGCTTCTGTTCCCTGGACTTGCCAATCTCTAGAACCCTAGACTGATTTTAAGTCTATAGTGTCTTTCCATAAGTCGAAACCCTGTTCAGACAGTTGGGTAATAAAGGAAGAAGAGTAAACCTGTTTGGTGTTAGTTAGCATATTTTTCTGTGCTGATGTCGGTGCAACCTTATAGTAATATGAGGTCGGGTCTGAAAC